>WOXC01009165.1:0-541939 GCA_011680675.1 Gymnobelideus leadbeateri | reverse complement strand
CTGATCAGTAGAGTGGATGCCCATTTCCTGTATACCTACTATAGCAAAACCCCAATGTTCACCCCAAACCAAATTATGATCAAGAAATACAATGAGAAACAAGAATAGTGACTTCTCCTCTGGACCTTCACGAAAATCAGCCAGCAACCCATGGACAAGAGGAAAGAGATGATCATCCCTTTACCCCTCACAAAGACAGCACCAACACTTCTCAGACTAATCAGAGATTCCTGGATAAGTGTAGCCTGCAATGTTATTTCTCCTAGACAGAAAGAGTGGAGGGGGCTCCCCTGAAAAAGTGCCATCGTGGTCAGAAACCTTCAGGGTAGGGACCTTGGAAGTCCTAAGGAGAACCAGCAGAGTAGTAACCATTCAAGGCTACAGAGCTAAGTCTCAGGTAGCCCAGATTCAGGAGCTTTGAGGTCCATAACATGCATCTTCTATGAAACCAGAGAAAGCCTTGAAGATCTGGTACTCCAGACCTCGAAGACTGAGGGAAGCCAAATGAACCCTAAAAGATGGAGGTCATTACAAGAAGTTATGGGACCAGAGTGAAATCAAGAAGGGCAGACCAGAAGTAAAGAAGTGCAGCAGGGAGAGAATCCTAGCTCTGGTGCAAAGCCCCAACTCAGGAACTGGGAAAATGAGTAAATCAAACAAAGCATCATCCAGTATTAATTTTTTTTCAAATATATGTCTATAATAACTGTAAGCAAAGATTCAAAGAGAAAAAATATTTTCCACAAAGACTACACGAATACCTAGAAAAATTGAAGCAAGAGTTAAAAATAAAACTATAACCATATAGGAAATAATTGGAAGGTGAATAAGTAGCTTAGAGGGGAGAAAAAAAGCAATAAACCTTACCCAAGAAATGAACTCTTTGAAAACTAGAATATATTAAACAAAAATCAGTGACTCCTTGAAGTAGCAATAAATAGCAGAAGAAAATCAAAAGATTGAAAGAAAGAGATGTAAACAATAGTCCTGGAAAACATATCAAGGAGAGATAATTTTAAGAACTGTTGAACTTCCTGAGAACCATGATTTAAAAAAAAAATCTGTACACTATTCTTCAAGAAATTATAAACAAAAACTTCCCAGATCTATTATAATCAGAAGGCAAAGTGAAGAAAGAAATAATCTACCTATTACCTCCTGAAAGGAAAAGTTCTAAAAATGTCATAGCCCAAATCCAGAGCTCCTTGGTCAAGGGGAAAATACTGTAAATAGCCATAAATTATCAGTTCAAATACCAAGGAAAACAGTCAGGATCAACATATAAGACCTGCCAACTCCTACTTAAAACAAGAGGAGATCTTGGAATAAAAATATTCCAAAAGGCAAAAGATAGAGGCTTATAACCAAAAATACCTTGCCCTTCAAAGCTGAGTATAATCCTACAGAGAGAAAAATTGATCTTTAATGGAATAGAGGACTTTCAGATATTTCTAATGAAAAGACCAGAGCTGATTAGAAACATTTAAATATAAACTTTAGGGTTGAGAGAAACCAGAAATGTAGAGAAACCAGAAATGTACTTTATTTTGAGCTATTAGAAGAGTTGTATAATAATATACTACTAAAATTCCTATGAAGGATAAGAAACAAGTGGCCCTTTAGAACTTTCAAAGGTAGTTAAATAAGAAAAAACCTTTGAATGTGAAAATTGGAAGGAATATTTTCTTGGTCATCTAGTGGCCTCCAAAATGTTTTGATTGATGAAGACTTTTTCAGCATATATTTCAATACATGTATATTTACTTACTTATAACTATATAAATGTATTATTTTGGTAATATTTATGAACATTATAAAACTTACACAAGAATAGAATTTTAAAAGGAGGAGATAAAGGTGAAATAATTTTTATCCTATAGTCAATAGGCAGTCACTGAAATTTACCAAGTAGGAACATGATATAGTCAGATATATTCTCCATCAAAATCACTTTCACAACTGTGTGAAGGATTATTGTTTGTCCTTCTCTTGAAGAGGACTATGACATCAGGGGGGTGATGCCATCACATGCAAGTGAATTGGATTTAAGTGAGGGATGGATGTGCAAAGTCACCAACCTCACTTTGTTTTTTGGAGTCATCTGGGTCCAGTGGCCAGATACGGATCAGGACAACTAGAGATGGCCCAGTATGCAATAGGGGACTGTATGAAGGATAGATTGGAGAAAAGAGAGACCTGAGGAAGGGAGACCAATTAGGAGGCCATTGCAAGAGTCAATGGGAGAAATGATGAGAGCTTGAAAGAGGATGGTGGCTGGGTGAGCAAACAGAAAGAGATAAATATGACAAATGTTGTGAAGGCAGAAATAATAAGGTTTTGGGAGTGGAGTTACCAAAATTAAAATGGGTAAAAATCCTGTACAATTCACAACAAAGAGTTAAGTGTTTAGCAAAGTATTCTTCCTATCACTCAAAGAGACTTGAAGTTAAGGCATTGGATTAAGGCATTTTGACACTGCTACCCACAGTAGTCAGATCATTATGTGATGGAAGGGGGTTTAGCCTGTCAAAGGCGTCAGTGGGAGCCCAAGGTCTGGTCAATCCTACTGATCTGGAAAGCTTTCAAACAAGTATATACATATACATACATACATACATATATATATATATATATATATATATATATATATATATATATATATATATATATATATATTTGGGAGCAGAGTGGGGAATAAGGTTATGTACAGTTGTGTTAGAAACAAACCCCATGATTGGCAAATGCAGTTGACTCATCTTTTCACCCTGATAATGGGTGAATCATACACCCTTTGGGATGGAGTCTTGGCTTACACTTTGGAGACTACTGATCTCATGTGCATGGCAGACAAAAGCATGGTATGAACAAGTATGTGGCAGACTGTCCTTAGGTAACCTCTCTGAGTCTCAGTTTCCTTTAGATTGTAAATTCTTGGAGGGCAGGGACAGACTTTTGCCCAGTGTTTAATACAGTGACAAGCAGATAGAAGGCACTCAATAAATGTTTATTAAATTGAATTCCTCTCCAAAATGGAGGAAAATAATGTTTACTTTACCTACCTCATGGAGTTGGGAGCAAAGTACTATATGAAACTATGTAAATTGAATTATTTTATTATTGATTATTAATTATTTTCTATTCTAACCTTATACTGTTTTTCAAGTATAAACTTTATTTTTTTATTTTTTTGCTTTTTGGAGGGAGAAGGCAGGGCAATTGGGGTTAAGTGACTTGCCCAAGGTCACATGGCTAGTTTTGTGTTAAGTGTCTGAGGTCAAATTTAAACTCAGGTCCTCCTGGCTCCAGGGCCAGTGCTCTATTCACTGCGCCCCACAACCTTATGCTTTTGAAGTAACTTTAAGGGTTTTCTTTCTAACCTGGCATCTAGGGGCACACTTTCAGATTTCTGGGCTCCCTCAGCACTGACAACGCTGAGCACACAGGCCTTCCAGGATTCAGGCCCAACGTTGAGGGAGCTGAGAACTTGGACCCACCTGCACAGGGACAGCTGGGCTTAGTTCATCTGATCCAACAGATGCAGTGCAGCAGGGAATCTTTGTGTCGGCTTCCAAATTTCTGAATCTGAAACCATGCAGAGCCACTACCGTGCTATAGAAAACTGTCCTTGGGACATCAGTGAAATGACTTTCTAGCAGGCTCACTCTCAGTTGTAAATAAGCCCTTCTCCTGACTTAAAGGCAGCACAGGAACTAGGCTAACTGCCAGAGGTGTGATTATTTATTAACATGAAATGCCTGTAGGTGGTGAGGTGCCTGGACAGATCATATGAAAGACACATCCTTCAAGACCTTCCAACCAGCTGGAATCTAAGACAGCAAATTCGTACCCTTCATCTGGGCAAGCTACCCAAACTGTCACATCCTCCTCTTCCTCCTCCATATCATCGTCGTTGTTATTATAAGTATAATTATTAATTTATTTGTGTCTTACTAGCCTTGAGGCATATCCTATACATCTAGGGATCTGGGAAATTCTAAAGGATTCAAGCCAGCAATTCAAATCATACAGCTTCTAGACTCTTAGCCATATGTGGAAGTGATTGGCGTTTCTTAGAAATAATTTTCTGTTGAGGTATATGGTATTATACCATTATAGAGAGGCAATCACCTGGGAATAGGCTATAAATAACCTCCCAAAATAAAACATGAATCCAGAAGAGGTGTGGAACAATGATATTAAGTAACGAGTCAGCATGTATAAAGAAGCACTGTATTTAAAACTTGGTTATGCTTATAAGGAAACTTTGGATGCTTGGGATGCTGAGCGTAATTTTGGGCTCCCCTCTGCTTGACTTTCAAGGACCTGGGAGACAGAGCCCCATATATTCACATGAAAGAAGATCTATTGTCACCAATTTGTGACTATTAAGAAGTCATCTCTTCCCTTTATGTGTCCAGGATTTCTCAGTCTGTACAGAGTATCTTTTGTTTGTTTTTTTAACATAAATAAATTTTCATTGAAGTCTTTTGTTTTGCACATCACCAGAGTTTCTCTCATTTCCTAAAGAGTCATCCCATATGACAAATACTTTTTTTAAAGAGAAAAACAAAAAAGGAAAAGAGGAAGAAGAGAAAAAAATGGATAAGAGAATCAATACATTGAAAAAGTTTGAAAGTATATGCAATTTGCCACTCTTGTGGACCTCCAGTTTCAGCAAAAAATGGGGTAGGGACATTTTGGTGTATCTCCTCTTTTGAGGCCATGCTTATTTTTCACAACATTCTTTTTTGTTTTTTGTTGTTATCCTTTCCATTTATATTGTTGCAATCACCATGTGTATTTTTTTTCTTGACTCTCTTTACTTCACTCTGCATCAGTTCAGATAAATATTTCCATGCTTTTCTGTGTTTATCATACACATCATTTCCTATGGCACAGTAATATTCCATTATATTCACCTGCCACAATCTGGGTATTCCTCAATTGATGAACATCTATTTTATTTTCAATTCTTTGCTACCAGAGAAAATACTGCTATAAATATTCTGGTGTAAACAGGGACTTTCTTCTTGGTGTATAAGCCTAGTAGTAGAATCTTGGGGTCGAAAATATGGACTTTTTTAGTCACTTTATTTCCATGATTTCAAATTGTCTTTCAAAATGATTGTATTGATTCATACTGCCATCATCAGTGTGCCTATCTTTCCATAATCCGTCCAATATTGACTTTACATTTTTGCTAAGTGTAGTATCAATTATTTCTGCTGTGTAAGCCATAAATTCTGCTTTAATAATTCTTAACCCTCTTTTGAACAATGTAGGAATGCCTTGCTGTGGTTCCATGGTTTCTTGGGAATCCATAGGATTTTCTTCCTTATCAGATGTGGTTTCATTTTCCTTTGTCTTGTAATATATAGTAAGAGCTATTTGAATTCATAAGGATGATCTGGAGGTCATCTTCCTCTCTGTTTTTATGTTTTTCAATACTGATTTATCTTTGCTCAAAGTTTTTTTTTTAACTGAATTTTCATCCTTATGATATCATTGGAAATTTCTTTCTATTTTTTTTCTATTTTCCTAAAGTTCATATCTCTCTCCTCCTTCAATTAGAGATCCCCTGAAAGTTGAACCTCAAAACCTCCTTCCATGTAGGGGAATTCATTGTTTACCAGTCTCAATCTTTGCCCCAAGTGACATCTGTGGTGACAGAACAGGTCCCAGAAAAATATCAGTCCCCTTTCCTTCTAGTCTGTTAGAGTAACCATTCATAGGTTGTCTGAAAATTCTTCAGACCAAGGACATGAAGCCAATCCAATCAAATAATTATTTAAGTGCCTGTTTTGGTCATAAGGCTATGTGGGTGCTGGGAATACAAAAGCAAAGCAAAAACCAATACCTGCCTTCAAGAAACTTAACATTCATCTAAAAAGATGCAACATATAAAGCACTGAGAATATGAATTAGAAAACACTAATAATAAGGGAGATCATAAAATGCTTCTTATAGGTGGCAAATCAGTTGAACCTTGAAAAAATTTAGGTTTTTTTTTAAGAGGTAGAAATGGGAGAGAAGTATATCCTTTTTTCCTCGTTTCAAAATTTTTAAAATTTTTTCCACAATTATATATAAAAATTAGTTTTTAACATTCCTTGTTAAGTTTTGAGTTCCAAATTCTATCCCTCCCTCTCTCCCTTTCTCTCTCTCTGAGATGGTAATTAATCTGATATAAGATATACATATGTAATTATATAAAACATTTACATATTAATTAAAAGGAATATAGTCTAATCATAGTAGACCACCTATACAATAGCATGGAGGTTGGAGATAGACTATAAATCTGGGTAATAGCAAGTAAGCCAGTTTGATTGAAAAGGAAGGATTGAGCTTAAGCTAAAGTGAGGAATACATGTTAATACTTGGGGCAGTAGTATGCTACTAAATGACCAAGACATTGTCACATGGTTGCAATGTTCATAAAACCAGCTACAAAGTAAATATTCACATGGTTGACCTAATTCGATTTTTCCTTGCCCTACTGATTTCATACCTGGATTTGCCTTCCTTTTGCTCTCCACTCCCCCAAATGCCCAATCTTTTCTCTCCAGGCCCAGACAAAGGACAAAGATGCAGTGAAGGAGAGGCAGTTACAGCTTATGTGGGCCAAATTGCATTAAACAGGATGGAAACCATATGGAATTGGAGATCCTGAAAGCTCCAGATATCATCGTTGTGACTTACATTTGTAGTGTGCTTCATAATTTATTAAGCACTTTATATACATATATTATTTGAACCTCACAACTTCCCTGTTGCCCCCATTTTTAAAGTTTAAGAAACTTAAAAAAAACTTTTAAAAAAAGTTTAAGAAACTGAGATTAAGTAAACTCTTTTAGGTTAAAGAGTTACCTGAAAAGTAGAGGTTTGTTTTAAAGTAACATAGTTCAACTTATACAGGAATGTTTTCTACAATATCCCTTACTAATAGCTATGTATTCCCTACTTCAACACTTCCATCAATGAGGACTCTCCGCTTTAAGAAGCAGGTGTAACTATTAGAAAGTTCTTACGTTATCCTAAAATCTGTCTATTAGTGATTTTCACCTATTGGTTCAATTTCTAAGCTCTGCAGAAATGGACAATTGTTAGATGGGCAACCAAGTATTATAATCTTGAATTATCCAACTGAAATAAATAACTATACACTACTATTGCAATTTCTAATGAGTTGGAAGGGAAAATTGTGGAGACAATGATAGAGTAAGAAATAGCCTAAGGGGCAACTCCCCTATCTCACCACCTCAAATAATACAAAAGCCTTCAAATACAAAAACAAACAAACAACCAAAAAAAAAAAAACAACCCTCAAAATGTCTAATAGAATAAAAACAAAAGAATCTGTCACTAGGTCAGTCTTACAGAAATAAAACAACTAAAGATCAACTCATCGACCCATTCGTTACTCTTGGCATTCTTGAAGTTCTCTTTGGGTATATAAGATGCCCAGATTAAGAGAACTAGAAACAGAAAAAAATTTAAACAATCTTTAGTCAATGAAAGAAAATGAAAAAGCCATAAATGAACTCCTAATGAGGGAAAAACAGGCCTGCGTGGGTGCATTCCAGCAAAGAATTAACCTCAGAGGTATATTTCTTTAAACTCAGAGAAAGAAAGCAAACTACCAAATTCCTTGCACAAGATAAATGTGGTCTTGAGACACAAGTTAGGGAGAGAAAAAAAAGATGAAAAACATTATGTACACTATTATCTCTAAGGACTATGCAAAAATATTTAATAAAATATTAGAAAAGAGGCTATAGAAACTTGATTCAAAAATTATTCAGTGTAATCAGGTTGGATTTATACCATAAATCCAGAGTTGAGTCATCATAAGGAAAAGTATAATAGCCCATAAAATAACAATAAAAATTCTTATAATTATATTAATAAGTACAGAAAAAAGCTTTTTGACAAAATACAGCATACTTTATGTTTAAAAAACCATTAAGAAAGGAGGGGGAGAAACAGTAGAGATGATTTGAGAGAAAATATGACAAAGAAAGAAAGAGGACAAAAAACCTTTCTTGGGAGATATATCTTGACTTTTATGTTTATGAAGAAACATTATTACTTAACATTCACCTTCTCCTTCGCTCCCCTCTCCTTTCGTCCTCTCCTTAACTAGTAAGGTAATAGAGCTCAAAGCCTCTATAAGAAAGAAGTAAAATTCACTTAGGGAATACCATTTCATAGCAGGAGTTGACCCTCCAATTATTTTTTCTATCTGGTGCTTTGATGAGAATTTCTTTGCAGTTAACATCTTATTTTGTTCTCTTCTGCAAGTCTAAGTATAGGAAATCATATCATTATTTCTATATTGTTTTGACTTCAGGAAATCTAATTCCCTGTTCCTTCCCTCCGCCTTCTTAGTTTATAAGATCTTAGAATCCGACATTGAAAAGGATCCTAGAAGTCACCATTTTACAGGTAAGGAAACTGAGATCCAAATAATTATTAAATGAGGTAGCTGAGCCATCAAAGAGATATACCTACCCTAGGGTCTCCTCCACTATCAGTTGTAGAATCAAGAAAAGAATCCAAGAACCATTTCTGGTCAGGGTTGTAGCCCCCTAAATACTGGCCCTTATAGTCACTTATGTAGTCCATGTAAGCTCTGAGACATTTGTATCCCAACTCCTGTTCCTACTTATGAATTTAGTACCCAGAGTTAGGCTGGCTATATTTCTTTCTCAGGATTCTAAGAATATCCCTAATGTTATGGCTCAAGCCCCCATGAGTGTGTTTCCCTTCAAGGTTATCAATTGAGAACCGTTTAGTCATCTAGCTTTAAATAGCTTTTAGAAAGGAGTATTTACTAAGTTGGAATGATAAGAACAGTCATTACAAAGTATTCACCCCTTTTCTACTGGTCTGTACCACACTTTCCCACCAGTACATATAGAATCCAGGAGAAAGTGGGCTCAAACTTGGAGAGCCCAGGTAGCAAAGGGATAACATATAGCTCCTGATTACTAGAAGTTCTTTTCTCTGAATTGTGAGGATACTTAAGAAGTTCCCCTTAGATATGGTATAGTCTCTATAGACCAGAGGCTGTTTGTAGAACCATTAGTGTAGTCTGTCCTTGGATTCTAGTGATGCAGATACTGCCACCAGATGATCTAGGTATATCATTTAGTGCATATTCATGGGAAGATGGAACATCCAAGCTGGAAGGTCTTCCTCCAGTCAAAGCAGAGTTTGTGGAGGAGGAGAAGGAAACCTAGTCAAAGTCTAGGCTTGCTAGAAAGCCCCACGGTCCAATTTCTAAAAAAGTTTCCCATCTCTAGCTAACTTGATGCTTTCATACAGAACCCAGAGGATGTAACAAAATTCCACAGACAGGGGTGGCTAGGTGGCGCAGTGAATAGAGCACTGACCTGGAGTCAGGAGTCAGGAGGACCTGAGTTCAAATCCGGCCTCAGACACTTAACACTTACTAGCCATGTGAACTTGGGCAAGTCACTTAACCCCCCCCTCCCCAAAAAAGAGGAAAATAAGGCAAAATTCCACAGACAATTGGAATAAACCTTTTTGATATCATTATACTTCATCAAAGGCTTTGAAAGACTGTTCTGATTCAGTCTAAGATTTTTCATTGCTTGATTGTTCTCACCTAGTTAAGGTGTGAGGCCAAAATGTGGTGGGATGATTTTGACTTTTCCTTACATTGATTTCAAGGCTTTGATAAGGTACCCTTTTCTCAAGAGCAACTCACAAATAATGCTTTTGTTTTGTGGAAATATAAGGCTTATCTATGGAATGGCACATTACTGTCTCTGGAGCCATATAATTCTGTTTCCTTATCTAGACTTTGCCAGGAAGCTAGTGGGGAAGGCTGACACTGTATGATGCTATCAGATTTAAGGAGGACAACATGTCATAGGTTCTGTATTGTGGGTCTTGAGTAAGTAGCTCCTGCTAGATAATGTTTTTTCATATGCCTTTCTCTTATTTTAATAGTTTGCTACTTTTGGTGTTGTTTCTCTGTGTTCCCTGAAGTTAGAAGTATGTCTCAAGGTAATTTCTCAATTATAATCCCTCAGGAATATCCACTTCTTTGTAGCAAATCCCTTGTATTAATCCAACCCAAATCATACAGAAAGGATCATCCCAAATTATGTCTGCTTTGTGTGTATGAGTTAGCCAAGTGGTTGATAGAAGGCAAGGTTGGAGTCCATCCTCCAAAAGAGACCAGTAAATCCTCATAGTCCTAAATCAGTAGGACCCTATCCTCCCTCTCCCATTCTTCCCCCAACTCCTACTCATTCTCTCTCCCCCAGAATCTTTGCTCACCTCATTTTGGAATAAACGATGGGTTCCCTAATGTACTACTATGCAAATACCATATTCTTGTTCAATGGATGACTTAAATGATGGTGGTGTCCTTGATAGAAATAAAGAAGTTTCAAAGTAGGGTTCATTTTGGAGGAAAGATAATGAGTTGCTTCATCCATGTTGAGTTTGGATGCCTTTATGACATCTAGTTTGAAATGTCCAATAAGCAGTTGATGATTTAGGACTACTGCTCAGAAGAGGTTAAGAATGGCAAGGTGTGAATGAGGTCAACACTAGGGGGTCAAAGACTCAAGAATACAGTACCATACAGTTGAACTGGTTAATAGAGGGTTAAGATTCAGAAGAAAAAAAAATGTAAATTGAGAGCCAGGATAATGGCTTGGGAATCACTATAGCATGGTAAGACTAGAAGAAGGGACAAAGAATAGGGTTAGGAAGACCGAGGGATAGAGGGAAGGTGAACTAATAGGGGATAATGGTTAAAAAAAAGGAATTTCAGAATGTTTGATAATGGAAGTAGAATACTTTTGGGTGACATTGAAATGTGTGGCAGAGGTGGAGTGAAAGAGAAGTCATGAGATTCAAGGACCTTGAAAAACAGAAAGCTTTTCCTTACCTGAAACCTAAATTTCTCCTCATTGATCCTAGTTGTATTTTCTGGCACCAAGTAGAAAAAGGAAAATCCCTCATCCACATAACATCCCTTCAGATAGTTGAAGGCAACTTTCATTCATGTCTTGAATAAGGTAATTCATATAAAATCTTTATAGACTTTAAAGTACTTTGTCAGGGGAGACTGGGTGGTGCAGTAAATAGAGCACCAGCCCTGGGGTCAGGAGGACCTGAGTTCAAATCCAGCCTCACACACTTAACACAAAACTAGCTGTGTGACCTTGGGCAAATCACTTAACTCCAATTGCCCTGCCTTCCCTCCTCCTAAAAGCCAAAAAAAAAATTGTCAGTTATTATTAAAATAATATTATTTTTAAGCTTCCTGTTTTGATGTTTTATCTCCTTATTATACTATAAGCTCCTTGAGAATAGGGACCATATAGAATCTAAACTTTCTCAGTCACCACTATCATTATTGTTACTGTTAATATACCCCTTTGCAATCTTAAAAAACTTCACATATGGTCAAAGAATCCATCACCTACTGGTGTTGAGCATGTTCTTATAACTAGTTTGATCCTTGGACAGAAAACTCAGCCTTTCACTAAGGCGGAGGTTAAGGCCTTTTTAGCAAGTAAACCCTGCCACAATTTATCCTTTGTTGCCATACCCTTTGAGAATCTAAAGTTACCTGCATGCCATAATGAAGTATCAAAATTGAACTTTCTGCAATGACGAATGGGCTGCAATCTGTAGCAATAGAGGGAATACCCATTTGTATGAGTTCACATCTCATGTATCATTAGGGCAGATCTTATCCAATAGATGAAAAAACTAATGAGAAAATCATTTTTCTCTTACTGGGCCTCACTTGCCATTTCTGTTCATTTAGAGACTTAAAATGGGGCACACAGGTAGTGAGTGGTAGGGTCAGGAATAGAGCCTAAGCATTCTGACTCATAATATTCCTTCTATTATATCACAGCTGTCCTGTTTATTCATCAGATTTTCTATGCTTTCTTGTTTCAAGAAAGTCTCAAAGAGAGAATTGCCTGACTCCAAGGCAACTTATATACTCACTCTCTGTTAAGAAAAGTTACTATAGAATTCAAATATGTAGAAAACAGGAGTTGGCATATTGGATGATAGGGAGATAAATTAAGCTCCCTTTTTCTTTTCTTGAACTGCTTAAACCAAAAAAACTGGATCTAATTTTGGACAGAGGTTTTATATGGGTTCTTATTGTATACACAAAAGTTATTTCCTTTTTAAAGGCCATCTCTTTTGAGCACACACTTCCTATGTCTTCAAGGTGAGTAATCTTTTCCCCAGCTGTTCAGGATTACTAATTAATGAATAAAGCGACTAACATAATTAGGTATTGGATCATATCATTGGATTGAACCAAAGGAAGGAGAATTCTTAGGCCTGGATTCTTAAAAAGAGAGAAAACAAAGCAGGGAAGGAGAGAGGGAAAAAGAAAGATAAAGAAGGGAGGGAGAGAGAAGGGGAGGGAGGGAAGGAAGAAAGGAAGAAGCAAGGAAGGACATAATTACTAGACAGTCTCTGTCCTCAAGGGGGAGACAACACACAAAAGGAGGCGGGAAAGTGGGAGAGGGGAGTGGGATGCATATAGCAGGGAGTATCTAGTGCAGGGGCATCATGTCTGTGGAGTTGGAACCAGACAGAACTCAGCAGATGCAAAGTGGAATGAGCTGAATCCAGTTTGTGCCCTCTATAAAGGAAGACTTTGGGAGGAGTTTGGTGTCCTGCCTTTCAGACCTCCAACCAGAGAGGGGAGGAGGTGGAGGGAGGTGTCTATCAAGGCTTGAATTACATGCTTGGTGATGAGATTAGAAGTGATGGGTTTTATCCTGGGAGGGGCATCCTGTTGAAACCAGGCAATGTAGAGTTAGACTGTAGGGCATACCTCTCCCCTCTGGTTCTAGTATTATTCATCAGGAGAGGCACCTGCTGCTGTTGAAGTAAGACCTAACCTGTTTAGCTCTGGGGAAGCTATCCTTATTTGTATTTTTATTATAACTATGTATTTATAACTCATTAAAATTTATGAAAGTCACATCCTTTCTCTGAGCCTCTTCTATAAAATGAAAGGGTAGGACTAGATGGCATCTAAGGTACTTAAAAACTCATTTTATTTTCTTTTTCAATTAACAAGCATTTGTTTTCTCTTCCCACCTCACCCCTAATCTAAAAGGAAAAAAAAATCACTTTGTAACAAATATTCAGTCAATCAAAACAAATTCCCACATTGTCCACTTAAACCAATCATCTCTCTGTCAAGAAGTGGGTAGAATAATTCATCAGTCCTTTGTATTGGATTGTTAGTCTTCACATTGCTCAGAGTTCTTAAGTCTATCCAAATTGTTGGTTATTGTTTGTTTTTTTACATTCTTGATGTTACTGTATAAATTGTTTTCCTGGTTCTGCTCACTTCACTCTACATCATTTCATAAAAACCTTACTAGGTTTCACCTTTCATCATTTCTTATAGTATAATAATATTCTATTACATTCATATATCAGTGTTCAATCTGCCATTCCTCATTGAATGGGAACCTCCTTAGCTCCCAGTTCTTTACCACTACAAAAGGAGTGGTTATAAATCTTTTTTTTTTATACACATAAGTCCCTGTTTCCTTTCTTCAATACCTTTGAGTAAAGGGTCTAGTAAAGGTATCACTCAGTCAAAGGACATGCACTGTTTAGCAACTTTCTGTGTATAATTCCAAGTTGCTTTCCAGCATGATTGGACCTATTCACAGCTTCACAAAGAGTCCTCCAATATGCCTCCCACCACCCTCCAGTATTTGTCATTTTCCTTTTTCGTCATCTCTGCCGATCTGATGGCTGTGAGGTAGACCTTCAGTTGTTTATGTTTGTATTTTTCTATTAGCAATATGGAGCATTTTTCATATTGTTGTTGATAATCTGAATATCTTTCTTGATAACTTCCTGTTCACATACTTTGGACATTTATCAATTATGGAATGGCTCTCATTATGAATTTGAATCAATTCTTTATAAATTTTGGAAGAAAAATTTGCTATAAGTTTTTTTTTTCCAGTTATCTGTTCCCCTTCTAATTTTAGCTTCATTTGTTTTGTTTGTGCAAAAACTTTTCAGCTCTCTGGAATCAAAACTGTCCATTTTATCATTTGTGATCTTCTCTACCCTTTCTTTGGACTTTCCAGATCTATATCTTGTGACTTTGTTTTGGGAAAAGGTCCCTAATTCAGGGGATCTCCTAGGCCACTGATGATCATTATATATGAATTTCAGCAGTTAATATCCTGATGTTTTCTTATGTAGCTTTTGGAATACTCTTTGTTTGTATTAGGGGACTAGAGACCTTGGAATAGTGTTAGTTTTCTCATATGTCTATGAATTATGGTAGGGAATTGGGATGTGACTTCTTTTTCAGATCTCTCCATCTCTCCTAACCAGCTCAAAAATATCAGACTGAGAGTTCTCCTGCTATCACCATAAGTGGGCAGTATTTATCCAGAAGGCCTGAGGAACAATCAAAGGTGAAGGCAATCCTGTCTTTTGAGTCTCCATTACATGTCATCCTCATCTTCAATAGCTCACATTTACATAGGGTTTTATGGTTTACAGAGCTGTTTTATTGTCTATTATGGCTTCTTTTCTTTTCTCTCAATCCAGTTGATTCCTAAGAGAAACCTAGCTTGCTGTGGTAGAGCTAAAAGAATCTCAGTATTTGATTCCTATTTGTTTGAGAGGACTTGGGGAGTTAACTTCCTCAAAAAATCATAACTAATGTCTTTGCAATCTTTGGCAACTCTTTGACTTTGGTTGACCAATACTAAAGTTGAGTGTGTGTGTGTGTGTGTGTGTGTGTGTGTGTGTAAAAATTAGTGGGTTATTTTATTATTTATTTATCTAGCTATTTATTATTTCTTGCGGGGAAATCAGGGTTAAGTGACTTGCCCACGGTCACACAGCTAGTACGTGTCAAGTGCCTGAGGCCATATTTGTTTTCAAAAGAAAAGCCCAACCATTTCTAATTCTTTTTTTTTCTCCTCTTTGAGCATTTTCTCTTGTTATTGTCCATGTAGAATGCCATCCTTCTCTATATTTTTCAAAGTTCAGCCCCAGTTCAACCATTTTTGTGAAACTTTTCCCAATTATTTCATCCCATGTTTCTTCTGTCCCTTCTCCTGACTTCTATTTACTATCTAGACTGCATAGTATCTAGCACAATCTAGCTCTTGATATATTTCTGTAGTCTAATTTTTCATTGCTTGAGAAAAGATAATTTTGCAAAGATTCCATACCTGTCCAAATATCTGATTTTCATTCATCCCACTCATTGAATCCTCAGTTTCTTAATCAATGATTCATAGTTTGGGGGAGGGGGTGGGAATCCATTGTCTGTTTCTGTCTCTATCTGTGATCTTGTGGATGTGGACATTCCTTCAACAATACAGATCACAACCCACCTGTACTCAACAATTTCAAGCTATTCTTAACCATGTTGTCCCATAAATTGTCCACCGGCCATCCCCCACCATGCTGGGGACTCTCCTGGAGTTCTCTTGAAATTGCATGGATATAAATGGAGCACACTGGATGTCTCCTTTATATATAGTTTTGAAATGTAATAACTATTCACTAACTGTTGTGTGTGTTTTGTTGTTGTTGTTGCCCTAAGTAAGCTTTGCTACCAACTTCGATCACTACCAATTTGATGTGAACCATCAAACCATATGCTTTTTGTCATTACTGAATCTTCATCAATCATCCATATTCCCATTTTCCATCTTATACTTTAAAAAACATCTGTCGAACTTGCTGAACTTTGTCCCTCCTTTTAGGTCTACCTTTACTATCTATCTCTTCCCTTTTTTCTTCCTTTCTCACTAACTGGTTGACTTAACCATTTTATATTTGAAGATATTTTTGCATCCCTTTATAAGAAAAAACAAATGTCTCTCACATGAATTTCCACCTCTGATCAAGTGCTATATTGCAGCTGTCCCCACTGACCCCACCTGTACCTTTATTTCACTTTCCTCCTTTTTTATTACACCAATCTGCACTGCTTTTGTTCCTGCTATCAACTGGAAAAGCTAAATAATCTTTTTGACTTTGTACTGGGAAAAATTGATGAACTTCAAACCATGTAGCCTCAACTTATTGCTTAGGTAAACATGCAGAAAACTTTGGAGTGTTGTTTCCATGGGTATGGCAGAGTGTTTATCATATAGTACCTTCCTTAGACTTTGTTATGCAATGTGCCCTCATTCCCTGATTGCTTAGATGCTGCTAGGAGGTTTCTTAAATTAATCTTGTCAAAATAGCCTTCAGATTCTTTTGGTGGTGGGACTTTTTTTTAATCTCTTAAAATACAAACTGTTCAAGGCAAGAAATGGAAACAGGAACAAAGACAAGTTAGGAGGAATGTGGAAAACTTAAATCAGGTTTAAAAGAGAACATGGAAATGATTGATGAGTTGGGAAATAGGGCCTCTGAGGAACAGGTAAAGAAATGGGGATTATTTAGTCTATTAACAGAGAAGCCTGACAGGTGACCTAGTAACAGGCTTCAAGTTGATGAAAGGTTATTATATAGAAGTTAATAATTAACCACCTCCCAATCTCTATTGAAGATGGAAAGAAGCTTAGACTATTCAGTGAAATACTGCAGTTAGATATTAAAAGGAACTTAACAGTGACGTTTCATAAATGAACCCAGAGGGATTAGAGGAACTCTTCGGGAAATCTTCACAAATAGAATCACTGATCCTGAATGGTTCAGTCAAAGAGTTTCTGAGAACATAGTATTGAGAGCTGGAAGGGACCCTTGAAATCAATCTAAATTACCATGCTTGTTTTAGATGAGTGGAGGCCTTGTTTTATGGCAAAAATCTTTGGAATCAAAGGATATGGATTCAGATCTTGGTTCTGCTATTTATTACCTACCTCTTGACCTTAGGCAAATCATTTAACCTCTCTGGATTTCATAACCTCATCCTGTAAAAAGAAGGGTGGGACTAGGTTTTTAAGATCTTCTACAGCTTAAAGGGTTATGAGGTCCCAAGAGGGTATGAGCTACAATGGTATCTTATCTGAGGCCAAGAGAAGAATTCTGTCACTTATGGAAAAGCAACTGAAGGTGTGGGGCAGTAGTGGTAACAGATAGCCCTCTAAAGACAGGTATATTTGTGACAGCAGAAGGGGTGGTCTATCCTGAAGAGAGTTCAGCTCTTGCCCCTGTCACAAAGTGTGTATGGATATGGGGGAGGGCGGGAGGGCAGAGGGAGACTAGTCTATGGAGACCAGTAACAGCACAGATAAGTGCTGAGATATGATGCAAAATGTGGGAACAGTAGTTCCCATAGGAAGAAAGCATGTCCCCTTGTATGTCAGCATCCTTTTTCAAAGGCTCCATCATCTCTGCATCTTTTAAAAAATGAATTTTATTGATATCTTTTGTTTTAACATTGCCAAAAATTTCCCTTGTATTCCTCCCTGCCCTCCCCCAAAGAGCCATCTCATTTAATAACAACAAAAAAAGGTAAGGAAAAAGACGGAAAAAAATAGCAAAATTGATCAGTAAATTAAAAAAAATCCTGACTATATATGCAATATTCCCATGGAATCCCACCTCTATAAAGGAGTGAGGAGAGGTGTCTTCTCATATCCCCTTTTTGGAACTATGTTTGTTCTTTGTAATTTTGGAACATTCATTTTTATTGTTTTGTGGTTATTGTACATTTCCATTGTTGTGGTAATTTACATTTTTGTAGTAATTGTATATTTTTTCCTGGTTCTGCTTACTTCACTATTCATCAGTCATGGAAGTCTTTCCATTCTCCTCTGTAGTCATCATATTCATTGTACAGTAATATTCCATTACATTTATGTATTACAATTTATTTAACCATTCCCCAATTAATGGACATTTATTTAATTTTCAGTTCTTTGCTACCACAAAAAAATATTGCTATAAATATTTTGGTGTAAATGGGAACTTTTTTTTATCAGCAACCTCCTTAGGGTCTAGTAATGAAAGCTTTTCAATTTCATATAATCAAAATTATCTATTTCATCTTTTGTAATTGTCTCTAACCCTTGTTTGGTTATGAATACATCTGCCCATAGCTGTAGGAGGTACTCTTCTAATTTTTTCATGGTATGATCTTTAATATATAGGTTCCCTGTCCATTTTGAATTTGTTGTATAGTGTAAACTGTTGGTTTTAGCCTAATTTCTCCCATACTGCTTTCTAGTTTTCTCAGAATTCTTTATTTCTAAATAGATAGTTCTTTCCTAAGTAATTTATGTTTTCAAGTTTATTGAACTTTATTATTCTTGATTCTCCCTTAAGAGAAAAATATAGCTGTGTGACCCTGGGCAAGTCATTTAACTTCTATTTGTCTCAGTTTCCTAAACAATAAAACGGGGATAATAATAACTCATACATTGCAGGATTGTTGTACTGATCAAATGAGATAATACTTTCTCATCACGTAGCAAGTGTTATATAAATGCTTATTCCCTTCCCCTTCCCTGATACTGATGGTCTAGACATTCATAGCTACAAAAAATAGATGCTTCACTTTAGCAATCAGACTTTATTTTATTAGGTATTTGGGACTCACTACCCTGGGTGGGGAGATAGGTTAAGGGGGGCTGAGGCTACAGAATTAGAAATGATTGCCTTAGAGGGTAAGAGGCACTATTCAATGGAAAGTTTGATAAGGGATACTCCTAATGGCTAATTCAGACATTAAAGAATGTAGAGATAATATATGTTGGTATAGTGAAAATAGCACCAGATTTGAAATCAGAAGACTTGCCTTTGGATGCTGGTTCTGCTACTTAGTAAGCAATTTCCTATTTCTGGGACTCATTTTCCTCATCTGAAAAACTAAGGGGTGAGACTTCTAACTAGATCTTATTATCAGCAATTGCTTATAGTGGTAACAGGACTTTGATCTAAAGGCTCTGGGGGTTAGAACAGCTGTGCCTTTGCTTATTCAGTGATTCCCATCTTCCCTTCCTCTTACCTATATTCTTCAAGGTACAGCCCACTTCCTCCTCTACTCCTTCTCTAACCCCTTAAGTACACACTGACTTCTCCTAGCTCTGAGTTGCTGTTGCACTAAGAATCAGAAACACATACTTTGGCCCTTCCTCATTCTAAAATTTATCCTCATGTTAACCAATAGACTATAAACAACTTGGAGGCAAGAACCGTGTATTATTATTGTTGTTGTTAGTATTATTATTATTAGTAGTAGTAGTAGTTATTGTTATAGTAGTAATAATGGTAGTAGTAGTGGTGGTGGTGGTGGTGGTGGTGGTGGTGGTGGTGGCTACTACTACTACTACTACTACCACAACCACCACCACCACCACCACCACCACCACCACCACTACTACTACTACTCAGTCCCCAGAGATTCCTGAATATACAAAGAAGTGCTAAACAAATAGTAGTTGGTTGGGAAAGGATGATTTTTTTTTCTACTGCAGTCTGGAAGCTTTTTTTTTCCTTTGGTTGTATACAGAATCAGCCATGATTATTTTCATTCCCTCTCCCTATTAGAATGTGATTTCATTAGGAGTAAAGGTTATCTCACTTTTCAGTTTGTATTTACATTTCATTCATTCATTCCTTATTTCCTTTCTGTACTATTTGGATTGTAATTGTGGCCGTATGATGATAGTTTAAATGAAGACAGAAGAGACACGAATGACAGTGTTGCATGCAGTATCAGATCATTTAATTTTGTAGAACCTGGCTCCAACTTGGAGCTCAGCAGCAACATCAGGGCCAAGTGGATATAGGAAGGTGGGTGCCTTCTTTCCTGGCGTGAATTGAATTATAAGAGACAGTTTCTCACTCTAGAGAGAGAAATTCCTTCATCAAAATGGCCTGGTGGCTCTAACATGTTGTTAATCATATGTGATAATGGTTTAAAGGTGCAAAACTGTCACTGAGCCAAACTGATCTGTCTCTTCCTATCAAGAGTGAGCATGTGACATCCTATGCCATCATGTCCGGCACTTAGAGTAAAGCCGGTGGAAATGATGAGCTGAGAGACGCAAACAAAAGAAAGGTGGGGCGAGACAGATGATAATCTTCCTCCACCACAGGAGCCAAGCCAAACTAAGCTCTCCTTTCCTGCCTAGGACTCTATTTGACTGATTCTCCACAGCTGTGTCTAGAAGTTACCTAAAAGAAAAGTCCCCTTAGTAGATTACTTATGCAGAAGAGTTCAGTATTTCCATTGAACCACCTCAGACTCAGCAGCACTACAATCTGGGAAAGATATTGAAATATTATCAGTCTTCACATGTAAAATCTTCAAGGCACTATTTGAATTCTATCTCCCTTTATATTAGCACTTACCTAACAGGGCTTTAGTAAGGGTCAGATGATAAAATATACACATATGTAAAGCATTTTGGTTGCCTTAAAGACACATATAGATGTTAGTTCTTTTTTTTCTTTTTTGGAGTGGGGAAGGCTGGGCAATTGGGATTAAGTGACTTGCCCAAAGTCACATGCCTAGTAATTATTAAGTGTTTGAGACCAGATTTGAACTCAGGTTCTCCTGACTGGTGCTCTATTCACTCTGTTGACCTAGCCACCCCTGACATTAGCTTTTAATATCCAGTTCTGACCCAATCCAACCGTTTTCCATAACCCATTCCAAACCTTTTACTTTATTTTATTACCTTCACTAGTAAATGTCATATACCTAGCTATCTAAGAGAAATACTTTGAATTATTTGTGACATAAATTTGTTTAGAGATTAAGGTTTGTATTTATATTGCACACAACTCTGTGAAGTAGGTCGTACAGACTTCATCATGCTTGTGTTATAAGGAAACTGAGGCCCTGACTGGGTAAGTGACTTGGTCAGGGTAGCAAAGTTATTCATCTTTGATTTAAATCTAGATGCCTCTTGACTCCAGGCGCCATACTTATTCCACAATGCCTCTATTGGCATGTGCTCTATTTTCATGACCTTCTTGGTGGGTACTCTGTCTGCCTTGAATATTTGATTGAATTTATGGAATATATGCCACAGACTTATCATTGAATCATTTGGATTAGTTGACTCAAATATGAGTCAACAGTGTAACATGGTAGTCAAAAAGCCTCATGTGAACTTAGGCTGAATTAACAGAAGCAGTATGCAAGACAACGGAGATGATGTAGTCCCTGTATTTTGGATGAGTTCTTCATTCTGAATGCCACGTTTTAAGGATGGCATTGACAAATTAAAGCATAACTGAGGCGTACAACCAGGATGGTAAATGGCCATACAAGAACTGTTAAGGAAATAGGATGCTTAGCCTAGACAAGAAGTGGGAACATATTGTCTTCAAGTATATGAAGAAGGATTAGAGTTATTTTGCTTAGCCCCAGGGAGCTAAACAAGGACTAATGGGTGGAAACTGTATGGAGGTAGATTTAGAGCCAATGGAAGGATAAACTTGGTAAAGTCCATTCCTGGCATGGGAGGATGCTCAATGCAAAGCCACAGAAATGGACTGCTCTGTGGGAGAAAGAGACGGACCAGTTGGTTTGTAACATAGAGTATGGGAAAAGGGAATAACGTATAAGGAGGCTATAAAGATAGATTTGGGCTAGCTTGTGATGGGATTTAAAAGCTAAACAGAAGAATTTATATTTTATCCTATAGTCAATATAAGAGGTCCCCGGAATTTGTTGAGTTAGTAGTGTTATGATCAGATCTTCGCTTAAGAAAAATCAATTTGGCAGTGGTGACTATCTGAGTAGAGAAGTGAAAAATGATGTGGTAGTAGAAAAGGCAATATTTGACAACAGATTGGATGTGTGGAATGAGAGAGAGGATTTGAAAATAATGTCAAGGTTATGAACCTGAGAGGACAGATGGATGGTGGTGCCTTCAACAGAGATAAGGAAGTTTGGAAGAGAGGAGAGTTTAGGGGAAAGATAATGAATTCAGTTTTAGACATGTTGAGTTTGAGGTGGCTCTAGGTCAACCAGGATGAAATAGGCAGTTGGTGATGTAAGGCTGGAGCTCAGGGGAGAGACAGGGGCTGTATATACACATCTGTGAGTCAGCTGCATGGATATATTAATTAAACCCATGGGAGCCAGGAGAGCAAGTATACAGAAAGAGAAGAGGATCCAGGAAATAGCCTTGGGAGAATATTCACAGTTGTTGGGCAGGATGTGGATACCATCAATCCTTGTTAAATATCTTTCTTCTAAATTAAAGCTATCTATAGTCATATGAAAAAATGTTCTAAAGCACTACTGATTAGAGAAATGCAAATCAAAACAACTCTGAGGTACCATATCACACCTATCAGATCAGCTAACATGACAAAGAAGGAAAATTATACATGCTGGAGAAGATGTGGGAAACTTGGAACACTATGCATTGTTGGTAGAGTTGTGAACTAATCAAACCATTCTGGACAGCAATTTGGAACAATGCCCAAAGGGCTATAAAAATGTACATATCCTTTGACTCAGCAATACCATTTCTAGGTCTGCATCCCAAAGAGATTATACAAATGGGAAAAGGACTCACATGTACAAAAATATTTATAGCACCTCTTTTTGTAGTGGCAAAGGATTGGAAATTGAGGGGATGCCCATCATTTGGGGAATTTCTGAACAAGCTGTAGCATATAAATGTGATGGAATGCTATTATGCTATATGAAATGATAAGCAGGCAGACTTCAGAAAAACCTGGAAAGACTTATATGAACTGATGCTGAGTGAAGTAACCAGAACAAAGAGAACATTGTGCACAGTAACAGCCACATCATGCATTGACTAACTTTGATAGACTTATCTCTTCTTAGCAATGAGACAAGATCTAAGACAATGCCAAAAGACTCATGATGGAAAATGCTATCCATATCCAGAGAAAGTGCTTTGGAGTCTGGATGCAAATGGAAGTATATTATTTGCTCTCTTTCTCTCTCTCTCTCTCTCTCTCTCTCTCTCTCTCTCTCTCTCTCTCTCTCTTTGTTTCTTCTTTCTTGTGGTTTCTCCCATTGGCTCTAATTCTTCTGTACATATTACACACTGTCTTGGGGTGGGAAGAGGGGAGAGATGGGCAGAAAATTTGGAACTCATAATCTTATGGAAGTGAATGTTTAAAACTAAAAAAAAATAAATATCCTTTTTCTGCTGTCTGAGTCAAGAGAGGGTTTGGAAGTGAGACATGATATGGTAGTAGAAATAGCAAGATTTGGCAACGGATTAGACAGGTGAGATGAGAGAAGGGGTTTGAAGATAATATCAAGATCATGATGAGTCTGGAAGGAAGGTTGGTGGTACCTTCAACAGAAATAAGGAAGTTTGGAAGAGAGAAGTGTTTGGGAGAAATTTTCTAAGGACATCTTTTGTTTACTGTTTGAATGACCTACAAAGGTCTCATTTATCACACCTAAATTAGCAGAGGACTGGCCTGAGTCAGGCCCAACTCAGAGCAAATGTAAAACTTTTTCCCAGAGTAAATTCTGGCATTAATACTTCGGCATGATAAGCCAAATATGAATGATCATTTGGGTCACCTCCCCAGGATTGGAAATAGTGTCCTTAAGCCCAAATGGCGGGCTATTGAGCAATAGATAACAATTTCTCTTTTTTCAAATAGCTAGAAGCGGTGGGAATGTGATATCTAATCAGGGATTTCACAGATTCCTTTAACTAGTACAAACTTACACATAAGTTTTCTAGAGCATGTAAGATTATGTAGAAACAATATTGAGGCTATAATTCTAGTATCCCAGAGGACCCAGCCTATTGAGAAGGCTATGTTTTCTACTCTCTCTGAACAGCTTATGAATTTATCCCTTTTAATTCCAGGGCAGAATGGTTCTCCCACAAGTTCAGACAAATGATTGTCCATTCTTAGATGTCTCTGGGGTTAGGAAATGACATCATTTCCTTATGTCACTTGGTCACACTTCTAGTTCTCTTTTGGTTTTTTGGTTTGTTTTAACAGTTTAACTGCTTAAAGGTGCAACAATCCTTTGTCTCAGGCATGAAAAGGGACCTTTGGTCTTTTTTTTTCTTTCTGAATTCTGGGAAGAGTTCTTTGTTCAGAATGTGCCTTGCTGCATTCATACTAAACTGATTGACATACATGAAAACTGTATGTCCTAGAAAACTACAGATTGAACTCTAGAAATTTGGAAGTCTTCTCAACAATATAAAAATACAATGTACACTGAAGACACCAAGTTCTATCTATAGCTGCTAATAGCAGCTGACACTGCTTCAACTTAAATAGAAACCAATTTACTCAAGTTTTCAGTTTATTGCTTTAATATAATCTATCTCCCCTCCCTCACGTACAGACCTTTCTCTCACACCTCTCCCAACAAGTAGGCCTGGAGATGTAAGCAGACTGTGTGCATGGCACATATCAGATTCAGTTACCATGTTGCTTGGCAAAGATTCTGGTCCCTATAGCAACATGAGGTCATCTTGTCACACTTTATATCTTATGCAGACGGAGAAAAGGTGGCTTATTTGATCCAGAGTTCCTCTATCAATAAACTGGTATATATTTCCACTGGTGATTTATGCCTCACCTCTCTCATCTTTGCATATTGTAATTCAAGGGAAAAAGCTATGGGCCCAGAATCAAGAGACTCAAAATCTTGTCCAAATTCTGACAATAAGTCATTCTGTGACCTTGGGCAACTCTCTAAGCTCTCACTTCTTCTTATGTAAAATGAAGGAATTGAATTAGGTGATTGCTAAAGACACTTTCAACTCTAGAACTAAGAGCCTTTTGTTCACTTCTTGACTTATTTCTTATCACTTTCCCAACAATGACTTTTTCAAAGCTGTTCCGTTACCCTAAAATCCCCTCAACCTCATCCCCAGCCCTGTTATTCTCAGCAGAGGACACCATCTCTAGACTACTTCACTAAGAAGTGCAAGCCATCCTCTTTCACAACCTTTAGTCTTTCTGTACCATCACTCCTGCTTTCCTTCCTGTCTCTGAGGAGGCACATCTCCCTCCACATCTTCTCTCTTTGACAAGACTAGAACCTGTATCTTTCATCCAATACGTTCTCTTCTTCTCCGGGTCCTTACTCCATTTATCGTGTCTCTATCTGATGTCATCAGTGTATATTGAATAGACCTAAATACAGGCACTAATACCATTTCATTTGACACTGAAATGACTTAATTAAAAATTTTTCTCCTGAGTTTTAAGTTAATGTGCATAAAATATTTTTTAAATGTTCAAACATCCAACTTTATATATACCCAGCCCTCATTTTTCTCCTAATTGCCAGGCTTTCATTTTCAGCTGACAGTTGTACATTCCCTTCTGTCTATTAGATATCCTGTATCATCTTCCTCCTTAAACCTTTCTCTGCCCCTCAATTTTGTTGATCTTCCTTCTAGTTACTCAGATCGAACACTTCAGTCATCTTTAGTTCTTCTCTGTCCTTCAACAATTTTATTGAATTAGTGGCTAAGTCCTGTCCATTCTAACTGCAACATCGCTCACATCTTAGCCTCTCTCTACTCACATGACCGTCATCCTATTTTAAGCTCTAATCACTGCTTGCCTGGACAATTAATTGATTTTACATCAACCACAGAAATTTAGAGTTGGGAAATATGTCAGTACCAATCTAGTTCAGTCTATATTTTAATAGGAATTTGCACTATAACATACCTACAAAGTGATAATCCATCCTTTACTTGAAGAACTCCAATAAAAGGGAACTATTCCTTGCCAAGGCAATCATGTGTTCTTTGAATAACCAATTTTTAGGAAGATTTTTTCCCTTTTATCAAACTTAAATTAGCTAAATGCTATTCTTATCCCTCCTGGCTCTGTCATTTGGGGCCAAACCAAAAAGTATAATCACTCTTGTACATGACAGCCCTTTATTTCATATGTCCCTCCCTTTAGACATTTCTTCTCCAAGATAAGCATACCATTTTCATTAACTGATTCTTATATGTCTCAATGTTCTCTACCATCCTGGCTGCCCTAGATTGGATATTCTCTAGTTTAGCTATGTCATTCTTACTCTGTGGTGCCCAGAAGTGAACAGAATATTCCAGGTGTAGTCCAACAAAGGGACAATCACATCCTTATTCCTGGAAGTTAGGTCTCTTTCAATGCAGCCCAAGATGGCATTAGTTTTTTGGTTTTTTTTTTTGGTTGCTACATCACACTTCTAGCTCACATTCCCAGATCTTTCTTCAGATAAATTGATGGCTAATCATGCTGCCCCCATCTCATACTTGATTTTTGAAATCTTAGTATGAGATTATATATGTAATATGTCTATATGTGTATATATATATATATATATGTATATACACATACACATATATAAATTTTACCTTAGTAGAGTCAACCCAATGCTTTAGCCTATCAAGACCTTTTTGGATCCTGACTCTTATCCATGTGGCTTTCCTTCTCAGCTTTGTGTCATTTATAAACGAGGATTGTATGGAGAAAAACATCTCATAACGTTAGCTTGTACTCTTCCTCTTGGAGTGGCTTACCCTACTTTTCACAATGCCAGTTACTATAGTGAAGGCATACCCTATCTTAAGCAAGTACAGGTTGTGGACCATTTTCAGAAATGAACCCCATTTCTGTGAGTTGTACACCTGTGGGGTGTGTGTGTGTGTGTGTGTGTGTGTGTGTGTGTGTATTTGTGTGTGGCTTTTGACCTCATCATTCAAATGAAGCTGTTCACTCCAAAGATATGATCTCTTAATTGCCAAATCGAATGGCCTTTCCTCAGTTCTCCTACTTCTTAATCTGGCTGTAGCCTTTGTCTCCTCTTGAATAGTCTCTCCTCCCTAAGTTTTCCTGACCCTGTACTCTCTTGGCTCTGCTTTTGCCTGCTCTCTCTCAGTCTCTTTGGATAGGTCTTCACCCAGGTGGTGCAACTAATCATAGGTATTTGTCAAGGTTCTCTTCTTCTATATTATCTTGCTTAGTAATCTCATCACTCCCATATCTTTAAATATCATCTTTATGGAAATGATTTGCTGATCTATCTATCCACCATTAACTGCCCTCCTGAGGTCTCATACATCTCTTGCATAAAACCCATCTTCTCTATTCTTATAGCCTGTTGCCTGGACTATTACAAGAGCTTTCTGGTTGTTCTTCCTGCCTCAAATCTCTCCCTGCTCCATTCCATCCTTCACTTATCTGCCAAAATGATTTTATTAAAGTTCAGATCTCACTATGTTACCTGTGCTGGCCTCCCACACACATTGCTAGTGCCTTTCCTCTGAGATTACCCTTCCATTTACACTGGATCTATCTTATACATACAAATTGTTACCTGAATGTCATTTGCCCCATTGAAATGTGAGCTCTTTAATGGTAGGGATCACATTTTTCCTTTCTTTGCATTTCCAACACTTAACACAGTGCCAGGCACACAATAAGTACATAATAAATGTCTGTTGATTGGTGAGGATCAAATAAGATAAAGTCAAAATTTTTTTAAACCTATATGGTATACTTCTTCATTTTTATAAATAATATGAATGTAAAAATTTAGCATACAAGGAGATAAGTGACTTTTCTCTAAAAAAAAAAAAGGAACCTTTTTTTACCCCGTAACTCTCTTTAGTATGATGTTCAGATTATTCTTCTTAGAGAAGTCTGACGTGATGAAGCCAGCCACAGTCTGGTTGGCGTGACTGATGGATTCAATTCAATGGAACAGACCTCTCTTTAGACACCTGCAATGTGCAGGGCACTGTGGTAGGCCCTGGGCAAACAAAGGTGAAAAATGGCTTTGTCCCTCCCCTCAAGGAATCTTGGAGTGGGATGAGTCTTTTACAAGTTCTCGGGTCCTTTCCAGTTCTCACTGACATTTGGGTTTCGTTAACAAAACTATAAAACAAGTTAAGATATGATAATTGCATAGGTCAGGGAGGGTTGAGAGAGTAGTCAGGTGAGGAAAAAGGAATCACTTCTGGCTGAGAAAAAAAAAATCAAAGGACTGAAATCTGAGGGGCAGGCACAGGTTTTCTTAGAACAGAAGTGTCCTCCTGAATGTTCTCCAAAGGGCTGATCTGGCTTTTGTTCCTAAAGAAGAGCTTCATTTCTCACAAAAGGCAAACATATACAACATTTAATTTTCCTGGGTTCGCCAAAAGGAGCAAATTTGGATAAGAAAGAAGGGGCGGAAGGGAACAAACATTTATTAATCACCTACTACGTGCTTGGCAGTTACAAATATGTTATTTGATTCTGACAACAACCTTGTGAGGTTTTATTATTCTCATTTTTCCAGCTGAGGAAGCAGAGTCAGTGAGAGTTTAATGACTTATTCAGGGTGACACAGTTAGTAGAAATTTGAACTAAGGTCTTCCTGACTGCTGCCCACCACTCTTATCCATTGTACCACCTAGTTTCCCAAAGTGTTTTCTAGCTCTTAGCTCCTGACATACACAGTCAGGATTAAACTCATGTTTCTACAGTGTAATAGGGTTCCTATCTACTCACAGGCCTTGTTCTATGCATCCTTACTGGAATAAGCTCCATAGCCACAGTTTAACAGTCAGACTTCCACTCTAAAAAAAGATGGCAACAAGAAAAACATGTTAGCATCATTACCAACTTTGTCAATGTAAGCAAAGAGCAAAACTGGCCCCTGTTTAGTTTTAGTTTTTAATATCATGCTTCACCTAGGGTCAGGGTTTGGTCTACTTGTACCTGAAAGGGTATTGAAGGTTTCAATAAGTTACAAGGAACTCCTCAGAAGAAATGTGGTCTGAATATCTATCATATGTACTGAGCACCCACAGGGGGCATAGAACTCTACAAAGCAGTGAAATCCTTTAGAAAGCTCACTCATCAGGAAAAGGAATAGTGTCTCCTGAATAGTATCCTAAAGGTTATGTATACCAGGTCAAATAGTAAATGATGGGAGGGAGTACTTTTTCATAGAATACATTTGATTTCTGATTTATAGACAGGTTGCTATTGCTGTTGCTGTTAAGTTGTTTCAATCGTACCTGACTCTTAGTGACCCCATTTGGGATTTTCTTGGCAAAGATACTGGAGTGGTTTGCCATTTCTTTCTTCAGCTCCTTTTACAGATGAGGAGCTGAGGCAAACAGGGTTAAGTGACCCAGGGTCATACAGCTACCTCAGTATCTGAGACCAGATTTGAACTCAGGAAGATGAGTCTTCTTGACTGTAGGCCTGTGTAGCACCAACACAATATTCACAGCATCGACAACAACTAAGAATATGCCGGCTCCATTCTGAATTACAAAATATAATAGACTCTCCATATAGAAGACAAAAGCAAAACATTTATTCAGATGCCAGAAAACTGAATACCAAAACCGGAAAGCCAATTCCATCATAGCAACAAAGAAGTTAATACACCATAGCACAGCAGGGAGCCACACCATCCATTAGCCTTTCCACAGACAAACACAAGTCTAGCTATCTGCTTGCCTGCTATCCTATCCTATCTCTCCCAGGTCTGATTTCTAGCTTCCTGTGGACTCTGCTCCACCCTTCAGCAAACTCCTCCCACCACAGACTCCATGTGATTACATTCAGCCTATTAGGGGGCAGTGAAGATCTTCAAAGAAGGAAAGATCTTCAGATTCCCTTAGGCCTATTAAGGGGCAGGGAAGATCTTCAAATTCCCATTCCCATTACAGCCTGGCACTCTATCCACTGTGCCACCTAGTTGCAGATAGACATGGTTTGACTGTAATTCTAAAGCCATGAAGTGCTTAGAATTGCTAAGTGACTGAAGTTGAGGATCACCTAAAGATCAATGGACAGGTCCACAGAAGGCATGAGCAAACTGCCGCACATTATAGATGAGAATTATGCAGAGAGGAACAAAGGACATCATCAAAGAAATGTATGACTAAAAGAAAAAAATGGGTTCATTACATATTGAGAGTAATGGATATCCAATTGACAGCATGCTTACTCCATTTGTATCTGTGTGATGCTTAGAGATATGGTGGAAGGCTAACCAGTGGTGAGTTTATGAGAGGACACAGTTAATAATCTCATGGGAAGGGAAAGTATGGTTGTATTACAGTCTGTGTCACTAGAGGTAGTAGAGTCATCATTGAGAGCAGGGATCCCTTGAACTACTGTAGGATTAGATTTATGGTCCATTTTCCATTTCCTCACCTGTAGGATAAAGGGATGAGAGCCAGAGTTGAATAATAGATGGAGAGCTAGTCTTAGAGTCAGAAATACTTTCCTGTGACCCATGCTAGCTCTCAGCTTTTCAGTGCCCCTGGGCAACTCTCTAAGACTACAAATCATGAAGAGTTCCCAGTCTGATTTAGGGGAAGGAATTTTCATACTGATTAAATTATAGGTCTAGCCCCGTGCCTCAACTGGAAAAACAAAACAAGACAAAAAGAGGAGGGAGTTGGATTGGAAAATATATAAGCTCTCTTCCAGTGTTAACATTCTATGACTTAAGTACTATTGATTATCCTTGCATCCCCTATGCATGATGTAGTGGATATAGTAAGTGGATAAATCTGTAATAATTGAGTCCAAATCCTGCCTTTGACAGTTACTAGATGTATGACCATGGGAAAGGCACTTAAACTTTCTGAGCCTCGATTTACTTCTCTGTAAAAAGGGGGCAGTGATACAGCAGTACCCACCTGAGAGGGTTGTCAAAAGTCTTATATGACAGTGAGTAGAGTGCCAGCCCTGGAGTCAGAAGGACCTGAGTTCGGATCTGGCCTCAGATACTTTAACGCACACACAAACAAAATCCTAGCCGTGTGACCTTGGACAAGTTACTTAACCCCAATTGCCCTCCAAAAAAAAAAAGTCTTATATGAGATAATGTATGTAAAGTGTTTTTTTTTTTATTTTAAAGTACTATATAAAGTGTTAATATTATTGGTGGCTAATTTTTTAACTTGAACCATACCAAGCTGGGTTTTGGTTTAAGTAGGAAAAGTGCTTTTAAATGTAATCTGCTGATTAAAATTTGAAGAAATACTACTATCTGACTTGGAAATGGAAATTAAATCTAGGGCAACATGAAATAAAGGAAGATATCTTTTTGACTTACCTCATCCCTAGAATTAAATCATTTCAACTTCTCTGTGGGTTTAGAACAGACTCTATAAACCCTCACTCTTGTGATTCATCTTTTTTTCTCAAAGAGGACCAATGATATCATGAGGGTGATGTCTTGACTTGCATATGAATTGGATTTAAGTGAGGCAGGATTGTGCAAAGTCATCAGCCTCACTGTCTCCTCCAGAGTCAGGAAGTATAATGGCAAGACAAAAAATCTCCAAGACAACTGGCGATGCCTCAGGATGCTACAGGTGACATTGGCCTTTCTAAATTAAAGGCTTTCCTAAGTTTGTCTGAGGCAATGCCCTTTCAATGCCTAAGGCTGAGGGAAGAATTGAGACAAAAGATGGCCTAGTTTACTATCTCAAAAGTATCAGTCTGGGAGGGGAAGACCCTTAGAGTTTTTGTCCAGAACAAAAACCAGTTGCTATTTGCACTCATTTTTTTTGCCTTTTTTTTTTTTTTAAGAGGAGAGAAGGCAGGGCAATTGGGATTAAGTGACTTGCTCAAGGTCACAGGGCAAGTAAGTGTTAAGTGTCTGAGGCTGGATTTGAACTCAGGTCTTCCTGACTCCAGGGCTGGTGCTCTATTCACTGCACCACCTAGCCACCCCTTATTTGCACTCATTTTAAGTCATCAAAATGAACTACAGAGGCTTGGGCTGGGGGAGCAATTATTGACCTTTCAGCACAAAACAAAAATGGAAGGAAGGCAGGCAGGCAGGAAGGAAGGTTATAGTTGGCAAATGTGGATGATTTTCATTGGTGCTGACTTCATTCGTAATAATTTAGGGCTAAACAGAGTGGCAAAATTCATCATTGTTTTTAATTCTCCTGGATCTGTGACTCCTCCAGAAACTCTAGTCATTGCCAGGCTAAAGCAACTTTTGGAAGTCAGATTTTGCATTTCATGGGACCTAAGTGTGATAAGAGGCCTTGGAAACCATCTGATTCAGCTTGTATCTGAGCAAGAAACCCCTTTATACCTACCACCTGGGACAAGCAATCAGCTAGCTTCATTTAAAGACTTACAGAGATTGGAGGCCCCATTCCCTAAACCATCCATTCTGATTTTGGGCAACCTAATTATTAAGGAAGTTTCCCTTATATGGAGTTGAGATCAATTTCTGCAGATTGGTGTAGGGGAAAGAAACTAGATTTCAATACTAATAAGGTAACATATAACATTTACCATGTGTTAGGCAATGTCCAAAGCACTTCACTATTACCATCTCTTTTAATCCTCACAACAGCCTTGGGAGGGAGGTGTTATCATTATCCCCATTTTACAGATAAGGAAACTGAGGCAGAGGTTAAGTCACTGGCCCCAGGGTCCCACATCTAGTAAGTGTCTGAGGCCATATTTGAACTTAGGTTCCTGACCCAAGGCCCAGTGCTCATTATCTATCCACCTACTGAGGACTTGAGTTCAAAATCTGTCTCTGCCCCTTATTGTCCACTAGAATAAATGGTTATTTCCTATACCCCTTTTCCTTTCAGAGTCCCAAACCAATTGCAGTTTTACCAAGGATTTAATATTTACAAGGAGAAAATGGAAAATCTATAAACATTGATAAGTTACTTCAGAAATGTCAAGTATTACTTATTAAAAACAGCTGTTGTGATGCAGACAGCCTTTTTTCTGATAAGTCTAAGTGACAAGTTATCTGCTTCCTAGTCTGAATGAAAACCCTGGATTTCAATACTGTTTGCTGAAAGCTAGGGGAGCATGCCTGAAGAAGTGTGTCCCTCACATTCCTCCCATCCCCCAAAGCACATTCTCTTCTCAACAGTCATCCTGGTTATCCCCTTCATTAGGGTGTTAGTGGTGGCGATGGGGGAGGGGAGGAGTGATTCACCCCTTTAATGAATATGCTCCTTGCCCTATCCCTGCACATATCCATGGAAATAAAAGAAGCACGTCTACAATATCTATCTAAAGCTAAAGTAATAATACTCATAATTCACTTTTAGGCTTGAAAAGTATTTTCCTCACAACAGTCCTGTGAAATAGGTAGCACAAATATTATTCTCTTATTTTCTAGAGGATGAAACTAAGTCTCAGAGAATCAATATGATTTAACTGTGGTCACCCAGCTAGTAAATGTCAGAATTGGAATTTGAAACTCATTCTTCTGTCTTGGCATCCTGCTTTCTTTCTCCTATGGCATTTTGCCTTTCTGTGTAATAGAATTAATATAATTCTATCCCAAAGTACACATGGAGAAATCAGTTCTTTACACCTGGTAATTGCTTTAATTGGAATAGACTAAATGATCTGTGATGGTTCAGAGAGCACACGTTATTTCTCTGCAGTATGGTCATATTCTATAGTCTGGGCATCCTTCCCTCCCTTCTAAGCATGAGGAATTACAGCAGCATACAGAGACAGAAAAGCAGGTGGCCAAGACTGAGCGTACTCCTCTCTCTGCCTTCCTGGCTTGAGATAGATGACAGTAATCACAGAGACAGTAATCTGGCCTTTTCTGTAGAGGCCCACCTGCTGCTGGTGTTGTCACGTTCTACGCTCAGCTGCCATCCTCCTCTATGGTGGGGCCTCCATTTTGGCAGCCCAGGGGTAATAATTAGGGATGGGACAGCTTCCCAGCTGCTCTGGTGTTCTAGGAGGGGGCTAGATAAGAGGGGAAGGCTGGGACCAAGCCAACAAAAGGAGAAATTAAATGGGCTGTCACCAGAACCCCTTAAACTCTTAACATTGGGTTTCATGAATTTGGGTTGCTTTTTTTATCTCTTCCCCTTCCCCCTCTAATTCTGTTCGTGAGTACAATTTATTCCAGAGGTGGCAAAGTCTAGAAGGTTTCTCAGCAGAGCCATTACATTATGATGTTATCATATCCTAGGCAAGGGGGCCAGGCTCAGGTCTTTAAATGTGACCCATGCAGTGAGAGGACAAACATAGTGACAGAGGAAATGAATTAGAACCACCCAGACAGTCCAGCTGCTGATTCACACTTGTTCCCAGGCCTACAAGTGCTGGACGCCAGCCCAGCCATCAAGTAACTTATATTCTAACATAGCCTTTGCAGATTGCCTCCTGCCCATACACCCAAATCAGTAAACAATTTGTGTTTTGCTACTAATGAGGATTAAAGATGTGATTGAGAGATAGTAGTAGAAAGTGTACTGGACTAGATAGTCAAGAGACTTGGGTTCAGTCATTAAGTCAGTAAACATTTATTAAGCCCCTACTATGTGCCAGGAACTGTGCCAAGTACTGGGGATATAAATAAGAACAGCAAACTGTCTTCATCCTCTGGGAGTTCACTGTTTAGTGAGGGTGACCACATGTAACAAATATGTACAAACAAGCTATATACAGGATAAATAGGAAAAACTGATACAGAAAAGATAGTAGCATTAAAGGCGGTTGGGAAAAGCTTCCTGAAAACATGAGATTTTAGCTGGAATTTGAAGGAAACCTGGAAGAAAGGATGAGGAGGGAGAATATTCCAGCAACTCTTTCACTAATAAAGAGAATGACCTTGGGCAAGCCAGGTAACCCCTTTGGATCTGTTTCCACATCAGATAAGTAAGGTTTCGTACTAACTGACCTCTGATGTCCTTTCCAATTTTAATGACTTAACTCTGAGCAAATCATTTAACTTCCCCAGGACTCAGTTTCCTTCTCTGTAAAACAAGGGAGTTGAACTAATTGGCCTCCAAGACCCCCTCCAGTCCCAAGTCTATGATTTGTTTAACTCTCAGCATATTGTCACTTTCGTGGGCCTGAGGCATACTGAAAAAAATCCATAAACACTTAGACAAAACATTTTTTGGTCTAAGCTCACATCTATCACCTAAGCGGCATTTTCTTCTTTGATTTCTTCTTCCATTTCCCCTAAAAAGGCCATTTTTCTGTCTTGTCATCCCAGACTATAGTTATGTATACTTAGGGCTCCGTTTTGGGTTTAGGCAACCATTTATCGAATGGTGAAAAAAGAAAAAAAAAAAGCCAGGGGAGGGAAAAGAGCATGAAAAATAGTTTTCATTTAAAAAAAATTATGTCACCCAACCCCACCCCCAACATTTCTATTCATATTAGATTTTTGTAAAAGGCTTTTTTAAACCACAGCCTAAATATGGGGTCTCTATTGGCGGTGTCCCTTTAAGCCAGAAGCGAAGGAGTAAATGCAGAGTAAAAATGCGTGGATCTGCAAAGACGCTCCGTACTGTACAATTTTCTATGTTCTGACTGATAAATTATTGTGCATCTTCAGTGTGCTCTGACATGCAATACAATTTGTCCATGGAACAGTGATGATAGGCTGTCCTGAGCTAATAATCAAGAACTCTTTATTTAGAGTCTTCAGCCTTTTAGCAAAATCTTAAGTAACCATTTGTATCCCTCCGTGTGTTTTCCACCTCATCCTTGAGCACAAGTGGAAAAAGCTTTTAACCTTGAGAGGCTTGCTTTCAGAGGTCCTGGAGGACAGAGGAGCCAGGACTATGGAAAAAGTGTAAAGGAAACAGGAGGCAGGTGGCTGCCTCTGAAGAGTGGCAGCTTGTCCTTGGGCTTCCCACTGGAATGTAGCTTACTGTCTGTTTCATGCATGCTGTCCATATGGCTGCATGTCCTACACACACTTTTTTGTATCAAGGGGTTGTTGATGTTAGCTTCTCTCCCTAGGAAGGTCAGGGAGGGAAAGGACCATTTGATGCAGGGAGGGAACATGGAATGTATTCATTGAAATCACAAAGTGTTTTTATAGCTAGAAAACTTTTCTCACCCCCTAAACTTCCCTCCCTCCTTATCTGCTCCTCAGAGGCCCTAGCTGCTTTCAAGGTTCAACTCAGGTAATACCTCCTACAGAAAGCCTTTCCTGAACGCTCCTTTATTAGTGCTTTCTCTCTTCAAAATTACTTTGCATTTAAAAAAATTTACTTGTTTATATGTTATATTTTCCCAGTAGAATGGAAGCTCCTTCCTTGATGGTAGTGACTGGATTTTGCTTTTGTCTTTGAATTCCCTATGCCCAGCACCGTTCCTTGAGCACAGGTGATTAATAATTGCTTGTTGAATGAATGAATTTGATAAGATATCCAGATCTTCCCCACTTTAAAGGTGAGCTCTCTGGCTATTACACCACACTTGCTCAGCATGATTACTTGTCAGGGATATTTCAGAAGAGATTTCTATTCAGGTACAGTTTGGACCTGATGGCCTCTAAAATTTTTTCCCAATATTGGGATTCTGCATAGATTACTCAATTCAGTTACTTAAATGTTAAGCAATTGCTGTGTGAAAGCACTGTCCAAGGTTCTACTAATATAAAAATAGATAGGCTCTGGCCCTGAGCTCAACAAGCTAACAATTTAATGGAGTAAAGGACATTTACACAAATATCTGTGATACAAGGGAAAGTGAAATAAATACAAAGAAGAGGTACTTATAAAATGTTTTGAGAATTTTAAAGAGGGAGAGATCACTTTATCTGTTTTTTGGTATTGGAGGTGGAGAAGAGAAGGCTTTGAAGAGGTAGCACTTGATTTAGGTTTTAAGGAAAGGGAGGAATTTAAGCAAACGATACTCTAGGCCTGGGAACCTTTGTAAGCAAAGCCATTGCAATGGAAGAGAGCAAGATGGGAGCAGGAAATGAATAGGAGTTCAGTTTAGCTAGACCAAGGTTCTCAGTCTTTGGGAGTATAAAAGGACTTTTTTAATGAAAAAAATTCTGAAGATTATTGCATAAGTTATATTATTCATATATGTTGATTGAAAAAATATATTAATGCAAAAAAAACTATTCACTGAAGTAGAGAGATGACCCAGGTTTCTTAAGGGCTACACTTGTGGGCTGCAGGCTCTGGCAAGTTCTCTCCAGCTAGAAAGCTTGTGAAAATGGTCCTGGCCAATGGCTAAATCTGCTATCCAAGGACCAGATTAGTAAATTTCAATGAGGGTAGTTATCAATAGTTTGGCCCCTAGGTAACCATTTTCCATGGTAGCCCATGAATTCAATAACACCTTTTAGAGAATCTGTATTTTTACTAATTATAGCAACAGCTATATACATTTAAAGGATAATCATGCAAGGTAGCATGGGCCTGGAACTAGGGACATCTGGCTAAATGTCCTGTTGCTGACAAATACTGACTGAGTGACCAGTAGAAAATCATGTAATCTCAGTGCCCTGAGTCTATGAGTTACTGGTCTGACATGAGTTTTCATATTCAGTTCCCGCCGTGACAAAATTATAGATTCAGAACCTATATCTTTCTGTCTTATACACACATAAAGGCAAAGCAAAAACTATTTAAGTATAACATTCCAACCATAAATATCTAGGACACAGTCACTCTGCCACCAATACAAATACATATGTACCAGGCAACTCAGAACCCTGGACTGTGGACTTTAATGTCCTTTAATATTCTTCAGGAACAGTCTGCACTATGGTTCACTGATGGATAGGGTTGCTTTTCTTCTGGGCCTTTGAACTGTCCTGCTGGACAAAGCCACTTCTTTGCTGAATACTAGGTACTGTTCCTCTTCTGGGATACAGAGGTAATGTTAAACTGCCAGTAAATCAGAACCCTAAGCCTGGGTACTGGAGAGCTTTTCCAAGCTCCCTTGGCAGACTTAGAGTTCTAAGGCAGTAGCTGGCAGTGCAGGAAAGGATAAAAGGTAGAGCTGAATCTTTCCTTTTCTGTCATTTTGTCCAAGTAGCAAAGCTTTTTCTTCCAATCACTTCTTCTAAGGAGCAAAACTTTTACTCCCTTCAGCAATTTCAAGCATCAGAAATTTCCTCCAATCAACTCTTATAAGCAGCAGATGACAGTGCAGGTTCTAAGGTCTTCCTGTGGCCAGGCATGAAGACTCTTTTCAGACTTACTTTAAGATCCTGTCTTCACTCTTAGAGGTCTGGTCTTGATCAACCCCACTGCTTCAAAGCCAAGTTTCTTACATGAAATGACTCAGCTCTTTCTCAGCTTTTCCTTGCTGCCCCTTTCAGAGACCATATCCTGGAAGAACTCACTCCCTTTGCTCTCCAGATTAGTAACTACTTCTCCTGGAACACAATTTCATGAAAGGTCCTAAAATGTTTATTTCATATCCTCTTCTCTGCCTACCTCCTCCATGACCTGCTCACCTTCTTGCTTCACGTGTCCCCTTTCCTCATCTCCTCCCACCCCCAGCAAGGTCTGAAACTGTGAACCATGATCAGAACAACTCTGCCTTTGCTGCTGGATGGATCTGTTATGTCCACCCCTGTGGCCCCACTTAGCACTGCTGTGGCATTCTAGCCCACACTCCTTTCTGACCACTGCTGTCCTTTGTGTTTTCCCATTGTTTGTTGTTTTACATTGGAATGTAAGAATATAAACACAGGACTGTCTTTGATTTTGTATTTGTAATCCCAGCATTTAGCATAGTGTTTGGCATGGAGTAAGCACTCAATAAATGACTTTTCACTCATGGTCAGAAACCAGTATCCACATTTCTGTCAGTCATGACAATGAGCAGTGTTGTGTCGTGCCATAGCCACCACATTGCTTGAAGTACCAGAGTTTCCTATGTTGTAATCTTAAATTCCTCATATCAGTCTTCTAGAAATTAGACACCGTGAAGCAGGATATTTTTGCTCTCTTTGCCTTTGGGTACTTTTGTTCTGAGGAGGTGTTTTATTCTCATACAACTTTCTTTGTTTCTATTACATTCTATTAGCAAAATTGGTCGGATCAGAAAGGGGCATTACCATGACCACCTCTTACCTATTTACTCATGCATACACAGACGACCAGTCATTTCATTTCTATATGGGAAGCTCCCAGATGGGAAAGTTCCCTTCACCAATGAAGGTCAGTCCTTCCTCTGCAGTCTTAGAGTGTTCCTTAGAGAAGTGGTGTCAATGTCAAACTTAAATAGAAATAGGGACTGTTAAACTATACAGAAGGATCCTTGTAGGCCACATGCTGACTTAGAAAACCAAATATTAATATTATCTATGTTTTATTGAATTTTATTTAATATTTCCCATTTACAAACTGGTTCAGGGCATGTTCAGAAGTTTTATAGGCTGTGTTTTTGGATAGTGGCTTGACACTTCTGTCTCAGAGTGTTAAAAAGATAAAATTTTTTTTTTTTCAGGTTCTCATAGCTACTGTGTGTCAGAGACAGGATTTGAAACCAAGCCTTTCTGGTTTTCAGACCAGTTCTTTATCTACTATACTATACTGCAGTATGTGTGTTTACATATTCATATAAGACATTTATTCAGTCTATGTTAATGTGTTTATTTGTTCTTTCCCAAGGAGATATCTTTTAATAACTCTGAGGTCTCAGGCTAGAAAATAGAGTAGATAAAATGGAATTGTAAGAAATAAGGATGGAAAGGTAAGCTAGAGTTAGAGCATGGAAAGCCTTGAATGTTAGGATCACTAGTTTATACAGTATTTGTTAGGCAATGGAGTGCCATTGAATAGTGCTTTTGAATAACTGAGTCATGATTGCTCAGCCAACTAAGAGATAAGCTAGAAGACAGAAGACAGACTGCTTCAAGTGAGACAAGATGAGGACCCAAACGAGGGCAGCTGAAGTGTGAGTGAAGAGAAGGGAATGAGCAGGAGAGATTTCTACCCTACATAACTCTGCTATCATCTCATGGAATGTAGTTAACTGCCATTTCAGGTGATCACCATGGGATATCCCTGGTTTAATGAACAACCTGTAACTACTTTATCTCTGACTGCCAAGTTCATTCAGGACATGACCTGAAAATGTCCTTCACATGACCTGCTCCTACAATATAAGTTCTTAATAAATGCTATTTGACTGACGGCTTAAGCCTTGTCCTTTTCAACCCCATCGAAGGAAACTACTCCTTTCTTTCTCAGAAAAGCCCTCGATGCAATAGGATCTAAGGGGGTACCACTTATTGGTACATGAGTGGGGCTGAAATCTGGCATGAAAGGTCCCTGCCAGTGAGCAATGTTAGAATTAAAGCTGTAATAATAATAATTAACTTTCTCATGTTCATGCCCTCTGCATTTATTATTTGTAGAGATAAAGGCTTAAGTAGTAGGGACAACCTATCTGGGAGCCCCACTTGGGAGAAAAGTAATGCCCTCATTATAGCAAGTAAGATGGATGGTGTGCTGAGACTAGAGCGAATCCCCAAGTATAACCTCTAAAAGGCAGTTTCCTTCCACATAAGGTCAGTGTCCTAGGAACAGCATTTTTCTTCTCTCAGAGGGAAAGGAGAGCAGAAAAGTAGTTACCTGATTGTTTGGTATCAAAGAACAAGCCCCTGAGTGGCTGTTTCAGGTGCTTTGATCAAAACATTATAAATCTCATCACAGTCCAGACAAGGAGGAAATGGGGAGGCAGAACACAATGATGTCCAAGAGTCAAAGGATTCAGACTTCTAATCCTAACTCTGCCACTACTGGCTAGCTGCTGCATGACCTTGACCAAGTCTCTTCCCTGTACTGATAACAGGAAGGGGTGGCCAAGTGGATCTCCAGATTAAGCTATTATCACTCCAGGGTTACTAAATTGAATGTCCTTTATTCATTAAGGCAAATCATGAAACTGTTCTTGAGATGTTTGGGAACCAGCCATACTAGGCTAAATGACTCCTTGTCCTCCAAGCTCCCAAGAACTCAGCCATGGCTACACTTGTACCTGTTGGTATGCACTTGTAATCTCTGCCTTCATCTAGAATATCTCTAGGGGGTAGAGCTCCTCCCCAGCTTAATCTCATCCTGATGGAAGATCCAGAAGTTTGGTTCAATTTTCAGGATATACAAAGGGTCTCATTCCATTGTCAGGCCTAGGGAGCTCGCCCTCAGTCTACAGTACAATGCCCACTGGCTGACTATGCTTGCCAACCACATGGAATTCATTTCCCAGTAATTTTGTGTTTAGAGGAAGCCTTGTCCCTAGGCGTTTTTCTCTCTAAAAATAGCCAAATCTTCTAATATATCTACAATATTATAAGCACAGAGCACCAATATCAGCTTTTAAAATTATTTTTATCATATCTTAGAGTCAGTAGATCTAAGTTCAAATCCTGACTCTTATACTGCCTGCTAGAATAACCCTAGAATAAGTCACTTTAATTTCTCTGGGTCTCAGTTTTCTCATCTACAAAATGGGTGTAATAATACTTCCCCTACCTATATTGCAATTTTACAATTGCAATTATAATTGTATTATAAAATATGAAATTTGTAAACCTCAAGGCACTATATAAGTATAAACTTATTTATTAATGTTATTAATAATACATGAGCTGAATAAATTTAATAATAACTTCTATGCCATGGGGCCTGAAAGAGTCTTTTCTCCTTTTCTCCCACTTACACACCCTTCTAAACTTGCCTTCATTCAAGGCCATAGCTCCAGTTCAGCTTTAGCCCAAACATAATCTCAATCAACAGAGGGATTAAGGTTCAGGATTTACCACAGACTTTATCTGAGTGTTTCCATGGTACTGACTGAAGGCTGACAATAAGGAGAGCAGGAAATAATGAGAAAGGAAAGTTAGAACTAGGAAATTCCTTGGGAGTAGTGGTGTTAGAGTTAGGGTTAACCTTCAGTTTCTTCTGAATTTTTTTTTTCAGGTGGAGTGCAAACTGGAAGGTTTTGCACTGTTAAAAATTCTTTTCATGTGTCTTCATTATTCCATATGGAAATGGCCCACTCTAAATAGAAGTGAACATCGTGGGTCTATATCAGGGACTTGGAGATTATAGAAAAATTCCTAAGTGAATCCACTTCCTAAATGAAGAGTTTATTTGTAGAATAATAATAATAGTGGTAATAACTGGCATTTACATGGCTTTTTAAGGTTTGCAAAGTGCTTTATAAATGTTATCTCATTTTATCTTATGAGAGGCAGGTTATTATATAAAATTATTATATACAATATATAAAAATATGATGTTATATAAAATACATAATATATGATGTATATTATATAAAATATATAATATACATGTTATATATATAATTATTCTCATTTTATAGAGGAAGAAACTAAGGTAGACAAAGGTTAAATGACTTGCCCAGGGTCACACAGGGAGGAAGCATTTGAGTCACATTTGAACTCAGTTCTACTAGACTAAACTCAGCCTACTGCTGTGCTACTTAGCTATCCTAGTGAATCCGGGGAGTTGGAAAGGAGGGGGAAAAAAGTAACATACTTTTAAATTTGCTTTATGTTCTTTTATTTGAAAAGTAGAGTTCTTGGGGCGGCTAGGTGTTGTAGTGAATAGAGCACCAGCCCTGGAGTCAGGAGGACCTAAATTCAAATTCGGCCTCAGATACTTAACATAAAACTAGCCATGTGACCTTGGGCAAGTCACTTAACTCCAATTGCCCTATCTTCCACTCTCCAAAAAAATTAAAAAAAAGTAGAATTCTGATCCTCTTTCTTTTTCTCTTCTAGATTCATGGATAATAAAAACCAGAATAGATCTTAGAGATTCTCTAGTTTAATCCTTAGATTTTACAGATTAGGAAACTGAGGTTCAGAGAAAGTGACTTGCCCAAAACTACTCACATGGTTACCTCTCTCACATACCTGGTTAATTAGTGATCATCACATACCTTTCTAACATTACCAGTTAGTTAGTGATCCATCCAATACCTTTCTAACATAACTTGCTTTGTGTCTGAATCCTTTTATGGGTAAAACTATGAAGACTGGAGGAGAGAGAAGAGAGCCAGATATGGGGGTCTTCCCTATGTCCATGCCAGGGAATGTTCAGCACCATGGAAACAAAAATCAGAAAAGTTCTAAACTTGGCATAAAATTCTGTCCCAGGCATTCCTTGGCTGATCTCTCCTTATTTCAAATAATAATTTCAGAATAGTACATGAGTATTTTTAAAGAAATTAAGTAAATATGGGTATAATTAACCCCCCCCCCCCAAAAGCTCATCAAAATCTTGAGGTTGTTGGGCCCTTTTTTTGTTCTTTTTTGTTTTTGTTTTTTGGCATAATGGAAAGAGTTCTAGACAGGCACTTGCTTGAATCCTATCTCCAGAACTTATTATCAGTATGGCCTTGGGCTAGCTACTTTCTGCCTCATTTCACATCTCTAAAACAGGCACAATAATACTTTCACTACCTGCCTCATTGGAAGTTGCAAGGAAAGTACTTTATAAGTGCTATGTAAATGGCAAACATTGTTTTGCCTTTTTTCAAGTGCTGTTCCCAAACAACCCATCTGTTGGTGACTTTGGAAACTTTTGTGTTTGAGATTCATAGCCCAGACAACAGCACTTCCCCATTTCCATTACATAGGGGTGCTCCTAATATTCAACCAGCTGCCAAAGTGTATAGGGAACAACTATACTCCTCTGGTACTTCTATATTCCTTTTCCACCTTGTGCCCCCTAAACTCCTGTTCTGATGCTAACAGAATTCCCTTCATATTAGTTTTGTGCTTTTCCCTCATATTTTGTATTTATTTGTATATATATTTTTGTGGGCAGCTGGGTGGTGCAGCAGAAAAGAGTGCTGAGCCTGGAATCAGGAAGACTCATCTTAGATACTAACTAGCTGTGTGACCCTGGGCAAGCCACTTCACCCTGCTTGCCTCAGTTTCCTCATCTGTAAAATGAGCTAAAGAAGGAAATGGCAAACCATTCCAGTATCTTTGCTAAGAAAATCAGATGGGTCGCAAAGAGCTAGAAGTAACTGAACAGTAACAACAACAAGTATTTGTATTTACTTTATATTTGCACAAAGAGGAAGTGTGGTATAGTGAATGGAGAGCAGTCCTTGAAACTAGGAAAATCTGGGTTAAAATTCTGTTTCTGATACATATTAGTTGTATGACTGGATAAATCACAACTTCTAAGTGCTCAAGGAAACTCTCTAAGGATCAGAAGTTTCAGAGATTGGTGCTGATCTGCTTTGGTAGAAGGAAGGTTCTCACCCATTAGCTCCCTGAATTAATTAAATCCCAGGTCCAGTTTCTATCCACTTAATCTGTACATGTGTTACTTTTGCCTAATACAGTGTAAGCTCCTTCATGGAAGGGACTGATGTTTCTCTTTTGTCTTGTACTCTCAGCACCTAACATAGTGCTAGGAATATAGTAGGATTAACAAGTGCTTATTGGATTGGATGTAACGAAAAGAGAAAGGGGACTATCTCAGAATATGTGGTGATGTCCTTTCTATAGGTGAACAAGAGTCAACTTGATTGTAAAATCTAAGTTAGGAATTTTCTTTTTTTTCTTATCCCATCACAGTTCCTTCAGCCTCTATATAGCTTACTAAGGCCTCAAAATTGCTATTCTTTTCTGCCTTAGAAATATACTCCTCTCCCTAACTTTTGGTATTAGCTTCCAAAGAAAGACAAGTTTAGCTGGGACTTCTAGCTAAATCTATATAAAGTTTCAAACAGAAAGTATAAATTCCTCTGCTAAGGAAAGGGAAATAAATCAATAATGTCATAGGGTAATTATAAGTCAGTAATATCATAGAGTAATTTGAGTGGGGTAATTCTCACTGTCCCATCTGTAACAATATCTCAGTAACTTTAAAAGTTCTGAAATTCTATTTATTTCATTCAGTGCATGCAGATTACAATTTCTCTACACATTTGTAAAATGTCCATGATTTTCTATAACCAAAAGAGAAATCATTTTCTAACTGACCTTCTGGAAATGATCTTCTTTGAACTTAATTTAGACTTGTTCATGAAAAATATATTTATAAACGTCTCTCTGTGTGTTATGCATTTGTGATCTGTCATCAGACTCTGAAAGTCTTCATCATTTGGTAGGAACTCATACTCCATTGTTCTAGTCCTACCAGGAGACATTGGTATGATCTGATTATAATCAGGATCCCAAATGATCTTGAAAAGCTAGCACATTCGGTTGAATTCTCATAAAATGACAAGCAGCATGATTTCAGAAAAACCTATAAAGACTTAAATGAACTTACGAAACGTGAAGTGAGCAGAACCAGGAGAACATTGTACATAGTAATAACAGTATTGTACAATGAACAACTGTGAATGATTTAGCTATTCTTAGCAATATAGTGATCCAACAAAATCCCAAAGGATTCATGATGAAAAAATGCTATCCACATCCAGAGAGAGATTTGATGAAGTCTGAATACAGACTGAAGCATACGATTTTTCACTTTCTTTCCCTCTTTCATTTTTTGTTTGAGTTTTCTTCCACAAAATGACTAATATGGAAATACATTTTACATGATTGTGCGTGTATGAACCTATATCAGATTGCTTATCATCTCTGGGGGGGGGGGGAACAGAAGAGAAAGGGAAAACAACCCCCCAAAAAGGTTAAATTGTTTTTACATGTAATTGGGGGAAGTAAAATATTATTTTAAAAAAGAAATCCAATGGTAATAATAGTGATAATAATAGTTAACATTTGTTGCAGTACTTTGGTTTTTACAAAACATTTTATATGAATTGTCTCATTTGATCCTCCCATAAATCTTGTAAAGCAGATGACTCCGTTATGCTCATTTTAGAGATAAGGAAACTGAGGGTTAATTGTCTTGCCCAAGATCACACATAAACACCCCCCCACATACACACACACACACACACACACACACACACACACATACACGACTGTTGTCTCAGGCAGGATTTGAACTCGTCTTCTTAGCCTAGTGCTCTGTCAACTATACCACCTAGCCAAAACCATAAATATGAAGTCTTACTTTTGAATTCAAAAAACCAAGTTCACAAGTACATGGTGGGGGTTGGGGAAGGTTGGCATAGTCAGATTAACAGTTTGTTTCCCTTCCAAAAAATCTGGCCACTTTAGTGGATTGTAGGCTTCATGAATCATCGGTATAACAATCCTGGAGAGCTAGCATTATCTTGAATTGCAATAAGAGAGGCATGGCTTTCAAGAATAGGAAGATGATAGTACACTGCCCTGACCAGACCACGTCTGTAGGATTGGTCTCAGTTCTAGAAGCCTTCATCTAGGAAGGACATTGGTAAGCTGGAAAGCATCAAGAACACAACTACAAGGATGGTGAAGGGTCTTGAGTCAGTTCATTTGAGGATAACTTGAAGAAACTGGGAGCTTTTGGTCTGGAGAAGTCAAGGTTGTAGGGGAGACTTTCACCTGGAACATAGTAGGTGCTTAATAAATTCTTATTAACTATGAGTGAATCACTATGCTAGGCACAATGTTCTTGTATCATATTAACTTGAAACAATATCCATTTGACCCCTAGAGCTTTCTCTGTGCCACTTTTACTAAGGTATATGGTATATTAGAAAGGGCACTGTAACCATAGAGAAGTTCCTTAACCTTTCTGGATCTCAGCTTTCTCAATTGGACTAAATTATCTGTAAAGTATATTTCTACTCTAAACCCCTATGAGCCTAAGTTTCCATCGTGCACTGATAGTTTATTCATCTTGGATATGTGCATTCTGTTTTTCTTCTCATGGTAATTATTTTCCCAATAGAAAAATGGTCTACCTGCCTTCATAGAAAAGGCATTCCCTCCTCTTTTTTTTATTTTTTGCCTTTTTGGAGGGGGGAAGGCAGGACAATTGGGGGCAAGTGACTTGCCCAAGATCACACAGCTAGTAAGTGTTAAATGTCTGAGGCTGTATTTGAACTCAGGTCCTCCTGACTCCAGGGACAATGTTCTATTCACTGCACCACCTAGTTGCCCCATTCCCTCCTCTTAAAAATGTCTTAGCTAAGGCTGACTAATTCTCTATGTTGTTGTTGTTGTTTATAAACTTTGTAATCTCTCTTTTTTAAGCTAAAATTTCAGTATCTTTTGTTTTTACACCAGTGGAATTTCTCCTAGTGTCCTTCTGGCTCTCAGAGAGCTGTCCCATATGATATTTTTAAAGATGAAAAATAGAAAGAGATAAAGAACCACATATCATAATTTATTATATCATTCCCCAATCAATAGGAAACTTTGTTTCCAAATTTTTGCTACTTCAAAAAGTGTTACCATATATTTTTATATTTTGGTGTAGGTAGGTATTTTCTTCTTGTCAATGACCTCCTTGATATATAAGTCATGTAAGCAAATCTCTGGGTCAAAAGTTGTGGACATTTTAATCGCTTTATTTATAGAATTCCAAATTGCTTTCCAAAATAGTTGACTGATTGACAGCTTCATCAATAATGCACAACTCTAACATCCATTCCCATCTTTTGTCATCTTTTCCAGTTTGCTGGGTTAGAGTTAAAACCTCAGAGTTGTTTTGATTTGCAGCTAACTACAAATATGTTGCCAAACTTTAAACTTTTTTGAAGGTGTATATGAAAGAGGGAAGGAAACAAAAATGTAATGAGGAAAAAAGAGAAAAAAAGAGAATTTAGGTTAGAGAAAAGGAGATGAAACTAAAGAAAAAGTAAGCAGCTCTCTGAACTCTCTATCACTTGTCCAAGGAATTGCCAAGAGTTGATTTTTCACTTTAGCATACTATTCACTCACTAAAGGGCCTTGCATATCACAGAAAAACAGTATAGCAAAGAATTCTAAAGACCATATGGTACTCCCTTTACAGTCTAAACAAAGTAGAGCACAACTCATAGCAATGGGTTTGTTTCTTTGTTTGTTTGTTTGTTCTGGCATATTTGGAGTTGTTATAAGACTAATTCTCCAAAGAGCATGCCCTTATCACAGTGTGTTTTTCATAACCTCTATTTCACTGCCCAGGATGTTGGAGCTCAAAAGGGCTTTAGAGATCACTCAGTTCAACTTTCTCATTTTATAGTTGAGAAAATTGAAGTGACTTGATCAAGATCATCCTAGCTATAGGTAGCAAAGCTCATATTTAAATTCCAGTATTCTGACCCCAAGTCCAGTGTTTAAATCACTACATCACATTGCCTTCTGGAAAATGAACAGGAAATAATAATCCTAAGAGGGTTCTAGCTGTAATAAGGGGTGAGTCCATGGAATATGTTGTAGCACCAACACAATATTCACATTCACTGACTGTGAATATGCTGGCATAGTTCTCAATTGCAAAATACAGGTGATCAGAAATTTCTGATATCAATGTTTCAAGGACCTCTAAAAGCTTGGATCTCAACCCCAAAATAGAATAATCCTAAGGATTGACTCATTTCTAGAGTCTACCCAAAAGGCTTAATACATGTCGGGGGGGCGGGGCTTCAAAAATGAATTAAGTACTTGGTGATTCAGCCCCTCATATTCTAAGACCTGCAGACCAGGCTTCATCTCTACCATAGGAAACTTCTGTTTTGAAATCAAGTAGACTTGTTTCATTCCTAGTTAAGGCTAACCCCAAAGAGAAGGGATCAGGCTTTTTCTCACACTTACTGGGTCATTATGCTCCCAACTAGAGCTATTCCAAGAAAACTTACTTAACCAAAGCTTACATTTGGCTCACGTCTAGGGTCTTCCCAAAAAGTGTTAATAGAATTCCTTCTAGAAAAATTACTCAGTACACAAGGTGGCAGATAACAGGTAAAGGATGACTATTTGTTTCTTCAGCCACAAAAAGAAATGCGTAAAACAGAAAAAAACTCAACAGCATGCATTGGCAAGTACTTAAAACATATAATATTGACCTATTACTCCTAATATAATCTCCCCAAAATACTCTGAATATAAAACACTTTGTAGGATTGATTTAAAAATTCATTTTACCTTCCTAACAACTCACTCAAAGTTCCTATCTTTTGCCCAAGCAAACATGAATGGCCCATTCTCCCAATGGTGGTAGTCATCCCTTCTTCTGAGAATAGTGTAGCTTTAAGAAGTCCCTATCAATGGCAACCAGCATTTGAACTTCCCACGAAGTAGCAAACAATTATCTCAGGATAACTGTTTAATCACTTGTGCCCAGGGAAAGAAACACAAGCAGAAGAGACAGCTAGGGAGACTTGTCATCCAGGGTCAGGCTCACATAGACACACACATTCTTCCTGTTCCATGTGTATAGCCACCATGACTGCTGCTGGGGAGGAATGAGAGAGGATAGCAAGAATTTTCCACACACCTTCCCAGAAGTCCAAAGGAGAGCTATCAGAGTCCCAAACCATACATTCAAAAAAAGGTAAGAGAGAGTAAGGGCCAAAGCTATTTCTCCCTTTATATCTGCTGAGTGGGAATTTCCTCCTAATCAAGTGGCCAATTATCTTTAGCAGAAACCCTCCCCCAAAAGGGACCAAAGGACCAGTCAGGAGCTACTGGTCACATTTGCAATGTCCAGAGCATATTTTTTTCTCCAAGGAGCCAAAGAGTGAAACCTGGGGAAAGAGGGGAAATATGGACTTTGGGTACCTCCTGGTTTTTAAAGGATGCAGAACCCATTGTACTAATGATTTCATAAAGATCAAAGCCCCATTCCCAGAGGGAATGATTCCTTATTCTTATTACAGGCTGTAATTTGAGTCATAAAGGAAGCTAAGAAAACAAAAATATGAGCTCGTGGGATGTCAAAGGACAAACCTCTCATTAGTGACAGTGCTCAGGCCAGAATCCAGAACTTCCTCTTGCTTCTTAGTCTAGTTTATCTTCTACCATATCAAACTTATAGATTAAAGCCATTTTTTAATTCAAGCTATGTATTTCTTCTTATGCTCAAACGATATATAAGTCCCCAAATATTAATCACGTGACTACTTTGTGTGACTACTGAAAGAATTTTCCTGTTTTTGTTGAATGGCAAACATTTCTTCTTTTGCCAGAAATGGAGGTCAAGCTTACCAAGGATTTCATTTCCCCATCTACCCTAGCTACCTTTTAAAATATACATTATTAATAAATTATCAAGACCACAGGTCCTTTATGTTCAACCTTTTTATAGAACCATAGAATGCTGGACCTAGAAAACATCTCGAGATTATTGAACCCAATTCCTTCATTTTACAGGTGAAAAAAAACCAGACCCCAGAAATTTGCCAGCTGTTCGTTCACATGGCAAGTTAGTAAGAGAGCTGGGTTGGAATCTGATTTTCCTGACTCAATTTATTAGTTTCTTTGGGATTTTTTTTTCCATAACACCATGAAGCAACTCTTAACTTTGTTAGAATACTCCCTCATCCCATAGGCCTCTTCTTCCCCCGATAAAAAGGTGTTGTGAGGGGCTCTATAGATTTTATCACTGTGACGAGTGGTATTTACACCATCCCAACCTGATTGTCCTTCCAAATGGTCAAAAATAATTCTAAGCTTAGTGTTACTTTGTAAATAACTGGCTCATCATTACCACTTTTTTACATAAGCCCAACCTAATTTTTTTTTCTTTTTGGAGGGCAATTGGGGTTAAATAACTTTCCCAAAGTCACACAGCTAGTAAGTGTGTCAAGTGTCTGAGGTCAGATTTGAACTCAGGTCCTCCTGACTCCAGGGCTGGTGCTCTATTCACTGCACCACCTAGCCACCCCATCCCAACCTATTTTTCTAGCCTCTTTGGAAATTACTCCTCCTCCTGAGCACTGCAGTTTATCCACACTGGCCTTCCCTCTGTTCTTTAGATACAGCATTTCATTTTCCATCTCCAAGCCTTTGTAGTGGTCATCTCACATGCCTGCAATGCCCTCTCTCCTTATCTCTGCCTTCATCGAGTTTTTTTCTTCTTTAAACAGTTCAAGCACTATCATCTATAAGAAATGTTTAGTGTTCTGTCTCCCAAGCTATCATGTGTTTGACTATTTTCAATATATCTGTATTTATTTTTTTATAATTATTCTTACATTTGTACCTATATTTATTGTCTCTCATGTTAGAAATTAATCTCCTTATTTCATTCTTTGTACTTGTATCTCAGTGTCAGTAATAATAAATGCTTATTGATCAGCTGATTGACAATAATTCTTTTAATGGACCTACATAATTCCGCCTGTGTAAACTATTTCATAGAATCCTAGAATTAGAGGTAAGAAGAGGCATTACAGCAGACATGGATCTAGGATTAGGCAAGGTATTGCAGCAGTGTAAGAGGCAATACATAGCAGGGCATAGCAGGGCATGAGATATCGATTTGAATGTTACCTTTCACTAGTATATATGTTTGAGACACCTTGTTATAATACCCATTGCATAAAGCTGTTTATTGTGTGGCAAATCAAGTTCCATATATCATAGTGAAGGTTAAACATTTCTGAGAGGTATCATGGTACATTGGAAAGAGCATTGGACTTCAAATGAGGAAAACAAGAGTTCAAATCCTGCCTCAGACATTTACTTAGTCAGGGTCGGACCATGTGACCAGGGGCAAGTCACTTAACTTCTTCATATCTTATCTTCCTCTCATTAAACTGAGGTTTGTTGTGAGGGGCAATGGTAATAGCACATGCCAAGCTCCTTATATAAATGTTAGCTGTTATTTTTAGTGGACCTTAATACACAAGAAACACAATTTTCAAATGAAGAGGCTAGATTTTGAAATTTGTCCATAAGAGAAAAATCCCTTTCCCTGGCTCTTCCTTTGAGGTCATCAGTGACAACTTTTCTTATTTAGCAGATCAGGAAACTGAGACCCAAAGAGATAAAGTGATTTGTTTATGGTCACACAGCTAATCAAAATTCTCCTTGAGGAGTTGAACTAGATGTCCAGTAGAAAAAACACTCCTCTGGAAACCAGAGGACCTGGGTTTAAATTCTATTTTTGTTAATGACTTTCCTGCATTACTGTGGACAAGTCACTTAACCTTGGGTCTTGGTTTCTTTATCTATAAAATGAAAGAGCTGGAAAGGTGGCCTCTGAGATCCCTTTAAGTTCTAGATCTATGATCTTTTGATTAAATGTGAATTAATATTTAGGAATTAACATTTAGATACTACATAAATGACTTGGACCCTGCACTAAAGGACTTCTCCCAATTTAGTAATTTCACTAACTCTGCTTTCTTGAATTTTCATTTACATATAGTGTCATCTGGTATGTGAACCATATTCTAAAGCGAAAAATATATTTTTATCTTACATTCTGGAGATTTCCTATAATTCCAAAGTCAACATTTTCCCCAGACATTAGACCATAATAAATTGCCTTTTTAAAAACGTACATACACACACACACACCCTACAAATGAGTGTAGGATTATTCTTAACTAATGATTGCTTTTTCTTAGTTACCATAGTTACTATTTCCATCTGATAATTAGCCCCTGTGTGTCCATATAATAACTTAATTTTTCTAATTTTTTTTTTTATTAGCTTTTGTACATGATGGGAATTTGGCAGCAAAGCCCATCCCTTCCTAGAAGTGCAATAGGTTCCTGTTAGCTACACACTGGCCTGGGCACTTCAAAGGTGCCTTATCATCTGGTAGGGGAAATAAACATTCAATCTGCAAATGCACATTGTGTATTTGTGTAATGGTGTATTTCTGAGAAGCCATTGTGTCTGGGCACCAGGCCAAGATATATACTTCATTGTATTGTAAGGTAATTTCCCACTTCTTATTGGAGAATTTGTCTTCCACACTGCTGGATGTCCAAGAGACACCAACATTTAAAAATCCTTTTGATTTATTGTATGCAACAATTGTATGAACTCTTCTCAGCAAGTGAGTAAATTCCCAGGACACTGTTTTACTAGGAGTGCTGATCTATTTGGCTTCTTGCTCATATATGCTGTGGGAGCAGGCTAAACTCATAGAGCCGTATTGGTGTTTAACCTTCCTGTTGGCTAGGTTTGGATTACGCGACCTCATGGAGTCTCTTCCTTGAGCATATTCTGAATTTAGCAATCCTCCCCTGCCCAGGAGATAGAAAAGGTAAATTGTGTGGTTGGAAAGTCAGCAGCAGCTGATAAGAGCCATCACAAAGCCAACAGCCTCTCTCCTACTCTGCTTCTACTTAAAGACAGTTTATAAAAATCAAAAAGAACCCATGTTTTCTGAACTGGTATGCCCAAATGGGTCTTTCTACTGATTTGATTGGAAGGAAGAGGAGCCAGATGTATGGCATTATGGCATAGCACTGTGTCTCTAGAGAACCTGTTCACTTGTCAGGTTTCCTTGTGTGTTTGTGGTCATGGTATTTTTATGTATTCCTTGGAAGGGTCTTCTGCTTTGGGTCATCTGTATGGGTATTAATGCAGTGTTTAGTGTAATAAGTAGCATTATAAGCTGCTGAAAGTTTTAGGCACAGAATTTAACAAAAGGATGACTTTGTGTTGTAAGGTCAGCAATGGCTACATCCTTGACAGCACTTCCTGGGCCCTTTTCCTATTCTCTAGAGCATATCTCTGTCAGAAGTAAAGACCCTTATAGCCAGTAGTCATAGGGCCCTGATTGTAGAAGTATAGTAAACAGTATACTCAGGAAAAAAAAAATTCTGGTAGAAGAGTCAGGAGACGTATGTTCAAATCCCAGATCTTCCATTAATTGTTTGGTAGTGATATTGACAAGTCATTTCCCCTCTCTGGGTGTCCATTTCCCTATCTGTGAAATGAGGGAAGAGAATGAGATGATCTCCAAAGCCATTCCCATTCATTTTATAAATGAATAAATTTAGATGCAGAAAGGGGATGATGACTTAGTCAAAGCTACACAGTGAGTGTGTCTATTTAGAATACATGGAGAAGTCAAGAAGTCTCCTTTTAATTACATTTGGTCTCACTAATGTTGCTTCTTTTAAAAAGAAAACAGAGATCCCAGATGTACAAAAATATTATAACAGCTCTTTTTTATTAGCAAAGTGTTAGAAACTGAGGGGATGCCCATCGGTTGGGGAAGAACTGAACAAGTTATGGTAAATGAGTATGAGGGAACACTATCATGCTATAAAAATGATGAAGAGGGTGATTATATTAAAAATTGGGAAGATTTATATGAACTGATGCAAAATGAATTGAGCAGAACCAAGAGGAAAATCTATACAATAACAGTAATATTATAAAGAAAATCAACTGTGCGGGGCGGGTAGGTGGTGCAGTGATTAGAGCGCTGGCCCTGAAGTCAGAAGGACCTGAGTTCGGATCTGGCCTCAGACACTTAACCCACACAAACAAAAACCTAGCTGTGTGACCTTGGGCAAGTTACTTAACCCCAATTGCCCTCCAAAAAAAAAAAAAAAAGAAAGAAAAAGAAAATCAACTGTGAAAGGCTTAGTAACTCTGATAAATACAGTGATCTACCACAATTCCAAAGGATTAAAAAATGCTATCCCTACTTCCAGAGAGAGAATTGATATATTCAGAGTGTAGATTGAAGCATGGGTTTGTTGTGGTTTTTTTTTTTTGCTTTATTTTTTTTTATTTCTGAGAACATGGCTAATGGCTAACATTTTGTATTATTTCATATGTATAATGGCATCATATTTCTTGATTTCTCAATGGTGGAGAAAGTAGGAGAGGAACTTAAATTAAAATTGAATTAACAATGGTCTCCTGACTCTTTTACCATGACGTTTCCTCATATGCTATATTTACTATATTACCCCTTCTCTACTGTTAGAGCCCTGCCACTATAGACTGCAAAGCTCTCTTGACCTTGGATATGCTCCAGAAAGCAGGAAAGGGCTCAGAAAGGATTGTCAATAATGTAAAAGTTGTTGATCTTGTGGTACAAGGTTATAGCATCTTGCCCTTATATAGAGAGTTATACTTTTCAAAGCATTTTCAAGTAACATGTTTCTGACTTTGCCATCAGCTACAGAATCAATGCAGTGTAGAGGAATGAGTACTGGACTTGGAGTCAGGAAAGTTCAAAAGAATTTGGTTTCAGCAATACCACTACTAGGTCTGTATCCCAAAGAGATCAAAGGAAAAGGACTTCTATGTATAAAAATATTTTTAAAAGTTCTTTTCATGGTGGCAAAGAATTGTATGTTGTATATTGAAAGGATGCCCATCAATTGAGGAATGGATGATCAAGTTGTGGTATATGATTGTAATGGAATACTGTTGTGCAGGATGCTCTCAGAAAAACCTGGAAACACTTACATGAAGTGATGCAAAGTGAAGAGAATCAGGAGAACATTGCACATAGTAGCCTCAATATTGCATGATAATCACTTGTGAATAGCCTAACTATTTTCAGCAATACAATGATAATTCCAAAGAACTCATCATGAAAAATGCTATCCACCTCCAGACAAAGAACTGATGGAGTCTAGATGCAAATTGAAGTATAATTTTCTCATTTTCTTTATTTTTCTTGCTTTTTTAAAAAAAGTATGGCTAATATGGAAATATGTTTTGCATGATTTCACATTAATAATTGATATATTGCTTGCCTTCTCAACTAGGTTGGGGGTAGTAGGGAAGGAGAGAACTTAGAGCTCGCAATTTTTAAAGAAAAGAATGTTAAAAAATAAATAATGAATTAAAATATAAGAGAAAAGAAAATAAATGATAGAATGGGGGTGAGAGAGAGGGGACAGAGAGAGAGAGAGAGAGAGAGAGAGAGAGAGAGAGAGAGAGAGAATTGGGCTTAAAATCTCATTGACCATGGACAAATCACTTAACCTTACTATGCTTCAGTTCCCTCATCTATGAAAGGCTAATAGTAAAATCTCACAGGATTGTTGTGAAAAAAGTTCTTTGTGAGCTTTAATGTGCTGTATAAATTAAAGCATTTACTGTTAACTAGCTTTGCAAATCTCTTTTGTAAACTTCAGTTTTCTCTTCTATCCAATGATAGGGTCAAAAATAGATGATGATGATAAATAGAATTGAGCTAAATTGAATTGAATCTTAGGTCTCTTCTACCTCTGATATTCTAGCCAGACAATGAAACTTTGAGGCATTAGGTCAGACATTTCTGAAAGTCACAAAAGTCAGGTACCTTGCCCTAGGTCCTATTGCAAGGCAGTGGTAAAGCCAGGATTTCAACCCTGGTCTCCCAAATCCTGTCCTTCTTGTTACCTTCCTTTCCAGTGGAACAAACATATTAACAAAATTATGGTAAACTCTATCATTTATTCTCCTTTCTCTTACATTTTAACTCATTATTTATTTTTTAAAATTCTTTTCTTTTAAAATTTTGATTTCCAAATTCTCTCCCTCCAGTCTACTCCCAACCCAGCTGAGAAGGCAAGCAATATATCAATTATTAATGTGAAATCATGCAAAACATATTTCCATATTAGCCATACTTAAAAAAAAAAGAGCAAGAAAAATGCCATGGTATATTTTCATTGCCCAAAAGAAATTAACAAAATAGCTCACATTTACATACAACTTTATTTTTTTTAATTGTTTAGTTATTATGAACTTGACAATGACAAATATGAGCATTTCTCCATATAAAGAATAGAAAATGAGGATTGTATATGAAACTACAAATCCCCAGTATGCATCACATTTGTTTTCAAAATTGCATAATAAATTCAACACAGTTTTAAACCTGTCCTATTTGTCTGTGACTGCCCCTGAACCTTCTTTTGTCATCTTATGTGCATTTTTTTAAAATGATGCAGTATATATTTTGCTGAAATTGCAATTTTAACAAAGCACTTTGCGTATATTATATCAGTTGATCCTTACAACAGTCCTATTAAAAGGGTAGTATAGAGGTGGCTAGGTGACACAGTGAATAGGGTACCAGCCCTGGAGTCAGGAGGACCTGAGTTCAAATACAGCCTCAGACACTTAACACTTACTAGCTGTGTGACCTCGGGCAAGTCACTTAACCTCAATTGCCCCTCCAAAAAAAAAAGCAAAAAAAATATTAAAAAAATAAAAGGGTATTATAGGTAGTGGTATCTCAGTTGGACAAATGAGGAAACTGAGGCTCACAAAGATTAATAAGTGACTTGTCACTCCCCTGACTCCAAATCCAAAGACTCTTTACATGACACCACATAGACTTTTAGCAGCATTGTGAGTCTAATGGGAATCATGCAGTGGCCTAGAAAAGAAATTGTTTAATGTTCCTTTATGTCAGTTTTCATGGAAATCTGTTATATGGCATAAGGGGGACCTGAAAAGGACTGATTCATCTCTAAGTTCCCATCACATCCCAAAATCTTATGATCCTATAAAATGAAGTGAATAGCTAAGAATCAGGAGGCCCTGAACAAAAGTTTCAGCAAGTTTTGCCTTACCTTTGTTAAATATAACATGAAAATCCCCCTTCCCCCACTCTCTTGTGAGGAAAAGACCCTTTTCTTCTTTTATGAGAATTCATCTTGTTTATATTAGGCATCTGATGTTTTTTATTTTTTTAGGCAGTGATGGGGGGAGGGGCAGAGCTACTATGACAGAGTAGAAGAAAGCAATGTAGATGAGTTCCCATCCATGACTTCTACAAACAGATCTATAAAATGCACAAGAATGAATTGTGATGAAGCAATCTAGAAAAAGTGTCAAGGAAGATCAAGACACAAATGCAGAAGAAGAAAATTACTTCAAAATATCTAAATGCAAAGCTTGAAAGAAAAAAAAAACAACTTGGCTACAAGCTCAACTAGAATTCCTGGAAGAAATGAAGCAAGAATTTTAAATAGAATGTTCATTTTTTAAAATAAATGTAATGAAAGCATTTGAGGAAAAGAAATTAGAGCTGTGGAAGGAGATGGAAGAGAATTAACAATCTGACAGAAGAGGATTAAAACTTTGCCCAAGCAAAACTCCCTGAAAATTAGAATGACAAAATTGAAGGAAATGACTCCATTAGGCAACAAGAAATAATAAAACAAAGCTGAAAGGCTGAAAAAATAGAAAAAATGTAAGGCTTCTCATAGCAAAAACGCCTGACATGGAAAACAGATCAAGCTGAAAAAAATAAGATCATTGAACTTTTTGAATGCCACAACCAAAAAAAAAAAGGAGCCTAGATATTACATTTTAAAATAAATCTGTCCACAACTCTTAAAACCAAAGTGCAAATTAGAAACAGAGAATTCACTAGTCACCTCCTGAAATTGAAAAAAAAAAACCTCAAAATGAAATCTCCCAGGAACATCATTGCCAAAATCCAGCTTCCAGCTAAAAAAGAAAAAATACTGTAAGCAACCAGAAAAAAAGAAAAAGTCAAGTACCAAGGAGTCACAATCACGATCATAAATGATTTAGAGCCTCTACTATAAAAGAGTGGAGAACTTGAAATATGGTATTTCAAAAAGCAAAGGATATGTGCTTACAGCTAAGAATAACTTATACAGAAAAATGTATTATAATGTTACAGGAGAAAAAAATAGATTTTTAATTTCAAGCATTCCTGATAAAAAAGACAAGAACTTCAAAGAGACTTTGAAGTTCAAACAAAGGAGTGAAGAGAAGCAGAAAGAGGTTAACATGAATGAACAATGAAAAGGACTAAACAAGGACAAACGCCTTATACACAAATGTGAGAGATGACACATGTATCCCTTCTGAACCCTATCATCATCAGGGGTCATAGAGAAAGTCCAATTAGACAAAGCCTGGGAGTGGTTCTGTTATGTCTTGATCTTTTTTTTTTTTTGTGGGGGGGGGGAAGGAGGGAAGGCAAGGCACTTGGGGTTAGGGGACTTGCCCAAGGTCACAGCTAGTCAGTGTCAAGTGTCCAAAACTGGATTTGAATTCAGGTCCTCCTGACTCCAGCACCAGAGCTCTATTTACTGCGACACCTAGCTGTACCCAATGTCTTGATCTGTTTAAGAAAAGAATAGAAAAGAGAGAGAAGAGGCATATGCATGGAGGAGGAGGGAGGGAAAAGATGGTTAGGAAAAATTATCATATATGATCAGGATGCATATGTACAAACAAAAAGATGACCAACAACCCAAATGAAGCTGACCTTTCCAGGCATAGTCTACTAGTTCCATCTACTTCCAAAAAGTTCATTAAATTGCCTATATATAAAGTTAATGCTTAATTTCTGTTCCTATCATCACTGCTTTTTTCATTTTAAAAATATTTTAATCAGCTAAGATCTGCCTTCTCATCAGCCCATGTTCCATACCCCTACCCACAATTGAGAACATGAGGGGAAAAATCCACTGTAAATACATATAGCAAAGAAATCAAATTTCTACGTTGACCATGTTACCCCCCCCAAAAAAATTGATCTTGTTTTGCATTCTGGGTCTTTCACTCCTCTCTTAGTAGATTGGTAGCATTGTTTCATCATGAGTGTTTTGGAATAATGGTTGATCATTATACTGACAAGAATACAATAGTATTCCATCACATTTATATACTATACCTTGCTCATTCATTCCCCAATTTTTTTAGCATTCCCTTAGATTCCTATTCATTGTCATCTCAAAAAGAGTTATAAATATTTTTGTACATGCTTGCTGTATAATTTGTTTTACTAGGACTAATCTCTTAATCTAGCCTTTCTTTAATTCCCTTTCCCTCCTTTACCCATTTCCCTCCTATCTTCCTGTTGAGTGAAATAGACTTCTATACACCACTCCATGTGTGTGTATATATGTGTATGTATTCTTCCTTCTTTTGACTAATATAGATGAGAGTAATGTTAAAATGTCATCATCCCTGGGGTAGGAAGTAAGAGTGCAAGGCTGTTTAGGACCAAAGGAACTACAATGTAAGTGTAATAGTGCAGCCTGGGGCCTCAGAGAGTCTCAGAGAAAACACATCCAGACACAAGTATAAGATTCAGGTCCCATTAGTACTAACCAAAGTAATACCCTAATGCTAGGGTCGTTGAGTTTATCACTGGGAATTCCTCCACATAGCATTTAAGGCTTTTCATAGCCTGGCTCTAGCCCATCTGTCCAGACTTATTTCACATTATGCCCCTTAACACACTCTGGACAATTAGCTGTTCCCTGAATTAGACAGTCCATCTTCCATCCTCCTCCCCCATAACTGGAATTTACTCCTTCATCATGTCCCCTTAGAATCTTTAGCTTCCTTCAAGGCTTGGTAAGGTGCACTCTCTTACATGAAGCCTTTTATGATTGCTTTTGGAGCTCTCTCCCTCCTCAATTACTTTGTATTTACTTATCTATTTATGTTAAATCTGCCTATAAAACCTAAGTGTCTTAAAGGTACTGGATCTTTGTAGCCGCAGAAACCAGGACAAAACGTTTATTAAGCTTAACTGAAAATAAAAAGACCTTCAAGATCATCTACTAAACCCCTCTAATTTTACAAATAAGAAAGCAAGTCTATAGGAAAAGTGCCTTGCTCAGGTTCACACAGGAACCAAGTAATAGCAGAAGTTTGAAATATGATCCTTAACTCCTTATTCTTTCACTACATCACACTGCCTACTACCATGGATCTTCTAGAAATTTGACAATCTTGATCTCTTAGAGAGATCTTCATAAAAATATTAGAGTCACAAATATGGTTGATATAAAATATAAAGAATCAAGAAAAGGTGCTTCATTAGCTATACCAGCAAAGCCCTTTAGTAGCTAACCATTAATTGTAATTAATAATAATAACAATTTCTATAACACCTTTAGGTTTACAAAGTGCTTTCTTTATAACAGTCCTGAAAAGTGGATAATATAGTATTACATTCATTTTTATTTATATATATTATACTCCTTTTTTCAGTTTCCTTTTGTGTGTTGTCTTCCCCTATTAGATTATAAGCACCTTGAGGGCAGACTGTTTTTCTTATTTATAACTTCAGTGCTTAATCACAGTGCCTGGCACAGAATAGATGCCTAATAAATTTTTATTGATTATCAACTACTTTACAGATGATGCATGTGAGATGTATAGAAGTTAGGTTACTTAACTCAAGTCATATAGTGCTAGTATCAAGGCTTTTGACTCCAAGTCTAAGAAATCTATGTTCTGGAAACATCCTTTCTTGATCCCAATATCATCTCAAATTGCATAATTCCAGGTAAGCCCCGTGACCCTGGGTAAGTCACTCAACCTTACTGTTTGTCTCAGTTTCATCATCTCTAAAATGAGCTGGAGAAGGTAAGCATCATGTAGACTCAATTTGATCAAAACAATACTTAATATCTTTCCCAAAAAAATCCACCTTCTTCCTAAATTCCATAATTCTGTTGAGGATATGTTCCACTTTTCCTCTGGGCATCAAAGTTCACAACCCTAGAGTCAATCATCCATTCTTTACTCAACCTCACCTACCAAAAACAGTCAGTTGCCAAATCTTATTGATTCTTTCTCCAAAAGATGATTTGTATCCATCCTCTTCTCTCTACTTAGATAGCCACCACCCAAGTTTAGAACTCTCGTTACTTCTTAGCTAGACTTTTGAATATAATTGGCACCTAATAAATGTTTGTTGAATTTAATTGAGTTCAAGTGCTTAGCACATATACTGGCATATACAATAAAGGCTTGTTGACGTGACTTTCAATAGCCTCTGCACTGGTCTCCCTGACCCAAGTCTCTCCTCTTTCCCATCCATTCTGTAAATAGCTGGCAGTCCTCTTCCTAAAGTCCATATCTGGGCATGTACTCACTTGCTCAAACAGCACTTCCCATTACTTCTAAGATGAAATACAAACTCATCAGTTTGTCATTTAAAACCCTTCACCATCTGGTTCCAGCCTATCTTTCTAGGCTTATTACACATTGTTCCCCTTTACGCATTCTGCAATCCAGCCAAACTGGCCGACCCGCTAAACAAACTACGTTCCATCTCCCATTTCTGGGCCTTTGTACAGACTGTCCCTCATTCCTAGAATGCACTGCTGACCCCTCCCCCACCTACCCACCCTGCCATCTCCACCTCTTAGAATCCCTGGGGGCTTCCTTCAGTTCTCTGCTTATGCAAGGCCTTTCCTGATACCCCCATGTGCTGGCAGCACCCTCCACCCACATGTACCTTGTATCTACTTTGTATATTTTATCTGTATGTTTAAGGACATATATCAGTTCTTAGTGGGATTTAAACTCTTTGTAGAAAGGGACTATTTTATTTTAATCATTGTATCTCCAGTGCCCAGTATGATGTCTAGTACATAGTAGGTGCTTAACAGGGAGGCAATGTGGTACAGGGGAAAGAATGCTGAATTTGGAGTCACAGGACCTGAATTCGAATCCTCTCTCTGTATGGCTGTGGGCCAGTCACTTATCTCTTTGGGGCTTCAGATTGCTCAACTTTAAAAAGAGGGAGTTGCACTAGAATACTCAGCACTTCTTAAACTGTGGGTCATGATCCTATGGGTTTTAAGAAGGGCTGGGGGTCTTGAGTGGAAAAAGTTTAAGAAGCCCTGTAGATCTCAAAGTTTCCTTGTATCTTTTGATCAATGATTATGTAGCTATTTCTATATTTTTTTTATTTTTAATTTTTCTTTAGTAATTTCTTAGTTAAAAACATTTTATTTTTAAAAATTCTAAACTTCTCTTAGCTTTACTTAGGAGAAAAGGGATTTTTCCACACCTTAGTCAGGGTCCTAGTAGTCAAATGTTTTAGTACCTATGGGAGTGACTTAGACGACCAGAAAGAGACACTATTTGTAGGACTGGGCAGAGAAGAAAATGCAGAAGACGAAATGTTGGTGATAGCTGTGATCCCTTTCTCACCTGGAGATTTTCTTTATTCCCTTTATGATGGAAGGTCAACGTGGAGACAGCTTACCTCTATATTCTCTAGATTGTTAATACAATTTTTCACCAAACTGGAGTTCCTAACCTAAAGAGGTGGGGGCAGCTAGACAGCATAGTTAATAGAATACCCCTCCTGGAGCCAGAAAGATCTGAATTCAAATCCAGCCTCAGACATGTACTAGCTGTGTGACCCTGGGTAAGTCACTTTACCCTGTTTTTCTCAGTAAAATGAGCTGGAGAAGGAAATGGCAAGCCACTCCAGTATTTTTGCCAAGAAAACCCCTAAAGAGGTCACAAAGAGTTGGACAAGACTGAAACAACTGAACAACTACATCCTAATGGGGAGGTGGAAGAAGAAGCAGAATAATGAGTTTATTCAAAACTGTGCCATAAGATTTAGAGGTTGGATCTGAATCATGGTCTTCAAATCCATGAAAGGATTACATTTTAGATGAAAGACTGGATGTTTGGCCTCAAAGGACAGAACTGGGGCAGATGAGTAGAAGATAGAAGGCAGATTTCAACCCAGTTTAAGACCTTTCTTATCATTAGAGCTGTCCTAAAATGCCATGGGCAGCCTGGAGGGGGAAGGGGGGCAAGAGGGAGTGTAAATTCCAAACATCATCCAAGAGGCTTTCATATTAGGTCATTTGACAATTCTAGGAGAATGAAGCAGTGGGATTTGGCACCATGCCCCTTCACTTTGGCCATGTGTATGTGATAGGGTGAATGGATGTGCATAGCTATGCAACAAATGTGGGGAGGCATGTTAATTGCACTGAGGTCCACCAGTTGCTTCAGGGACCAAGGGCCCCATCTCAAGGGGGCAACAAGCAAGGAAGAAAGAGGTATTTTCCATGGTAACACATACACACACAAAATCAAGGCATACACACACACACACACACACACACACAATAAACATGGAAAAGGGAGTAAGCTGTGTACTGAGATTGGCTGATTATTTTTCTCCTTCTCACCTTCTTGGGTGCTTTGATGTTCATTCTCCTAGGATTACAGAATATTGAACAGAGGCAAGACTAGACCAATCCTATATCTACCATATTATGTTGGAGTGGCAGGGAGAAGTTAGTGTATTTTGCTCCTGTCTATTTCCCTTAGGAGAATTAGTTCCCTCTTTTCCTTAGTGAATCAAATGGCACTTGGATATATGTATATGTGACTTTGTAGGCAATAGTATTCATATGCTAACTGCCTGACCTCCTCTGCTTGTATGTGAATATAAAGAGAAAAGGAAGCCTTATTTATATTCATGTACAAGCAGATCTCATGACTTCTTAAAAAGAAGAATAAGTGACCAAAGCCTAAATAGATCTGACTGTGAGGAAGCAGATTCTGCCATTTTTGCCAGCCCATCTTGTCCTCAGATAGAACACAAATATTTAGGCAGACTGTCTAAATGTTATAGAGGTTTACTAACTAGATAGGGTTGACCTCTGAGAGGCAGAATAAGTATTATGGTGAGGTATAACCTATATTTTGGTCACTTAGGTGGCAACTCCTTAGCTCAGTCTGTGAGCACATATGGGCAAAGGATAAATTCAGAGTTCATGGTTCCTGGAAGTCCTTTTCTCCCTTTGTGGCATATTCATGAAGTTCCCCTTAGGTGTAGTTCCCTACTGGACTCTTAGGTTGGAAGCACTTACATAGCACTACAGTTTTCCTTCCTTAATGTGTCCTTCTAGTTTGTCTCGGCTTCTGATGCAGATGTCATTGTCAACCACTGTTATTCTGAGGACATTGTTTCTGGCTCCTCTGACACTGCTATCCAACTCCTGGTCCCTGGTAGAATCTCTTATAGCTTTGGTGGATCTCTCAAATTCTCCTGGTTGCCTAAGGAGAGAAAGAAATTCTACCCTCTCCCCACAAATGACACCCTCTCAAAGTTGCTTGGAGCTGCTCCCCTAACTCGACTGACCTATGACTGGAATACCCAGTCTCTGTACTAGCTTGCTATTTTATACAAATATGCCCAGAGCTTTGCCTGATTCTTTCAGTCAGTCATATTTCTGTCTTTATCTAATGATCAAAGCACTTCACTCATCCCAAGGTGATTAAGGACTTGTTATGCCAAATTTGTACTTGTGACTGAATGAGTCAATCATGAAGTCTAAGCTTTCTGTGGTGACATTAGTGGAGGTGGGAATAAACACCCCCCACCTTTACATTGATATTAAATATTAGTAAAAACCTAATCTCATTCTTATTTTAGATAAAAATTAATGTAAATAAAAGTTTTAATATTCTCCCATATGTCAATGGATCAATACATTTTAAAAATCTGAAAAAACTATGTGAAGTTCTACACCCATGGACCTCCCAACTTTACCAAAAAGTAGGGGAAATGCCTTCTCATAGCTCTTCTTTGGAGCCAGACTTTCTCTTTCCAATTTTGCAGCATTCCCTTTTGACTATTTTGTAGGGGTGATTCTTTCCTTTTCCATCATTGTAGTCATTGTGTATATTGTTTTCTTAGCTCTGCTCACTTTACTCTGTTCATATAAGTCTTTCCATGCTTCTCTGTATTCATATTCATCATTTCTTATGACATTATAACATAGTGCTACATTCATATACCACAATTTATTAACCCTTCCCCAATCCCTAAGGAATTTTTCTGCTAACACAAAAAGTGCTGCTCTAAGCTTACTAATTTTTGTAAGACACTCATTTTAAGGGAAGATAAAGCCTCAGGTGATGAAAAAACTACTCCAGCTCTATCTATAGCCGCTACTACTACTTTGTCATCTTATTCTGTTGCATTTGCATTTTTTATGCCCTAGTGTATTAGCCTTATCCCTTCTCTAGTTGGCCTTTTGTGGCTTCTGTTTCAACAAAGGTTGTTCATTTTACCATGAACACAGGTGAATATTAAGGATTATGAACAAAGGTTTGGCTTTGGGTCTGGAAAGACACTATCACCTTTGGTATTTACTTGATAAGTGAACCAGCCAATTTCTACCCTTGCCTTTGTCACCTCCTTGTCCAACAGTGACGACCCAACCTAGCTTAGTCCTATGTAACCCAGCCTTAAGACAGAGAATATCATAGGATCATAGGGACTTCAGCCCACATCTCTCATTTTACACATAAAGAACCGAGATCTTGGCAGATTTGGTGATGTGCTGAGGAAGTAGCAGAATTAGGATGCAAACTCCAGTTCTTTAATTTCAGATCCTATGCTATTTTATTGTATAGGATCACTGCTTCCTTCCATATGAGATCCTTGAAGGAACTGGTATAAAATGAGATGCCTCAGGCTTCCTCTTGACTAGATAGATTTCTCTCATTGTTGTGTGTTCTTCATTCTTGAAGCAGGAATAGGCTGAATGGCCATGAGTCACGGATGTTACAGATTTCTTACTCAGGTTTATGATGGAGTGGGGCAGCTGAGTTGGCACGTGGCTGGCTTAGAGTCAAGGAAGGCTCATCTTCCTGAGTTCAAATCCAACTTCAGACATTTACTAGCTGTGTGACCCTGGGCAAGTCACTTAACTCTATTTGCCACAGTTCCTCATCTGTAAAATGAGCTGGAGAGGGAAATGACAAATCACTCCAGTATCTTTGCCAAGAAAACCCCAAATGGGGTCACAAGGAGTCTGACATAACTGAAATGACTTAATGACAACAGCAACTTGCTGGAGTAGTTGACCTATGAGATCTCTGTAATTACAGAAGAAATTGAGAGAATTACAAAATCTGTTCAATTCTGCAAATGTTAAGGACCTATGTATGCCCAAGAGCCTGTGGAAAAATCTGTCTTAACAAATGCAAAAGAAAATGAAGAATGGTGATTATTTCTACTGAAGAAAGAACATGAGCAAATGGTCTTAAATTGATTACATTAAGAAATTTTCAAGTTCAGGATACCAAAGAATCATGCTAAGATTTGTGAGAGATCAGAAAGGCAGTTATACTGAAATGGGAGCTAAAAGAAGCAGTGATATTGACTTCCTTGGACACATTCTAAAATAAGATGAATATTTTTAATATGTGATTGGGGGAAAGGAAAATATATATTAAAAAACAAGATGAATATTTAAAAGGAAGTCCTTCCTAGAAGCAAAGGGACAGTCTACAGGCCTTCTAAGAGTTTCTTCCAAAACTAAAATTATTTGATTCAGTGGTACTGCAATTCTCTATCTACTAGCAGCTTCCCTCATAAGCCCCCAGGAAAGCTCTCCCACCACATAACTCCATTTTCCAGACTGTAATCCTTCATCAATGACATTTTTGTCCTGGCTCTACCTCATGGAATCCTTTCTTGCCAGAACAAATTCCATTTTCCTACTTTCCCATCACTGTGCTACCTCCAGATGTTCATCCTTCCTTGGTTTGACTGCTAATCCTATTCCAAGTGGCATTATGGTTCATAAGATTTGGTGGACCTGACTTTATAAGCTATCTAGTGCAAATTCATTTTACTGATAAGAAAACTGACTTGAAGAGACATAAAGCTACTTGCTCCAGGTCATAAGTGAGAATTAGCAGAGCTGGACTCCTGGGTAAATCCAAAGAATTTTATCCAGACTGCCACATGAAAGTTAAGGTAAAACAGTACCCAAGATCTCAGGAGGCAAAATAGAAAGTATAGAAAGCTTCAGCTAATGTAACTGGAACCACGGGCAGGATCTCATCAGGAAGAAACCTGAGAGCCATTGCTTTGGGCTCAGTAGCTTCCTTTTCCTGGAGAAGAAAGACCTTTTAAATCATATAGATGTACAATGGCAGACAAAGGCAGACTATCGAGACATGGTTTAATTATCATCTATCATCATTACTAGCTTCCTCAATCCAGGTAAATAAATAACCAACATTACTTTCTAATTAGAATCCCCTTTCTCATGTGCCCCTGCTAACATCTTTAGGAAGAAAGAGAAGATAGTTCCTTTGGACTGGAGGGAAGAAATTTCTTCCAGAGTCTTCCTTGAGCCCAGCAAAGAGGAGAACTATTTATACAAACTGCAAGCAATTTGACAAAGCATAAATGGTTAATATTTTGTCTTTAAAGTGGTTAGGATAGCAACAGAGTATCTTAGTAGATGACAATAGCAAAGGGAAGGTGAAGAAAGGCACTGCATGGGCTTTGGGATCAGTCTGAGAACTTGCTGTGAAAGTAAAAGAAAAACAAAGAAAGCAGGCTTCTTAGAGTGAAAAATATCTAGGGGTTAGAAAAATTGAAGTGCATGTACTTGATTTTGTCACATAAAGGAAAATCATCATTAGTGATATTGAATACATTATCCCAGCACCTCACAGGAGGTAAGATCTGTCATTGGCAAAGCTGATTAGATTTTGAATTAACCATACTCAGTGGGAAATGTCACTTACAGATAAACCTAGAGCAGATGGACCTGAAGTAGAAGATTGATAAAGGGGAGAGAGATTGTCTTTGATTAAGGAAAAGTTTGGAAGGGGAAGAGAGACTATCTTTAGAAGAACATTGAGGCTACCCTTGGGAGTAGATAGATGCCAAAAGCCAGGAACTACTTGCCTCACAGGGGATCCTTTTTTTTTGGCATGTCACGATGCCTGAATTTCTGTCATATAGGTAGAAAAGATTCATTCCTTTGGGTCTTAAAAGTTTTTCTGTACTCCAGAATCTGCCATTAAAATATAAATATTATATTAGTCCAAATACTCCTAAAATGAGCATACATACATGCTTGCTTGCATGTATGTATGTTATGTATGTATGTACACATGTGTCCCAAAAATCTGAATGCACTCTTAAGCATTAATAACCTCAGAAGTATAAAGGCTGCAAACTTACATTGTTTGAAAACTTAATTAATTTAAGTGTATTTCGTTTTGTGAATTTTGCATAATAAAAATGTTAATTTTAACAAGTTTGGGGCACCCTGTCATTATGTATTATATGTGTGACAGTGGCAGTTCCTAAGTGATACTTTCTCAGGCAAGTACAACAGAAGAGGAGTTCTTCTAACTTGGCCACCCCAGTCACTTGATCTGCTCTATTTCTTGGAGAAGAGGTCACATCAAAACCGTCAAATGTGGATCAAAACTTGAAGTCTTGGATAGTCATAAAGTGAGGATCATAAACATCACTGTGTAGAACCTGATGAAAAGTTTTTACAAAGTTAAATCTGTCTAAACCAATGTATAACAAGATTGTGGGTGTGTTGAAGTTTAATATGAAAAATGTGGATATTTTAGAAATTTTAATTTCAAATATCATTTTTGTAAGTTTAGAGTATTTATACTTCTGAAGTTGTTTTTTAAAATTTAAACTGCACTAAGACTTTTGGGACACTTTGTGTCTATGTATAAGTATATGCTAAGAAATAACGATGCTTGTATAGAGTGTAGCCTATCAGTTAGGGGAAATAGCTGAATACATTTTGGCATATGAGTGAAAAAATATTATTATAATCTAAGAAATAAGGAAAATGGTTTTCAAAGAGATATGGAAAGTCTTAAACATGAATTGATGCAGAGTAAAGTGAACAGAACAAGGAGAACATTTCTATCTTAATATCAATTTTGTAAACAAACAAATAATTCTGAAAGACCTAAGAACTATTACCAACTAAACAGTCGACTGATTCAAGAGGACTGATAATAAAGAATGCTGTCCATCTCATGACAAAAAGATCATAGACTAATATGCAGAATTTTTTAAAATGCATTTGAGACATGGCCAAGGTGTGAATTTGTTTTGCTTGACCATTTTTATGTGATATGGGGGTTCTGTAATCCCTTCTTTCTATCTTTTTTTTTCTCCTAATATTAAGCCATCCCTGCATTCTTGGTATAAATTAAAACAGATCATGGTAAATAATCTTTCTAATATGTTGTAGTCTCTTTGCTAATGTCTTATTTAAAAAATCTTGCATCAGTGCTCATTAGGGATATTTGTTGATAGATTTCTTTTTCTGTTTTGACCCTCTCTGGTTTAGGTATCAAGATTATATATATATCTTCCATAGAAGGAATATAGTATATCAAATTAGGCAGAAGACCTAGAAATGACTTTTTTTGTTCTGATAATGTTAAAAGAAAGAAAAAGATGATAAGGATACACTTAGGGGGAAATTAGGAGGAAGGATGAAAGAACTTATCTCACATAATTAGAGTGTGAAAGTATAAGTCTATACAAATGCAGAAGGAGTTTAGGGTGCTAAACAGGCATCCCTTGAATTTTACTGTCATTTAAACCAGTCAAAGAAAGCAAAATGCACACATGCACACACAAAGAGTTTGGTGTGGTTGCACATCCAACTCAGTGGAAATATAGGAAGGAACAAGAAGATGAGAAATAAAGGCAAAAGAGGGAAGGTAAATTCAGAGAGGACTTAGAATTAAGCAAAAAAAAAAAAATCCCAAACCCTTAAATTTATAGAGGGGATTGTGAAGAGGAGGTTAAAACAAAAGAAATAAAAAGTGAGAACTTGTAATGAAGAAGGAGTAGGGAGTACGGAGAAGAAAATAGAGATAATAAAATGAGGGATGAAAGGAAATAATTACGTACCATAACTGTAAATTCATACATAACGTGGAAGAGGGCTGCAGAATGTATTATAAAGCAGAATTAAACAATATGTTCAAGAAACATACTTGAAACAGAAAGACTGGCAGTGTTAAAATAAGGAGTTGGAACAGAATCTATTATGGCTCAGTTGAACCTTTAAAAAAGCAGAGTAGCTATTATAATTTCAAACAAAGCAACAACAAATATAGACTTAATTAAAAGAGATGAAGAGGGAAAATACATTTTGCTAAAGGTTACCATAGACAATGAATTAATTTTTATATTTAACTATGTACTGAATGGCATAGTTTCTAAATATTTAAAAGAAAAGTTAAATGAAGTACAAGGAAAAATATATAGTAAAATTATGATAATGGGGAACACCTTAGTATATCCCTTTCAGCACTAGATGAAGCTAACTAAAAAATAAACAAAAAGGAAATTACAGACCTGAATAGAATTTTTTAAAAGTTAGATATAATAGGGGCAGCTAGGTGGTGCAGTGAGTAGAGTGTCGGCCCTGGAGTCAGAAGGACCTGAGTTTGGATCCAACCTCAGACACTTAATGCACACACAAACAAAAACCTAGCTATATGACCTTGGGCAACAAAACCTAGCCGTGTGACCTTGGGCAAGTTACTTAACCCCAATTGCCCTCCAAAAAGCAAAAAAAAAAAAAAAGTTATATATAATAGACCTCTAGGTATTATTGAATGGGAATAACAAGGAGATATACATATATATCTGCTGTGCATGGCTCCGTTACAAAAATTCATCATGTCTTAGGGCATAAAACCTTAAAAACAAATGCAGAAAAGCTAAAATATTAAGTGTATCTTTTACTGACCACAGTGCAATAAATTATATTAAATAAAGGGCCATTTAAAGTATCAAAAAATCAACTTGAAACTAAATAACTGAATTATAAAGAATGGGTAGGTCAAAGAACAAATTGTAGAAACAACAAATAATTTGGTTTGATCCCTTTGGATTCATCCAAATTTTCATCTTCTAGAAAACCTTACTAAAATGCAAGTACTTACTTAACATCTACCATGTGCCAGCCTTATGCTAATCAATGTGGAGAATACAAAAAAAAGTTTTGGGCATGGTTCTTTTGTCATCAAGGAATTTATAGGCTAGTTAAGGAGGCAGGAGATATAACCAAGCACTGTATAATTAGGTGCCAAAATGGATGGTAGAAACTGTCAAGGTTATGGGATATCACATTGGGGATAGAGAGGAAGGGACAGCTCATTGACCTGGAGGACCTGAGGAAGTGAGACTTGAGGTGGATCTGAGATAGAATTTTTACAAGCACACAGGAAAAGGAAGAATAGTATAGGTGATAGTGGGAGAATATGAGCTAAGTCAAAATTTGAGAGGCAGGAATAAGGATAGTTTTTTAGGGCATAGTGAGAATACAGGTCTGGCAGAAGAAAATAAATATTTGCTTGATTGAATCGAATTTAGGGTGCTCTTCTAATAAACCTTAGGTCATTCAAAGCCAGAATGAGCCACCAAAGTAGTTACAAAGCTGGTTTTTCTCCTCCCACCCCCTACCCCCACCTCTTCTTTTTAAATTAATTTAAACTTTTATTTAAAGTGACAGCTTTCATTACTCTTGAAAGCTGTTATGTGACAAGATAATTCATAGATGCATTGACATGTGATTAAGATGAGTACAGGAAATAATAGATGAAAAGATGATTCTCTGGGTGTTGAAGAATTTCCCTGTCCACCCATTCTACCTGCCAGCACTCCCCCCACCCCACATAATGTGCTTCAATTAAATATCTCCTGCCATAATTCAGAACACATGGGCTTTCTGATGATACCTTTCTCTACATAAAACAGTGAAGATCTTGGGTAAAAGACTGAAATTTCCATTTGAAACCCAATACCATATTACTTCTAAAAGTTTAAAAGAAGCTCTGTCACAAAGCCAAGGACCACAGAGTTGCATAGCTTTTCCCTCTAGAGAATCATAGAATCTTCAAATGGTGAGAGATCATTGAGGCCAGTGATGTCAAACTCAAAGAGAAAGAGGCACCACAAAGCCATTCATAAGAAGGATACCAGCTGCCTCATATTGATTTAGAAAACCACATACAAACATTATCTTTTTTATTGTATTTTTATTTATTTTATTAAATATTTCCCAATTACATTTTATCTTGTTCAGTCAGTACCATGTGTTTGATACATCTGATCTAGTCTGTCTCCCCGTCTCTAAGGCAGGATTGAATTCAAATTGCCCCTAACAAGAATCTCAGTTCTCTTATTTTGCTATCCATGTTACCTTGTATAAGTCATTTAGCCTTATTCACCAATAGAGTCATAAATCTAGAACTGGAAGGTATCTCTGGTCCATCCTCCTCAGTTAACCTGAGAAGGTTATTAAGTAACTGTCCAAGGTCACAAACCAAGCATCAGAGACAACATTGGAATCCAGGTCCTCTGACTCCAGAGCTCTTTAACTCTGGTGTTCCTTCTACTGTGCTACCTACAATAAAAATGGATTGGATGATCTCCCAAACCTCTTAGAGTTCCAAAACTATAATTCTATGATATGTCTAACTCTTCAATTCAAAAAACATTAAATTTCTGCTGTGTGCAAGGGAAACTCCAGTATGTCAATGCCCCAATTATCAGTGTGGAAAGTCCCTTCACCAGTGCACATCAGAGACTGTCTATAACTTATCCTCTTAAAGCTACTTGATACTCAGAGCAGTTAAATGAATACTCCATGATCACATAACCAGTTAGTATCAGAGGTAGGATTGAACCCAGGTCTCCCTGTTTTCAAGCCCAGCACTTTATCCCCTAGATATATAAAGAAAGAATAAAGTAGACCCTTGAAGCTTATAAAGACACTTAGGGTCTACTAGGGGAATATAATTTGTGCATAGATAAATATAAGACTATCTGACAACACATACTACATATATAAGTGTGTACATATATAAATAAGTAGAAAATAAAGCAATTTGTAAAGGAAGCACCGATATCTAGGGGGTCCTGAAAAGTCTACTGTCGATAAATTGCCTGAATAAATAAGGATTGAGTCATTTTGGTTGTAAGCCATTTATTTTTCTGATTGTAATTCTTTCTTCTAGCTTTATGCTAATTCTTATATTTGATCAAACAAGTTAATAGTCTGACACTGCACAGCAGGTTCAGAGATAACTCTCTTATCAATAACGAATCTTTTCCTGTCTGGAATCAGTTTCATTTTTTTTGTAGCATTTGCTGCCCACTATGTCCAGTGTCTGTATAGTCTACAACTCTTTGGCCAACTTATAGTTAAAGATTGACAATATATTTAACATTGTACACCCGTAGTTCCCCACCCTTGCAAAGAAAGGAGAGAAGTGCATTTTTCATCTTTTTTTAGGGATTTTTTTTCCTTTCTACTTACATTATTTTGGTCATTGTGTATATAGTTTCCTTGTTTCTACTTATTTCTTCCTGTACGTGTTTTCCCATGCTTTTCTTTATAATTCTTTATAATTTCTTACAGCACAGCATTATTTCTTCATAGTCACGTACCACAATTAGATGCAATTGCTTCCATGTCTTTTGCCAATATTTATGATGAGCATTGCAATGCAAAATAACCAGACACCTCATGAGATTATGGTTCTTGATGCCTTTGGGTGTATGATAAGATCAGTTCTATTCTTTGTCTGTCAAAGGCGTACCTGTGAGCCACCCTTGCATTTAGCTACCATGTCTTTCTTTCTTCTGGTCTTATCATAGTAGGAATGGGAAGATGTGCATGATTTAGCTCTTCCAGCTACATGTCCAGTCCACTGCCCATTGGATGGGCATCTCATATTTATGGTACCAATAGCCAAGCATAATTTTGTGGAAAATCTAAAAACTGTGTGATTCTTAGCAGATTCTACCTCCTTTTTTATTCATACAGTCATCATCATCATCGAAGCTGAAGGGGGCCAGACAGGACTTACTATGTTTCTCTTGGTTACTATGGCCAAAGAATTCATCAATAAATGGCCGGTCAACTGGTGATGAGACTCTCTGAATTTAGCTATCCTGGTAGAAAACAGTCTTGGGCTATTACCAGGACTATATTCAAAACATAGTTGAACCTGTAAAATGGAGTTGTTCTTATTTGAACTCTATTTCCCACAGAGCTAGTTGTGAGTAAAGTACTTTGAAAACTTTAGAGTGCTTAAAAATAATATCACCCTTTTTGTTCTTGAAATATACTTGCCCTTCATCATCGTTCTTCAGGCTTCTTGTTATGTTTCATTCCTTCCCTTCTTCAAATCAAAATCTTTCTTTGAGGAGTAAATTTCACTTGCTCTCCATACACACCATGTGACTCCTGAGTAAAACTGTCTGTGAGAGAAATTATCAGTCTGTTCATGGTGGGGTGAGGAGAATATGGATGTGTTACTGGGTTTCCAAACCCAAAGTGTTACATGAGACAGGAGGGGAAAGTGATAGATAGATGGATAGATAGATAGACAGACAGACAGTCAATAGACAGATAGATAGATAGATAGATAGATAGATAGATAGATAGATAGATAGATAGATGAAGAACAGGGAAGTAGACGAGCAGTATGATTGGGTGAGATAGGAATGCAAATAGTAGAATTCTCTTTCAGAGAATTAATGCTCCCCTCTCTACCCTAGGACCTTAGAAAGCTTGAAATATCATTCTCTATGTAGGCCCTGAGCTCTTTTTAGCTGCCAGTGTTTGACTACAGCGTTATGAATCCTTTCCTACTGAAATCTGCCACAGGTTCAGGATTCTGCACTTCTGTATGCGATGGGCAGGCTGACTGCCTAGCTGGATCTCCTTGTTTGTTTGGTTAAATCACTTCAACTCAGAGTTTGCTGTAGGGTTTGACTGGTTTGTATCGAAGTCACTTACTATTGAAATGTATGTTGAATTCATTTAGCAGATTTGGGTAGAAGTCTACTATAGAAACAGTTTTCCTCACTGCTCTGAAATTTCCAGTGGTTCCATACTGCCCAAAGTCCTTAGCCAGGCATTCACAAATTAAAGCCCTTACTACATCCTGGCTTCAATCTGCCTTTACAGCTTTATTGCATATGCAGCAAGGTATCACAGTGAATAGAGTATTGGATCTGGAGTCAAGAAGTCCTTAGTTCAAATGTGGCCTAAGACACTTACCAGCTGTGTGACTTCAGGCAAGTCACTTAACTTCTGCCTGCTTCAGTTTACACAACTGTAAAATAGGGATCAACAATAGCATCTACCTCCCAGCATTGTTGTAAGTATCAAATGACATATTTGTAAATTGCTTAGTATGGTGCCTCACACAAAGTAGGCGTATAATAGATGTGTGTTCTCTTCCCTTCCCTGTGCTCTTTCATACACTCTGCAGTATAGCTAAACAACAAACTTGTTCTTTTATTTCACATCTTCACTAACTTGATGAAGGGTAGATATCTGCCTTGATGTGCTACTTTAATTCTCAGTCATTTGATAATCCCTAAGAATCCCCTCACGAAACATTCTCCCAAATTCCCTAGGGTTCCACACCCGAGACATATACATACACTACCTCAGACCCTGCTGTTCATTGGCTGCAGTGACCCATGGTCAAGTTACTTACATAGCTATCTAGTTACTCAAACCTAACACTGATTCTCTATCCTCCATACACTCAGAGTTCACTATATACTTCATTACAAATGTCCAGCTTCCAACCACTCCCAGTCCACAGTTACTAGTCCTGAGAGCCCAGCTATAAATCAGTTGCTTGTAACAAGAAGCTGTGAATTCTCTTCCGCTGGGCACACCTGCCTTTTACCTTGGTCATTTCCAGAGCTTAACATGGAGCATGTCAGATCAGTTAACTAATCTACTGTGCAGATGTCTTAGTGTCCTATTTGTCCAGTAAGGACATTTTTCTTCAGTAGGGCTGTGAAATCAAGTGAAAAGTGTTAGTTGTCACAGTCAAGATTTACCCCTAAGCTCATAAGACTTCTGTATGTTTTTAGACTCACTAACAACATTTAAGTCTATCATACAACATTTTTTTCAAATAATCATAACATTAAATTTATATTTAGCAATGTAGTAATGCTCAATTTAGTAATTAAAATTTTTAATAATTTACTAAATTTGGTAATGCTAAACTAATTAGTAAACACTCAACATATACTGTAACAAAGGAAACAATAGTAATTGCAATTGCTATGTATCAAATAAAATTGATGAATTAATGAATGGCATTACTCATCAGTGGTATGGTCAGGCACTTTGTTTTTATGATTCTATAAACCACAATGGTTTGATGAGAGAGGAAGTATCTATAGGAAAGAAAATGTTCCAGAGTAAGCCTCAGTTTACAGCAAGTTTTAGGAACGAATATCCCATATGTAGCCCATATAGGTTTGGGTACCTGCAACAAGTTAACAACCATGCTGACCTTTATTCCTTTCTTCTTGCTACTGGTTTATTTATTGATTCTCATTTTTTCTAAGGTAATCAAGAGGATATATACTTATATTGCCTCATAAATGATTGTTTTGCAATGATCAATTAAGTCTGAAATCCAGTTTATGAATATATTAGAGAAACTGCTTTCTCTCATTTGTGCTTTCATCTTGGTCTATCTCTGTCTCTGTCTCTCTGTCTTTCTTTGTACATCTGTCTCTCTCCCCTTTTGTCTCTCCCTAGTTTCATCGGTATAATTAAATATTAATGTTACTGGCTTTATAATTTATTAACAATAACAGATAATGCTAAGACATATTTACATATTTCAACATGTGAGAAAGATCACAGCCAGAACTATCTCTAGTTATTAACCATGACTGCTGACTGACTCCTTGGGTACTGAAGCCCTACCTTTTAAATCTCTCAGAATGGCAGGGAAAATCTCCCAAGAAATTTTTCCATATTTTTCTCCATATGATGAGAATTAAAAATTAGTTTTCTCAAAATATTTCTTCATTCCAATCGATGAAGGTTAACTCATTTAGTCTCTCAAGAAAATTGTTCTCTTAGTCCTTTCTCTCTATGCCTTCTCAGTTTCTTTCAGCTATAAAAGTCATCTCTTTCTAGAATTGCAGTTAAACTAAATCCCAAACATTTGATTCCCTTTAAAGATACAGCAATGGTATCTCTAGTCTTTATGGGAGATACATGAAATGTAGCCTTACATCTATTCAGAGTTCTTTGTAATTCCAAAGCACAATGTAAATGCAAGCTATAGCAATTATTACCATGAAGAAATAAAACCACAAAGCAGGTTGACAATAAATATTCCATTGGTGGTGTTACTGAAACGAGTGAGCAAAAAGAACACCAAGAAAAACAAGGGCATGATCAAACAGAACTAAAGAAATAAAAAGCATTCCAGTAGTCAAAATCTATTGGAACCTGCTATGAGAGAGAGAGAGAGAGAGAGAGGGGGGGGGTGTGTGTGTGTGTGTGTGTGTGTGTGTGTGTGTGTGTGTGTGTGTGTGTGTGTGTATGTGTGTGTATGTGTGTGTGTGTACCCTTCATTTCTCCTTGTTGTCTTTAATGACCATATGAATTTTTTCTCATATATTGGCTCCTCTCTCTTCTTCTGTTCTCATTATCTTTTGGAAAATAAGGGGAAACTCACTTTCCTCCTGAATCTTTCAGACATTTTGGCTAAGCCAGATGGAGCCTTTCTTGCCTTATTATGTGCAGATTGACTGGGCAGGGGATGGATAAAGTCAGGATCACTACACAGCCCACTGGGTACTGGTGTTCTCAAAAAACTCATCTCAGGGAATTAGCTCCCACCTCTTCCCCTTAGAAAATCTGTTCCTTCTCTGCTTTTCATGTTAAACCCTCTGAGATGCCTAGGGGCTGATCTGGTTTGGAAAGGGTAAGAATATCATGTGAAGGTCCCCCAATGCTAGTCATTTGTGCCTGCCTAGAGCTATTAGCCAGAATATAAAAGAAAAGAAAGTGAGCCACCAATGGGACTGTTAAAATAAGGAAAATGAAAAGAATATTGCCTTTTTCTCTCCTAGGCTACATTGTTAGAGTCAAAGGCCTTACAGACTTGGGAATCAACAGAGTGTAATTAGATCCAGGGAATTAAGGGCTGAAGGAAGAAGGGGACATACCAAGGAGGAGTTACAGTTCTTTTTCGCCTGAAGAAAACTACAAATAATTACTATTGAAATCCTGAACTGAAATGATTCTGTACACTTCATAGTCAATAGGCTCCTTGAAAACAAAAGAGGTGAGGAGAGGGGGCTGAAATTATGACATCAACAAAACTATTTTTAAGAGAGAGGGGGATTTCCATGTTCATTTGATCTTCTTTCTCTCTGCTTTAATTTGCTGACCTCGGTATTGTTGGAAAAGACAAGAATCTTTCCTCTTTGTGATAACTTTATATACCAGTCCCTGAATTGGCCTGGGCTTCTACTAACAGTTTTGATACTCAAACTGGGGGTTTCATACCACAGAGTAAGAAAGATAACCAGGATGCTCTGCTCAGTGACAATAACCAAAGCTGTAACTATCACTGGGCAATTTGGGCTTGTTATTTCTTCCCCACTGACCAGTCATCTCTACACTGACTTGTACCAATGTGAGCTATGATCACCCTGCCACGGGTCTCTTTATCATGATGCTCTTCTCCTGGGGGACCCTAATCCCTACAAGACAGGTCATACTCTCTGGGGTATACGTTGTTCACTTTGTTGTCATGACTGTACCTATTATTAGAATGTCCTATGCTTCTGTCCTGATTCCAAATGAATTTTCCCTAACAGCAGGAATTTCTAGCTCTTTTGGCTTCAGAGAGCTACAGGGTATATAAATCAGTGTGATTCTGGTCCCCGTTGGTCCTCTTCCTTCCATGTCCCAACCAATTAGTTTCCCTTCACATGGGCAGCTTCCAGATGGATAGGATATAACACTTGCCTGGACACACTTTATGTACTGTTTTAAGTTTACAAAGCATTTTCCCCACAACAACCCTATGGAAAAGATTGTAAAAGTCTTAGTATCCCCATTTTAAAGATAAGAATATTGAAACTCAGAGAAGTCAGAGGAATTATTGCAGGTCATACAGATGATAAGGATAATAGCCAAGATTCACAGCCAGACCCCTGACTCCAAAGCCAGGGTTCCTTTGACTCTATCATCCTGCCTCTGGCTGACCTAGAGCATGTATTTAATTCTCATCATCAATCTGTTGCAGGACTCACCTGTTTTAAGTCACTTAACCTTGGATTTAAGTTGACCTGGACAAGAAGGCACAGGCTGCAAATGATTGATTATTTCCAATTTATCTTTTATATAGCTTGTTTGTACATATTTGTTTTCATATTGTGAAACTTTAGACTGTGAACTCCTTTGCAGCAGGGAATGTCTTTTACATTTGTTTGAATCCCCAACACTTAGCACAATGCCTGGCACATAGTAGGTGCTTCATAGTTCATTGACTAACTGCTATGTCACTTTGGAATAGAATGTCTTCAGCAGTTGAACCTATTTGCAACTAGTTATCTACTTGTACTCTTAGAGGAAATAGAGACCTAGGTTAAAATCCTGTCTCTGATCAATTCTAGCTGTATGATACTGAACAAATCATGTCCCCAAACAACTTTTTTTTTCTATAAATTAATTAAATTTATTTATTTTTAGTTTTCAACATTTACTTCCATAAGTTTTAAATTTTCTCTGCCTCTGGGGCGGCTAGGTGGCGCAGTGAGTAGAGCGCTGGCCCTGGAGTCAGAAGGACCTGAGTTTGGATCCGGCCTCAGACACTTAACAACGCACACAAAAACCTAGCCGTGTGACCTTGGGCAAGTTACTTAACCCCAATTGCCCTCCAAAAGGCAAAAAAAAAAAAAATTCTCTGCCTCCCTCCCCCCCTCCCCAAGATGGCATGCAATCTGATATAGGCTCTACATAAGCATTCTTATTAGGCATATTTTCACATTGTATAGAAGAATTTGAATGAATGGAAGAAACCATGGGAAAGAAAAAACTAAACTAAAGCAAAAGAGAGAGCAAATAGTACACTTCAATCTGCATTCAAGAATCCACATTTCTTTCTCTGGCTGTGGATAGCATTTTCCATCATGAGCCTTTTGGAGTTGTTTTAGGTCCTTGCATTGCTGAGAAGAGCTAAGTCTATCAAAGTCAGTCATAATACAATGTGGTTGTTACTGTGTACAATGTTCTTCTGGTTCTGCTCACTTCACTCAATGTCAGCTCATATGTCTTTCCATGTTTTTCTAAAGTCTGCCTGCTCATCATTTCTTATAGCACAATGGTGTTCCATTACATTCTTCTACCACAACTTGGTCAAAGATTCTCCAGTTGATGGGCATCCCCTCAATTTCCATTTCTGGTTTTGATCCATTCATTAATCATTCAGCAAATATGTGTCCTTGGTTGTGCAAGGTTTTATGAGACAAGAAGTGCTTAACCATGCTTCACCACAAAAAGAGCTGAGATAGATAGATAGATAGATTTATGATGTGCGTCTTTTCTCCATTTTTATGATCTCTTTGGGATAAACCCTAGAAATGGCATTGCTGGGTCAAAGGGTATGCACATTTTTATAAAGGGCATAGTAGTTCTCAACTCCACCAATGATGAAATTAGTGTTCCAATTTTCCACTATCTTCTTCAACATTTATCATTTTCCTATTTTGTCATGTTAGCCAATCTGATAGTTGTGATGTGGTGTTGTTTTGATTTGTGTTCCTCTAATCAATCCCAAACAACTTTCTAAGACTGTAAATTGCAGCCTAGCTTTGTGCTTTGGAATAATACTAGATTTGGAGTCACAGAAGCTGAGGGAATACAACTTTGTCCTGCTTGCTATTTCTATCTTCTGCCACCATGCCTTTGCATAGTCTGTCCCAGATAGGCATGCAATTGGACAAGTTCTTTTCATGCTGAAATCAGAGCAATAAACATTCTTCATCAATCTGGTCTTCCCTGTGTGTATATGCGGGCTAAACTCTTTTGAATAATAATATATTTCTTCCAAGAGGCTCCAAAGTGTCTTGGTGCTTGTTGCATCTGGAGCATCCTACCATCCAGAGGGAATCAATCCTCAACATGGATTCTGAGCTAGATCTCTTTGATCACAGTGGCAGATACCTTCAACAAGCACATATCTCCTTCTTTTGTGCCTCTCTGGATGCTTATTAGCAAGGATCATTGAACAAGGTTATTTATGTTGTTATATCTTGCAACCCATCTTAAATGATCTTGGCATATGAATGGGAAACATCTTGTTGTAAAAGAAACTGTGGTGCGGGCAGTGTTTTGTTCTACCAAGTCATTTTTTTTAATCCACAAAAACAACAGGATCATAAGGTCTCTTCTTTCATTTAATGGTGAAATGGTTGCATGGTTCATTGTTGACTATTGCTTTTGAAAGTCCACTTACTCCCTACTCATTCTTTCATTGAGGATTATACTTCAATCTAGACTGAATATAGATGACTACTTTCATCATAACTGTTTATAGATGGGAGAGCAGGCACATATGGGTCATTGTTGGTGTTTTAATCAATGACTTTTTATCAATAAGGTATGAGATTCCCCCCACCACAGGCCTTTGGTATCTTCCCCCCCCCTTTTTTATATTCCTTGTAAATCAACACTTCAATGACTTTATGGTTATCCTGCCTCCATCACAGATCTCCTCTATACATACTTAATCCAATCTTACTGCTTCTCCCTTCTTTATTCCCTTTGGTACCATTTCTACCTCATCTGTCAGTGTGTACCTCAAGGTCTGTGATTTAAAATGTAAGAGTGATGATTACATTATCCTTGTTGGAAAAAAAAACATATATGTTGTAATAGTTTTTGCAAATCTTTTCCATTTTTCTTCTTTCTGTAGTCATCTTTCCATTTCATCCTTGAAGGCCCTTGGGATGACTTGAATAGAATATGTTGCCAAACTTTCTTTGCACTGGTTTTACCCTCCACTGCTTTTCTATTCTTTATGAGAAGGATGAGTCAGGTCAGCACTTGAAAAGAATGCCAGGTTACATTCACACCATTTCTGGTTGAGATCCATTCATTAATCATTCAACAAATATGTGTTCCTGGTTGTGCAAGGTTTTATGACACAAGAAGTGCTTAACCATGCTTCAACACCTTTGGAACTAAGAATCAGAGGATTAAGCCACAACACTCCAGGACATTCACTTCCTGTGGCTGGCAGGATTCTGATACTTATACTGAACAGGTGGGGTGGACATGGATGACTGAAACATGAGGGCTGGCTGGGAGATGTGTTTGGAATTTTATTAAATTCGACTAAAGTCCAAGTAATTGGGCTATACTGAGCAGGAGAGTCAGCTGTTTATGACTCATTTTTTTCCCATCCTTTTCTCTACTTCAACCACCACCCCCTCAGACACAGATGGAGACAGCCAAGGACCCTGAGTCCAAGAGACTATTCCCAGAGATAACAATACCCCTGACCACCAGCCCAGCACTGACAACCATAATGCAGGGAATCAGTCCTCATGGAGATGCATCCTGGCTAGTGCTTGTATAAATGAGTCCCTTACTCTTAAACCCTCCCAACTACTAAAGACTAAGAAAAGAACATTTTTGCCAGTGAAGTCCTTAGCATTATCAAATGGCTCCACATTTGATATAAATGTGTTTTCATCGGCAGAAATAATGTTAAAGATGATTACCATCTGCTTTGGAACCTTTAATCTGACTTGCAGCTAAAACCCTCTCTATGTGTTGTCTCCCAGTATTAAAATATGAGATCCTTGAGAGCATGGTGAGTTTTGCTTTTTCATTTGTATCCCTGCACTCAACACAATTCTATGCATTTAGTAAATGCTTAATAAATGTCTTTACATTTATTCATTCATCCTTGACAGTCAAGTATTTTAAATTATCTGACTTTGCATCTGTTTGGGATGGTTGGACCTGGGAGATGCTTTAGGAAAGGAAGCAGTGAGACACTGTCTTATCTCCTACACTAGTAAAAGTTCTCTTGCTACCTACAAAACCACAACCTGTTAAATTAGAGGTTGGTGAGTTGTAGTTTAAAAAAAAAACATTGTCTAACACATTCAAGTTAAAAGATATTGTCTAAAAAGTCTTTGGGTGTATAACATTTATGGGCAACTGACCATGTTTCTCTTGTTGGAACATAATATATGAACAGGAAGACCAGAACTGGGAACTTAGGGAGGTGAGACAATAAGTGGATTGGGTCACAGGCAGGCAAGGAGTTCTATGGGGAGTAAACTAAAGGAGGTAAAATGAAGCTCATAGAAGCTTTAGTGGGTTCTAAAATCTACAAGATCCTGCTAGAAGGCAAGGAATAGCAAAGAGATTTCGGATTTGAGAATCTTTCTGACTTCCTTTACTGCCCAGTGTGGGCAGTCCTAGGTACAAACATGTTAGTTATGTCCAGCCTTGTGCCAGTCAGCTAGTGTGGAATTCCTGCTTTGTCCTCAAAATGCAGTTCCCGGAAAAAGCAGCATCAGAAAACAGTGAGTGTCCTATCCTTCTCCTTTCCTCATCTTTCCTTCCTGTGTTAAAACCTAAATCAAGGAGTGGACCAAGAAGTCTAAATTATGTCCAGTGAATTAATATGTAAGATAGTGTCTTCTCTGAAGCCATGTTTGTAGGGTACATTTAAACTTACCCCCAGTTCTGTGCTCCTGTCTTGAAGGCAGATACATTTGAGACAGTGTATTACTGTGGGAATTTTATGATAAATGCCTTAAATTCAGTGCAGGAAAGCATCTCAGATGGACATTGCATTAACATTCCCTTGAGTCACATTTTTCTTCCCATCTTCACTCCTTACACTGTTTTCTCATGTTTTTTGTTTTGCTTTCTTCCCATTTTTCATCTTTTTGATCTCTGTGTCTATTTGTCTCTGTCTCTGTCTGTCTGTCTGTCTCTCTGCCAAACTCCACCTCTGCTAGTTTGTCTGTGAGCCATGTAAACACTGTTTTCTTCAACCTTCTGAACTTGCCTTTTGGCACTTCAAGAGGCTGTAAACCCCACTGCAATGCTCCACACTCTGGAAGGCAGGAAGCTGCACTGGGCTGCAAATATTAACACAAGGTGCTCATATTTCTTTCCAACTGAAAACATTTTGCAGCTTTTCCCTTTAAGCCAGAAACATATGGAAAGAAAGGGGGGAAGATAAGAGAGGAAGGAAGAAATAAAAGGAAAGGAAGGAAGACAGAGGGAGGAAGGAAGGAAGGGTGAATGAGGGAGGAAAAAAGGAAGAGAGGGAGGGGAAATGACAAAAGGAAAGGAGGGAGGGAGAGATGAAGGAAGGAAAGAAAGGAGAAAGAAAGTAATAAAGAAAGGAAGGAAGGACATTCAGGAATGCAGTCAATAATCTGGCTGCACCCTCAAACCCGATTTGATCAATCTGATTTGTGTCAGGAAGAGTTTGTTTTTCAGATGGCCACTAGTGGTAGGGAAGTACATTGTTCTGGTGGAGTGTTCTGAATTTCCATTTGCTCAGACAAGCACAGGGAAAGTAGAGCATCTTTTTTTCTCTATATAATAGAGCTGGCTTAATTAAAGTTATTCCATCACTACTGGCTCTTTCATGCTTCTTTGCTTCTATCTCCTTCTTTCTCCCTATCTCCCTTTCAAAGAACTCTCCCAGTTCTTTGTCATCTTCTCTATATTCCTTCGTGATTTTCAGTCAGTCTGTATTATTTCTCACTGGCCCTATTTTCTCCTTCTGCTGTTCCTCTGTCCATTTTCCATTTCCTCTCCTACTATTGGCTTTTTTTTCTCAGTCAGCTTTCCTTGTTCCCGTTTTCTTCCCTCCCTCTCTCTCTGCTGATCACCAAGCTCTTTTGAGTTTGAGGGCTTTGAGGTAATCTGGAGATGTCATGTACGTATGACAGTCATATGGATTCTGTGTGCATATGGTGAGTATTCCAGATGACAATAGGGATGTCAGCCCACATCCAGTTAATGTTGGGTAAGCCTTCCATAGGCTTATAAAAAAGGGTGTCACTTTACCATCATCAGTATAGTTTATAGTTTCCCCATAAGCTGCTATTATCCTTAAGCCATCATCCTGGTTGCCCTGTCAAGGGCCTGACAGATTCTAGATCTCCTATACAAGCAGCCCGACCTACTAAACCAGATGGGTTCAAAGAGCTGAACAAAGAGAAACATTTGCTGCCTCAAAACTAGGATATGATATGAACTATAGTAATATAATTATCAGAATGTGGAAATTTCTGTGACTCTGAGACCTCACTCCCACCACCACTCCCTTACTAGCTGAAAAATTTCTTGCTTTTTGTCAACTGCATACATAAGACTTTGGCAAGTGGCATTCAATGTAGCCATATGATTTATTAAACATGATGAAATGGCATAGAAATTGCAAGTGTCCCCCTTTAGGTGAGACCCTCACCTAATTGTCTCAAAACTGAAACCACTTCCTTCTGAACCCTCCCAGCTTTCCAGAGTTAGAGGAAGAATTAGGAAAAAGAATTGTATATCTAGGACCACATTTTAAACAGGAAAGGAAAGGCAGACTATAGAGCAAAGTCAGTGTGCCCATCCATCCCCTCCTCCCCACTCCTCTGTGCTTTGTAAAAGCTGGCCATCCCTCACTCTCTGGAATTTGCCTTGACCATGGCACTTCTTGCAATTACAGCTGGCAACTTTCATTTCTGCTCCAGGACTTGAGCAGCTCTCCAGTTCCTCTGGTCACCACTAGTAGAGTCTTCAGTTATACCACCTACATTCTAGGAAGTCTGATCCCCAAAGATCGACTGAGAAATTTATGTGAGGCATAGAGTACAATGTCAGTTATTCGTGACATCACACCATAATGCTGTTATATTAAATAAAATTGTTTTTGATTACTTACTGCATTGACTTGATTCAGAAAGTTTTAGCCTGTACACCATAAAGAAATTGTTCTTAGCTGATCAGTTATGATATTTGTGACATTTACTCCATATTTTTCCATCTTGTCCATGAGAATAGCCTGGGAGACAATTCATAATGCTTTTCTAAAACCTAGGTAAACTACATCTTTAGGATTTTCTTTTTAACTTGAGAGGCAGGTGAATTCAATTGCTCTGATTTAATTTGACAAATTCATTTTCAAATAAATTTTAAAGATTGTTTTCACTACCCTACTTTTTGTTATTTTTTGTTATTATTTTACCCTCTTTTTGTTATAATTATTGTTATTATCATACAATCCCCTCCCAGAAAGCAATTTTTTATAATGAAAAATTTATTTTTAAATTTTTTTTTATTTTTAATTTTTTGCTTTTCTGGAGGGCAATTGGGATTAAGCAACTTTCCCTAGGTCACACAGATAATAAGTGTTAAGTGTCTGAGGTCAAATTTGAACTCAGGTCCTCTTGACTCCAGGGCCGGTGCACTGTGCCACTTAGCCACCCCCAATAATGAAGAATTTAAAAAGAGGGAGAAACATAGTTCAGGAAAACTAGCCAATGCATCAAAAAAGTCTGAGATTATCTGTAGTGTTAACGGAAGATAGGTGGCCGTTAGAGTGGATAGAGTACTGGCCCTGGAATCAGGAGGACCTGAGTTCAGAGCTGGCCTAAGACACTTGCGTGTGACTCTGGACAAGTCACTTAACCCTGTTTTCCTCAGTTTCCATATATATAAAATGAGCTGGAGAAGGAAATGACAGACCTTTCTATAATCTTTGTCAAGAATGCTCCAAATGGGGTCACAGAGAGTCAGATACAATTCAAACTACTGAACAACAAAATCTGTAATCCATACCAATTGTTCCCTACCTCTACAAAGAGGGGAGAGAGATGTCTTCTCATGTCTCTTTTGATGGAGCCTAGCTTTGTCAGTACAATTTTACATTATTCCACTTCAAGTGTTGTTTTTTATATTAGGTATATTGTTTTTCTGGTTCTGCTTACTTTACTTCAGTTCATATGTCTTCCTATCATACTTTCTTGAATTCTTCATGAACATAATTTCTTATAGCAGGGTAATCTATAATTACATTCAAGTACCACGACACATTTGCCCATTCCCCGACCAAAAGGAATCTATTTTGTTTTTAATTCTTTGCCACTACAAAGGTGCTCTTATAAAACTGATGTGCTTGTGGGGTCTTTCTTTTTATCATTGACCTCCTTAGGCTGTGAATCATGCAATGAAATCTCTGAGTCAAAGAATATGGATATTTCAGGAACTTTCTTATCAGAATGGTTGGACCCATTTGCAGCTCCACCAACAAAGCATTAGTGTGCTTCTCTTTCCATCAGTCTTCCAAACACTGACTATTCCTATCTTTTGGCATCTTTGTCAGTTTGCTAGGCTTAACGTAAAACCCTGAAATTGTTTAAATTTGTATATTTTTTATTATTAAGTGATTTGTAGCATTCTTTCATATGTTTGATAAAAGTTTTCAAGTCTTCTTGAGAACTGTTTGTTTGTTTCCTTTGATCTATTAGGAATGGCTTTTATTTTCATATATTTCTCTTAGTTACCTAGTTATCTTGATCATAGGACTCTTTCAATTTCTATATTGACCTCTGGTCCTAAAACATCAGGGCAATTTTCCTTGAGAATTTCTTGAAGGATGATTTCTAGGTTCTTTTTTTTTATTTTTTTGATCATGGCTTTCAGGTAGTCCAATAAATTTTTAATTATTTCTCCTGGATCTATTTTCCAGGTCACTGTGGTTTTTCCAATGAGATAGTTCACATTGCCTTCTATTTTTTTTTTCATTTGTTTGGATCTGTTTAATAGTATCTTTATTTCTCATAAAGTCATTAGCTTCCATTTGCTCCAATCTAATTCTGAAGGAATTATTCTCAGTGAGCTTTTGAAATTATTTTTCCACCTGGCAAATTAGGCTTTTTAAGGCATTCTTCTCCTCATTGGCTTTTTGGGCCTCTTTTCCCATTTGAGTTAGTCTATTTTTAAGGTATTAGTTTCTTCAGTTGTGTTGTTGACCTGCTTTTCATGATTTTCCTGCATCATTCTCATTTCTCTTCCCAATTTTTCCTCCAGTTCTTTTACTTGGCTTCCAAATTTTTCTTGAGCTCCTCTATGGCCTGTAACCAATTCATATTTTTCTTAGAAGCTTTTGGTGCAGGAGTTCTGACTTCATTGTCTTCCTCCTGCTCCATGCCTTGATCCTTTTTGTCCCCAAAAAAGGAATCTAAGGTTTGACTGCTATGCTTGCTTTGCTTCCCTTGCTTGCTCATGTTGCCACTCAATTACTTTTGAGCTTTTTGCCACAGTAGAACTCTGCTTCCAGAGAGGAGAGCTTTGTCCCAAATCACTGGAGTTTTCCCAGCTGCCAAAGCTATTAGTTGGGTGCCCTCTCAGAATCCTCCACAGGCTCTAACACCTGGTCACATGCCCCAGACCTCCACGCAAGACAGCAATCCAGATCCAAGCAGGTTAAAGCAAGAGTGATTACCCCTCAGAATGGTTGCTTGATCCCCTTACAATGTGTAGTCCAGGAACTCTAAAGTAGCCATACGACAACACCTCTGCTGCTTCTTGCCTTCTTGTCCCAGGGGCAGAGGCCAGACCATGCTCTCGGTCCCCCTGTTCCCATAAAGTCTACACTAACCTTCTACTTTGCCTTTGGCATTTATGGATTGATAATTCTAGAAACCATCATAGCTGCTGGTGATCCACTCTCCCGAAGTCTGCTCCAGCTACTGCTGGTCAGGGCTTCCCGGGGCTAAAACCATGGGCTCATGCACAGCTGGGATCTGTTGTCAGTGTGCTGTGATGGACCCTTCCTGCTGGCCTGCCGGGCTGCCTTCAGCAGGAGATTTGTTTCTCTCTGTCACTTTATGTGTTCTGTAGCTCTAAATTTTGTTTGGAGTCATATTTTATAGGTATTTGAGGTGGTTATGAGGGGAGCTCAGCGAGTTTTCTTGCTTCTATGATGCCATCTTAGCTTCACCCCCTGATCATAGGACTCTTATAAGAGATATTTGATAATTAGGCAAGATCTTCCTGCATATGTATATATGCATATACATACAAGGTCTTTATAAAATTTTTACAATTTTTAAAACTTAGGCTTGTCAAATCATCAATTTAATATTTTGCAATTTAGTATTCTGCATAGCCCATAGACATTTTGTTTACTTGTCTACAAAAGAGAGCTAGGTTATGGACACAGAAGTAAATCTCACAGCTGTGTTCTCCTAGAGAGTATGGCTGGCCAATTTATCATCTTACAGCTGGGTTAAGGAGACAAAGGATAAATTGGAGGTGGTAAAGAGTTGAAAGATGAATGAGGTGGGGTTTGTACAATACTGAGAGAGGGAAGTACATAGTTAAGAGATTGATGAAGGCATGGTTAGTGGGGCACAATGTCTGACTTGTAATTGGAACATAAAAGGAACAAACACTGCAAGTTTGGGTAAGTGTTTTACATTATCTTGCCTAGGGACAGCATTCTTTTTCACAAGAACATATTTCCCCTTGGTTTTTCATGTTAGCAATACCTAGTCTACCACAGGCCTTTGCAGTGATATGAATCTATCCAGAAGCATATGATTAGACACGTTAAGGGTCCTTCTTCCACAGGTTATTAAACTTAAGTTGTACAAATTATGGAAATAATCTGAATGGCATGGCAAGTCAAATTTAATTGAAGTCCGGGACTGTTCTATATAATTTTACACAATTATTCTTATTTCAGACCTTGTGATAGAAAAACAAACAAAATGCATACCTATATCATGTGGCCAATAGAACAACAGCCAAGAAAGGAAAATTCAGGTTGCCTTTAAATGCCATTCAAAATTATTTGTCTTTCATACCTGCAGCCTAAGTTATTAAAGCTTAAGGTTTAAAATTAACATTAGAACTTTGTGGGAGGAAATCTCTACATGTAATAAATTATATGGATTCCTAAAATGTCATCTTATTGTTTTATATTTTATATGTGTACATATAAAATTTTCCCTGCAAAGGTCTTTGCAGGCATTTTTATGGAGAAATCTATCTACAGATCTGTCAAGCATACAAATATACATTCATATACTCCACACATGTATATATGTACATTATATATACACACATGTATATATAAATGCATGCATATGCATTTATATACCTAGACATCCATGTATGCATGCATGTGTACAATGCAAAATGTAGAAGTGACTGTATTAACATGCATGATATATGCACGTGTCTTGTGTACATGTGTGTATGTTTATGCAGATATGCATATAAATATGTCTAGATTTGGGATTTCATTGATTTGAAAATTATTCTTTTGGTTAAAAAAAATACCCTTTGCCAATGAAAAATCAACAAATGCTCTGTGGCTTGCCTGGGGGGTAAGCTGCCTCATTAAGAGATTAACTAATTTGCCCAGCATCATACAACCATCTTGGGGAAGTAGTAGGCCTTGAATTTAGGTCCTTCTGACTCCCAAACCAGTTCCCTGGGTACTACTAAACACTGCCTCTTTCTAGTAAGTATGTGAGTTTTAAAAAACGTATTTTATAAATGGGGAAGTTGAAGCAGAGAGAAGGAAAGTGAATTTACTGAAGTCACACAGCAAATTGATGGCAAAGCTAGATTTAGAACTTGAGATATCAGACTGTTAATCTCTTGGTTACCCCAATTATTTCTTATGGATTTTATGGAAACTGCTAGAGGAAATGGAAACTGGCTGGAAACTAACTGCATTCTAGGTTTGGAGAAGATATCAAACAGAGGGTAGCAATTAAAATCCTTCAACATATATTAACGTTCTTCTTCTCCACCACTGCCTATAACTGTTCTTCCTCTTTCTCACAGCTCACTTTCAAAAATCCTACTACTTCAATTAAATTCCACAAATACAGTCCTTGCCTTCAAGAAGCTTATAATCTTTGGAGGGGGCAGGAGCGGGGGGAAATAAGTTATAGATAGAAATAACTATAGTAAATGGGAGGGATTCATACAAAGTTCTATGGAAATTCCAAGGAGGAAGAGATCATTTTGATTTGTTGTACTCAGGAAAGACTTAATGGAGAATATGGGACCTAAATTGGGTATTGAGAGAAGAGAAAGATTTCAAAAGGCAAGAGATGAAGGTGAAAAGAAATTATTTCCAGACATGGCTCCCTTGCAGACAGGAAAGTACAAGACAAGAAAAGGGGGCACTGAGTAATCCAGTTTAGTGTTAGCAGAGTATTGCAAAGTCAATCAGTTGATTAGCCTTTATTAAAGGCTTACTATATGCCAAGCACCGCACTAAGAACTAAGTGTATAAAGGAAGGCTTTGCATATGATACTCTCCTCTGAACAAAACAAACAAACATGAAACCTCTGGGAGGAAGGTAGTGAAAGTATTACTATCCTCATATTACAAATAAAGAAACTGAGTCTCAGAGAGATTAAAATATTTGTCCATGGCTATATGACTGGTAAGTGGAGTTTGTAACGTATCTAAATGTGGCAATGGGAGTTTGACAGAGGGAGCAATGTGATCAGATCATTGAATTAGGATGATGATGAGTGCAACAGGCTCAAAGATGGATTGGAAAAAAGAGAAATTGGTAACGGGCAAATCAGTTAAGCAGTTCTCTTATGGCATTCTAAGTCATAAGTGATAAGGGCTTGAATGAAGGTCAGTGATTTTAAAAAGGAGAACATGAATTCAAAAGATATTGCAGTGGTAAAGTGGATGGGACTTTGCAATTGATGAAATGTGAAGGCTAAAGGACAGGGAAAAGTAAAAGAAAAAACAAAGAATATGTTCTTGAGCCCAGGTGGATCACCTGAACTTAATTACATATTTGCTAACAAATAGCCTAGCAATGAATGAAATGTCCTTCTCTATTAATCTACTCAAGGAAATCTATCAGTAATTATACTTTAATCTTTCAAGTTTACCAGATAGAAAAATAAAATGTCCATAAATCTCCCAAAACAGAAATCAAATGCAGCTAATTTAATTGCCAGTAAGTAAGCAAAGTGATTCTTCCTTTTTAAGGTACTTGAGCACATTCATAATTAGCTGATTAAACCGCCACACAAATAATTATTCAATATTAAGAAAATAAAGAGGAAGAAAGGAAGAAGGAATGTGAACTTTAGCAAATATAAGAACACTGCTCTTGGCTAGAAAGGTAATTGTTCATTAAAGGCAAGTAGAATAGAGGGAAAACAATGGGAAAGTGTACAGTTACCCAGTGGTGTTGCTACTTCTATAGATCAATTGGCAAACATTTTGATATAATTTACAGGATTTGCCCTCTGCTTATGAAAAAAAAAAGCAATGCTATCCTTATTTTCTTTTCTATACTTTTCCTACCTTCTCTTTAAAGACAGCACCAAGAGACTAGATTTAGAATCCTTCCTTTCCCCTCTACCCCCACCCACCAGGATTCTGTCACCCCACTTCCTTAAAGCCATTCTGCAGAAGTCTTGTCTCCCTCCAAAGAAACTAAGTTTCCTGAGGGCAGGGACAGCATCCTCTATTTCTGTTGTACTCCCCAAAGGAGAAGTAGGACACTGGATATGTTCAACAGACCTTTGAGTTAGTAAGAAATTGAACTGACTGGAAAGGAATGAAAATAATAAAATAAAATAAATTTTTTACTGCACGGTGCTGAATTAATCTAATCCAATTGTATATGATTCCCTGAATACTGCTTTTCTGTAGCTCTATCCCATGGAGAGTAGGGGTAACATATGTTTTGAAGTTTTCTGCATTGGCTACAGTGTTTGACCTCTCTGACACCCTTTCCAAAGTTAGATCTTATGAGAAGTAAGTATAAAGGAATTACCAGCTTGAAGGGAAATTCTATTGTTGCCCCTTATTTGCTCACCTACCTTCCCAAAGGAACTCACTCTTTCTTTACCTCTGGCTCATTTCTCTTCAATTTACCCCCGTAGTGGTTTCCTCAGAAAGAGGATGACTGCTTACACTCACTACTCTCACAGTCCTAGGGGTGACCCCTGTTATTGACTCTCTCTAACTAGTAAATTTAGCATTAAGAAATCAGTCACTATTAATTAACCTTAATCAAAACTTTAACTGATAATACAAAGCAAGTATATAATATTTCATCAATAATCTCAGATCATATACTCTCTCACTAATGCACATAATATTCTTGAGGAGGATGGGCATACACCTACAATTCTAGGGAAATGAGGGTAACCCGTATGTAATACATGTAATCAGGGCAACTAACAACTCTGGAAATGTAAACTTCAGTATACTCTTTATGTCTTAGTAATTGTCCATAAAAATCTAATGACCTTTATCATAAGATTGGCAAAACTCTTTCCAACTCCACTTATTTTCATTATTCTTTTTCTCCACATCTCAGAAATGACAAGTGGAAATTTCAGAAAGGTACCTCTTCTTCTTCATTTTCTTCTTCCTCCTCCTTTTTTTGGCAACCAAATATGCCTTCTAACAAGTAACAGTGTGGGGGGGGGGGCAGGGAGAGAGAGACAGAGATAGAGAAAGAGAGAGAGAGAGAGAGAGAGAGAGAGAGAGAGAGAGAGAGAGAGAGAGAGAGAGAGATTGTGTCTATGGCCTCTCTTTAATAAAGCTCTCAAGTCTGTCATTTTTACTGCTCTGTTTTCCTGGTCTATCAATTGGTTCCTTTCTGTGAAAGACTTCACTTTGTCTTATGGTTAGTAACTGAATTCTCATCTTCTGTCCTAAAACCATAATCAGGTAAAGTACATTTGTCCCATAATCATAAAATAGTTCTGGTGTTCCTATTTCTCCAGTCATTAACCTCAAAGTTATCCAATTATTCATATGCCAATGACTCATAGAAATACAAGATACTAAAGCAGACTTTGCCTTTATTCACTGAAAAATCTTATAACATGTCATCTGCAAATGAGCAACAGTTGTTTCAAAACACTGAGACAGACATAACTCAGCAACTGCTTTCTCAGAATACTGAATACAACTTCTGCCCTAGACAAATGAATTGTCAAAGGTCTCCTCCATTATCTTATGTTTGGGTGTTGAGTCTTATTTTAGGACTTACTTTCCACTTCTGGCAGAGATAACATGATGAGGACAGAAATAGTGGTCATGGAGAACATTTATCCAGGTTAAGGAGTCCTTTGCCTGGAAAAATTATAAATTCTATACTTCATCTCATAACAACACAATAATAGGGGCAAATTAGAGTTTCAAAGTGACCTGTATACATTAATTTATTGACCATCAGCTCTGTAATTTAAAATTGTAAACAAATAATTTATCCCCATTTTTTTAATAAGAAAAAAAGAAAAGATTTAAGCTCAAAGAAGTTAAATGACTATTCAAGGATTAAACACTTATTGGTAGAGCCAGGATTCAAGTCCAGGGTTTTTGGTTTTGATTTTGTTTTGTTTTTCGTCCCAAGCCCAGGATTCTTTCCACACTTGCATGCTCCATATCTCATTTGATTTGTAGAGAAGCTAAGTCATAGAGTAAGTGGTGGTAGCTATCAGATTTGGAGTCTAAGGACCAGGGTTCAATTCACTAGACAAGTCACTTAAATTCTCTAGACCTTAGTTTTATTTTGGTTTCTTACAAGGGTGGAATAAATTACTTTTAAAGTCTCTCCAGATTTAAATCTATAATCCTATTGTAGTAGAAACTGCATTGGACTAGGAGTCAAGAGTCAAGAGATTTGGATTCTAATCTTTAATCTCTTATATAGTATCTAAATCCAGCAAGCATTTATTAAATGCCTATTGTGTACCAGGTACTGATAGAGATATAAAGAAAAATGGAGTGGGAGGAAGCAGTATCTGCTCTCAAGTTTACATTCTGTTGGGACTGGGGTGGGGGGCAAGGGAGGGAAACAATATATGAATAGATAAGCACATAGATGATTATTTGAGGGGAAAGAGTGCTAACAAGGCCCAGAAAGGTTTACCATAAAGGGGGCATCTATCTGGGTTTATTTCCTTGTGGGAGGATTGTTTTTAATCTTTATCTTTAAATTCCATTATCCTTAGGTCATCATAAGTAGTACCCAGAGACTGAGTCAGGTGTAGAACCCACCACACTGTCTCCCTTCCAGCCTGCTCTTCTCTCCATTAGGCAGGATTGCCTAAAATAAAAGCATTTCTGTAGAGGCTTGGAGTCATTATGTAGTCTCATACTCTCAGTCTGTAACAATGTTTTCGGTTTCTTTAATAGCATTTATCAGTATCACAAGATGATAGTGCCCAGAGCCTCAGTGCTTTTTTTACTTTAAGCACATCTGCAAAAATGTTACTTTTTTTAAAAGAAAAATCTCCATGGGTAGGATTCCTGATACTCAAAAAATGGTACATGACTTAAGCTGAATATACACAACTCAAATTGAGACATTAACTCTGTGGAGACTAGAGAAGGAGACAAATAGAGATAGAAGGGAAGGGGGGAGGAAGGGGAAAGAGAAAGGGGGAAAAAGAATAGTGAGACAGAAAGAAAGGAATAAGGAAAGAGAGAAGGCACCTAGAGAGACAGAGTGGAAGACAGAGAGAAGAGAAACAGAAAAAATATTGCAGAGCTAAAGATATAGAGAAGAGACAGAAAGTGAGGAAATCTGGAGACCATAAAATAGGAGAAAGAGACAGAGGAGGAAGTGAGGAAAGGAGAAAATGTAAAGAGAGATTTAGAGGAAAAGGATAAATAAAGAAAGGAAGGGAGGAAGACAGAAAAACAAGAGAGAGAAAAGGGGATGCAGGAAAAAAGTAAGACATAAAGAACACACAAGGGACAGGAGTCGTGAGGACAGGGATTATTTTCATCTTCTGTGAGACAGATTTGCGGCTTCCTTCTTGGTTGTTTAGTGTCTTGGCTAAAAATAATTTCACTGAATGGTGTCCCAGGGACAAGAGGATGAAGAGAAATGTGATACTTTTGCAAAAGATTCAAGCATGGAAATATTCACAATTGCATGCAAAGCAGCTGTACTAGAACCTAAGCTGTGGAGATCAACATTTTCACATTGTCTCTTGAGTTGGGTTGATGCTACCCCAAAACATATTTGGACATATTAATGAAGCTCTCTTCCTTAATCTCCCTGCCTTCTGATGATTTATATTGGTTTTGCTGAGAGGCTTTTGCTATCTCATTATTGGAATCACATCTATCACCATCACCATCATCATCACCACCATCATCACCATCATCATCATCATCGCCGTTGTCACCTTCACTTCCCCCAGTTTTTGTTTTTTACAGAAATCGTTGTGACAGTTGAATGGGAGATGCCATCCAAATATCCCAGCATATGAAATATAGAGGGCTACAGGATGGGATACTGTGTATCCAACATCCTGTTACCAAAGAATCTTGAATGCAAAAAAAGAGGGGAATGTGGAAGGTGCTTTGGGGGGAGAACTAATGCAAAAAAAATTTTTTATAGTGTAAATACAACACACATTTATTCAGTATCCACTGTGTGCAGAAAGTACTGTGCTTGGGGACATAACAACACCTAGATAAGATATGTCCTAATCAACTAGAGGAAAAGGCAAAAACTACAATCTATAATATCACATGAAGAATCCTTTAGAGATTTGCCAAAGTGCTGTGAAAGATCTGAGGGGGGTAATCATTGACTGGAAGCATCATGGAAGGCTTCCTGAAGGAGGGGGTTTTAAAGTTGGTTTTTAAGGAATGGTTAGGAATTCAATTACTGAATGTGAAGAGGACATTTGAGGTATGGGTACAGTGTGAGGAACAGCATGGAGGAAGGAGAATGTGGGTCCATTCTCTGACCCCATTGAAGTTCAGAGAATAAAGTTCATTGAAAGGAATATGGGGAGATGGGGAGATTAGAGAGGATTGAGAATTCCAATCAAAGAAATCTCAATTTATTTGGCAGGCAATAGGGAGTTACTGAAGATTTTTAGGCAACCCCAAGGTGATTCTTGTTCTTCTCAGGATTGAAAAGCAGGGCAAGCCCCACACAAAATTGTAAAACAGAAAAATTGTGGCATACCCTGTTAGTAGTGTTCTCACCTTATCTCCTTCAGGCAGCCAGTACTCTCATCTTCTGTTCCTTCCTCTCATCAAAATTTGCTCTGAGAAAGATATTTAAATTAGGACTACTCAGAGTAGCAATTGGAATGAGGGCTTCTTAAATCAAAGGACTTAAAAAATAGGAAGTTGACCGGTTTTATCAGGTTTTCACACACACACACACACACACACACACACACACACACACACACACACACATATATATCAATTCCTTCCTTTAGTAGCAAATGAATGATTATGGGATATACATGATGTGCCTACGTTAGAAAGGGAAAAAGAAAACCCATGGACAAGACTTATGCCTAAATAATATGCCTAAATGAGGTTTATTGTTTTACTAAAAAAAAAATTTACTACACTTTTCACTAAAATTGCCATATTTTACTTTTACATTAATCTACATTCCCCAATCCCTTCCAGAGAGACACCCCTTATAACAAAGAATTAAAAAGATAAGAAAAGACAGCAAAACCAACCAATCTGTTGAAAAAGTCTTATCTATGCTGTTCTAAATTCATATTACCCACTTATTCAAAGAAAGGAAAGAGATGTCTTCTTATATCTTTTTTGAGGGACGAAGTTTGGGCATTATAATTCCACAGTATTAGGTTTTAACTATTGTTCTTTCCACTTATATTGTTGTAATCATTGTGTATATTGTTTTCCTGACTCTACTCTTTACTTCAGTTCATATGAGTCTTTGAGTACATCTCTCTATTCATCATTTCTTACAGCACAATAATATTCCATTGTATTCAGGTACTACAACATGTTTGCCCATTCCCCAACCAAAGGGAATCTACTTTCTTTTCAATTCTTTGCCACTAAAAAAGTGCTAAAATGAATATTTTGGTATATGTTGGTATTTGCCTTTTTATCTTTTTTATATTTTTTTTATATTTTTTTTATATTTTACCTCTTTGAAGTATGGACCTAGCAGTGGAATGTATAAGTCTGAAGGTATAGATATTTAAATCACTTTCTTAGAAGAATTTCAGATTGCTTTCCAGAATAGTTGGAACTATTCACAGTTCTACCAACATTGCATTCGTGTGTCTATCTTTCCATCATCCCTCCAGCATTGACTATTCCCATCTTTTATCATCTTTGCCAATTTGCTGGGTGTGAGCTAAAACCTCACCTGTTTTGATTTGCTTTTTATTATCACTATTAGTGATTTGGAGCACATTTTAATATATTTGATAGTAGTTTGCAATTCTTCTCTTCAGAATTGTTTGTTTCTATCCTTCGACCTGTTGGTCTATTGAGGAATGACTTTTGGTCTTATATATTTCTGTTAATTGACTATATGTCTTGACTATCAGATCCTATCAGAAATATTTGCTACAAAGATGTTTCCCAAACTTAGCCTATTTCATGCAACGGCTTTCAATTTCATGTAATTGAAGCCTTTATAACTTTTGCAATTATTTTAGATGGAATTTCTCTTTCTCTCTTTTCCTTCTGGCATCTTTTAGTAGTTCAAAAATGTTGATGATTTTTGTGGATTTATTTTGTATCCTGCTGCTTTGCTGTAGGATTTTCTCTATTTTCTTTATAAACCATCATTGTATCTATAAATAGGAATATATTTTCCCTTTCTTGGCTTGTTTCTATTCTCTTCGTTCCTTTCTCCTGTCTTATTCATTTCTAGCACTGTGTCAAATACTAGTGGAGGTGGGGGAGAATCTTTGCTTTTATTCCTAAACTTATTGAAAAAGTGTATAGTATTTCTCCATTACAAATAATGTTAGTGTTTGGTTTCAGATGAATGTTTTTGATTATGTTTTGTAAAAGGGCCATGGTACGATTTTTAGTGTTTTTGACACAAATGAGTGCTGTATTTAGTCAAAAGCTTTTTCTGCCTCTATTAAAAAAATAACAACAGGGGGCAGCTAGGTGGCGCAGTGAGTAGAGCGTCGGCCCTGGAGTCAGAAGGACCTGAGATCCGGCCTCAGACACTTAACGCACACACAAACAAAAACCTAGCCCTGTGACCTTGGGCAAATTACTTAACCCCAATTGCCCTCCAAAAAGCAAAAAAAAAATAACAACATAATTTACGAGATCCTACCTGGGTTTGAATCCTGACTTAGAAACATAATAGTCATGTGATTCTGGGCAAATCATTCAACCTCTCCATTCCTCAGTTCCTTAACCTAGAAAATGATGGGGTTGGGCTTGCTGACCTTCTAAGGTATCTTCAGGCTCTAAATGAATGATCTTTGGATCCTATAATTGACTTTATTTTTTGCAGTCACCTCTATCCTTCATTTGGTTAGGAATTCATTCCCTAGAAATAGCTATGAAAGGGAGCCGGATGCAGCAAGCCTTCAAATCTGCATCCAGGTTGGAACAACTGTGTAACTGTTTCCCAGATGTGTGTGATGTGGCAGCTTCAGAGATGACTTCCCAACTTTCTGTTTTTGTATAGGATATGTCACTGACATGTTAGAGATACTCACTCCCTCTTTTAGGGAGTCTCAATATGAAGCTAGGATGAAGGGGGAATACTTCTTTATCTGTACTCTTGTATCTTTGAGCACGATATTTGCTTATAGAGGACAGGACTATGTGACAGGATTTTCCCCCATTATTTGACCTGATATTTGTTAATTATTGGGGAAAAGGGGGGATTATTTCTTGGTTACTTTTAGGGAGGAAAGCAAGAAATAATCAACAGAACGCAGAGTTTACAAGTCAACTAGCAGAGGCATGAATCTTCCTCCCAGGAAGCTCCACTGTCTTCAGCTGTCTGGCAAGTGTCAAGAGACTAGCCTTGAGTTGTTCTTATTGTCTTAAAGGTACTTTGGATTCTGAATTGAAATACTAACTCAAATTCTGTAGGGAAAAGGGGAACAAATAACTAGGAAACAAAGATCCTGACAAAGGGGATTTATTCTTACTCATATTATTTAGTTACCATATTATTCATTGATAGAGTCATATATGAATGTGTGCCTTTTATAGCAAGCAATATCAATTCATTTGCATTCCCCAGGATGAAGAAGGAAAGCGTTTACATTACAGAATTCCAAAAAGCAAAACATATCATCATGCCTATAATTGACAGAAGTAACTAGAGCTAAGTAGCACAGTGGATATAGTACCAGGCCCAGAGTCAGGAAGATTCATCTTCCTGAATTCCAATCTGGCCTCAGATACTTCCTAGCTGTGTGACCCTGGGCAAGTCACCTAATCCTGTGTGCCTCAGTTTCTTCATCTGTAAAATGAGCTAGAGAAGAAAATGCAAAACCAATTCAGTATCTTTGCTACAAAACCCCCAAAGGGGTAAGGAAGAGTCAGACACAACTGAAAATTATTGAATGACATGGAACCAGGCACCATGAAAAACTCTGCCTCAGTGAAATTTTTATAAGCTCTAACCTGTTATTCCTTAGTGCTAAGGTATAAAATGTTTAATGAAAGCTTGACATGTGACTCCTCCCAATGGGATTTGTATCTGAAGAGGGCTGAAGGTCTAAAAATGGAGGAAGGAAACTCTAACCTTAACATCAGTCAAATGAAGGGAAGATATTGGTAGAGAGGGGAGAAATGGAGCCTTTCATGGAACCTCCAAAACCAGTTTACACAGGTTGTCTCTTACTAGGCCGAAGCCTAGTACTAGAACCCTCAGGGGGTCCTCAAGGAGACATCAGGGGGTTCTCAAGAAAGGAAAAGTTTACCTGCTTGGGAAAGGAAGAATGAGAGAAAACAAGCTTTGTGAAAAGTCCCAGGTCCCTTACCACCATTTCTATGCATTCTTTGAGGCCTGGCTCAAATGCCACTTTTTCCATGAAACCTTCCCTGATCCCTTTATCCAGAAGGGATTTTTTCCTTTATCTGATCACCTAGGAAAATTCTACCTTCATGTGAACATCATGTATTCTAATCTGTATTATATTTATTGGTAGCCTGAAAGCTCCTTGATAACAAAACTAGCACTGGGATTTTTTTTAAATCTCCAGAATTTAGCATTGTACTTCACGTGCAGTAGGCTTTTAGTAAGTGTTTGTTGAATGACAGTTTAAAAGCATGAATGATGTTGATAAATTGCACGGTAGAAAATAGATTCTCCAACGATTGTACAAGACCAGTATGTTTTATGAGGAGCAAAGAGAGAAAGAAAGGGAGGTCTAGAATAAGGACCAAAGAAGAAAGGATTGGTCCAGATGTGGTGATAGATTGGGGAACCTTTATTAGCTAAGATGCATCTTGAAGGTACCAGGTATCTGACACAGGGGAAAAGAGCTTTTTCTGAAGAGAAAGCTAGATGCTCCAAAACAGGCCTCATGATTTCCCAGTTGTTATTGTTGTTGCTAGTGTTGTTGTTGTTGTTTGGCAGGGGGCTACAGTACTAAATTCTGTGTGTAAACTGAATGGGTAACTTAGCCCTTGAATGCAGGAAGCAGTGTCCTTTCCTGTCACTATTTTACTTCCAGCAGTCACTCTTAACTTTTAGTCAGTCAGAGCACTGGCTTTAGATGCATTTATCAGGTTTTTGAGCCTAGAGCTTAAAGCCATCCTCATTTGGGATGCTAAGCTTTTTATCTGTTTTCCTCTCAAAGCTCTGCAGCTCACTTTAAAGGCCATGGTGCCAGCTAAAAGACAAAAGAAACCTGAATTCTCCAGTGCCAGTGAGAGAAGAAAGAAGGGTCCCAAGAATAATATCAGCAAAGTTCTAAAAGTTTAGAGAAAGCTCTTTCCTTATGAAAAAAGATTTGAGATTCAAGACAAAAGTCTGGTGTTTAGAGTGTTTGCATCAAATGGATTACTGGGGAAAAGGATGGGTCTTCTTTCAATCTAAACAGCAGAAAAGTAGTGCCTCTTGGGTAGGACTCTATTATAATAGTACATTATAGGAATAATACATTATAGTGACAACTGGAACTCATCCAATAAACTCATTCAGATCACTGAATATTCTTACAATTATATAAGGAATTTAAAAAAAAAATTCTTTAAATAATCTTTCATAATTGTAGCTATTCAAGTATTGAGTGTACTTTGTTAAGTTGACTTGCAAATGTTTTATGCATATTTAGGTATTTTTGAATGGGACTTCCCTTTATAATTTCCTTTTGTATTTTATTATCACTATAAAGAAACACTATTGTTTTGTGGGTTTATGTTGTATCTTGCACTTCATTGAAGCTCTTTTATTGTCTTAGTTTCTTTGCTGATTCTCTGGAGTTTTCTAAGTAAAGCATTATGTTGTCCATGAATAGGGATAGTCTTTTTTCCATTTTGCCTGTGCTAATGCCCCTTTTCATTAATATTGCTAGTAAGTCTAGAATTATGTCAAATTATAATGGGTAAAAGGGGCATTATTGCTTTACTCCTATATTTATTGGGAAAGCTTCTAAGACTCACATGGCAAATCGTATTAGTTGTTGGTTTTAGATATATATTTTTTATCACATGAAAATGATCATTCTGGACTATACTTTGAAGAGTTTTTATTATAAACCATAGTTTTACTTTGCCAAAGACTTTATTAATATAATCATTAACATAATATTAATATAATAATTGTTTTTAATATAATTAATTAGGACCTAAGAGCTTATTTAGTCCAAGTGAATAATTTTATATCAGAATCTAGCTCCAAAGAGCTTAACATATTCAGTAGAAGGACAGGGACTTCTCTACAAATGTCTTGCATAGATTTTATATTCAACCTAATTCAATGCATTCATATTAGCAAAGAAAAAATTAATAGAGGCTGTCTTCCAGCATATGAGAATATCTTTGTTATCCAGTATTAGATTGTAATAGTATTTATTAAAACAAGATTCTCCTTATAGTACAGGTTCAATTTAATTCAACAAATATCTATTAACTACCTGCTGTGTACAGAACACTAAGCTAGGTGCTAGTGAAGACAAATGTTAGGTAAAGCAAGATCTTTCCTGTTAAGGAACTTACAGTCTAGTAGGTGGATTAGATATGAATGTGTTTTGCTTTTTTATGCAATAATAAGCGGATTTATATGAAAAGATGCTTTATGAGGTCTGATAAGATGATAACCAAACAATAATTAGAATCTATGCTTTCTTATTTTAATGCCCCTTCTACAACACCAATTTTTTCTCCCATGATAGGTAATTAAACAGAAAGAAAAACAATAAGCCATGTCACATGGTACATTGTTAGTAAGCTCTCAGAGTATTTGATAGTGTCACTATCAATCTTCTGATTGGTAATTGGGTTTTCACAGGATAATATTTTTTTTATGTGGATACTGATATACTTTTTACTACTACCCAATACATTGTAACAGTGATCTTTTCCCATTGGATTCCAGAAGTCTTCACAACACCAGGTTTAGTATGGGGTATTTTAGGGTAACTACAATTACACACATACAAATTGAGCCCCTATCTAGCATAGACCAGGCAGAAACCATTAATCAAACAGCAAAACATTTAATTAATCTAGAATAGTAAAGTAAATAACAAGGGGGAAATCAAACAGTAGAATCACTCTCTATCTTCCTCCCCAGCTTACATGGAGGATACAATCTCCTTCATTCTCCTGCACTAGTGAGAACATTCCATGGACAATTTAGGCTTATGTTCCAAGCAATTGGCTATGACTCTTTTCTTTTTACTCCATCTCCACAGCTGCCATTCCTCTTGGCCACTGAAACTGTAGTTTGATGTTTCTCCACCGAGCTCCATCATTTGGAGCTATCTACTGCTGCTGCAGCTGCTTCTTAAAGGGAATGTTATCTTGGGTGACTGCTCCAGACCAGTATGCCTAGGGCCTAATCAACACATTTTCACCTCTTTTGTTAATCAAACTTACCACAGCTCAGTAATACCCAGGAAGCTCTCAAGATCTTTACCCACTTTATTATTCTCCTCCCAATTGGGTTGAGATGAGCTAATTGCTTTGAATTCACATCATGTCTCTGTCAAGCTAGCAGCTCAGACATGAAAATTGCCTTGAAGCCTCAATAAGCCTCAAGGAGTAACTCAGTAACACTAGTGGGAGAGAGCCAAACTTTGCCTTGCATTCCTGCTGCTATGGAAAAGGTCCATGACTTTCTTGTTTCCTGCTTCCTTTCTGTAGTCTACCAGAATAAACGTGGACCTGGAATATCTGTCCAATATATCAAACTAGTTTCCCATTTTCTTCTTAGCAATCCGGGTTACGTATCCCTCAAACCTAAACCTAAAAGTCATCCAAGGAAAGAAGGTGAATATGGATCTACCACTGAGGTCACAATTCCCCAACAAGGATAACTATGTGGTTGTACTTAACATAAACCCTTTTTTATGATATACTCCAAAGTTTTTATTGCTTCTCCTGCTTTGTGTCATCTGAGCTGACTGGCAAAGAGGACAAGCCCATTTTTACAAGGAAAAGTCGTATTTAAACACATATATACACGGAGCCAAAGTTATGACAGTTTACAGCTTCCAGGAGTCATTTAATTGGATCTGTCTTCATAACCAGCTTCAACTGGCTTGCAACAAGAACCATTACATAAAAAGTCAAAACTTGATTTGGAAAGAATGTGTTAGTCCCTCAGGCACTTGGTTTCTGTCCCACCTTCTATAAAGAGCACTTCACTTGGAGTCAGAGGACCCCACTCTGACATTTACTATTAATGGAATCTTGAATAAGTCATTTCCTCTAAAATAAAAAACCCTCTCCAAAGAGGAAAGAAACTATCTATGGCTTTTGTTCTAATAGAGCTACATCCCCTGAAATAGGCCACCATTCCCTCCATTGCCCACTATGGTACCCAGACCTCTAACCCTAGCCTTCCCTGGCCTTGAAAGAAATGAAAATTCTTTTTTAAAATAGGAACACAGTAGGGTTAAAGAATTCCCTTAATTATTGAGATAAAAAGTAAAAAATAAAAAGGTGCAAAACTAAAAGAATCAATAAAGCACAAAGGTCTAGAGTTGTTTGATTAATCATTTTGTAACCTTCTATTGTACTTTTAATTTCCTTTGCTCTGAGGATGACTTCTGGAGTTTAGCTGCTTGGCCTCTTTCCTTTTAGAGTGTTTATTTACAAGCAGTCTTGCAAATAACCATAGAATTGACCAACCTGCTAAAATTCCACAAAGGACTCACCTTACAAGCTACATAGTTCAGAGCTTGGTGCAGTCAGTGCTTGGCTCTTGGTAACAGAAAAAGTCTCAAATTTAGGAGTTTAAAGACCTTGGCCTAAGTGCCATCTGTGGTACTGCTCATGTCACCATAGACATTTCTTTGAAATTCAGTTTCCTCCTCCATAAGCTGGAGATAGCATTTTCACTTGTCCCATCATGGGGCTATTATTGAAGAAAGCAGTTTTGGCCCTTTAAAGTGATTAGACTTATAAAGTATCCCAGAAAATGTGAGCCGTTGTTCCTGCTGTTTTAATGATTTGATAAGACTACATCATATTATTAGGGGCAGCTAGGTGGTGCGGTAGATCTGGAGTCAGGTAGATTTGTATTTAGCTATGACCCTAGATACTTACTATCTATGACCCTGGGCAAGTCACTTAACCTCTGTTTGCCTCAGTTTCCTCAAGAATGAAGATAATAATAGCCAACATTGTTGTGAGGATCAGATGAAATAATCATCACGAAGCACTTAGAAAAATGCCAAGCAAGATGTAAATGTTAGTTATCATCACCATCATCATCAGTATCATTGGTGTTGCTATATTTCTGAGCCCAACCCAGCCCTAATCACCACTTAATGCCACTTAAGTCAAGAGGTATAAATATGTTAGAAGTTCAGATAAACAATTGTACAAGTACAGTTTTTGGCAGTCAGGTGATACAGTAGTTCACATAAAAGAGATCTAGAGGTTTCAGTGGACCACTGATGGACCACTTGATATGAATTAACAGCCAAGAAAGCTCACTCAATCTTGGGCTACATTAAGAAGACTAAAGTCTAGGAATGAGGGATGTGACTGTCCCACTGTGCTCTGGCACAGACCACACCTGGAATATCAGGCTCAATTCTGGCACCACATTTTAGGAAAGACACCAGCAAACTGGAAAGTGGCCAAAGGAAGGCAGCTAAGACAGGTGAGGGTATAAGAGACCAGGACAAATGAGGTTGAAGGAACAGAAGATGTTTATGCTAGAGAAGGGGGTCTAGGAGAACATTTGGATATTTGAAGGCCTCTCATATGGACAAGGGGTTCTTCTATTTACCCCTAAAGAACAGAAGTAGGAGTAAACAAACCAACTAGTAGAAATTAGAAGGGAGATAGTCCAGAATAGTGGAAAGGCCATTGGCCATATAAAGACAACTTTCCTAATGATCATGATTGTCCAAAAGCTTAATGTTCTGCCTTGGGAGGAAGTAGGTTCTAGCTCATGCAAAGGTTTGTCAGAAAGTTGTAAAAGGAGGCTGTTTGTTCAAGTACAAATTGGACTATTGTGGTACAATGGACTCTGGAACCATCTCTGCAACCACCACCAGTGTGACCTTGGGCAAATCACTTACCTGCCATGAGACACAGTCTATTCAAGAGTAAAACAACAGTTGGACTAGATGGCATCTGAGAGGAATGTAGAGATAGCTCTGCATCAGTGATTCTTTGATTACTGGCTAGGTGGTGTTGGGCAAGATATAGACCTCTTTGGACTTTGGTTTCTTTATCCATAAAATGTGGAGGTTGTTCTAGATTAGTGGTTTCAAACCCAAATAGAAGCAGGAGCCACTAAGCCATACATAAGGATCCCTGGGGGGGAACCATATTGACTTAGAAAACTGCATGTTAATATTATCTGTTTTGTCATATTTTTATTCATTTTCCATCTCCATTTCCATCTGGTTTGGGCTGCATTGTTGTGGGCCCCATATTTGACACCTCTGCTCTAGATAATGAACTCTCAGGCTTTTTGGTCTTAGGATCCCCACTCTCAAAAATTACTGGGGACCCTAAAGGTCTTTGGTTTATATCAGTTATATCTATTGGTGTCTATTGCATCAGAAATTAAAACTGTTTTTTAAATGTTTATTAATTCATTTTCAAAAGCAATAATGAATTCATTGCATGTTAACATATTTTTATGAAAAATCACTATATTTTCCAAAACAAAAAAAATGTGAGAAAAGTGGCATTGTTTTACATATTTTTGCAAATCTCTTTCATATCTGACTTAATAGAAGACAGCTGGATTCTTCTGTCTGCTTCTGTAATCAATCTGTTACAATCTGCTGTTTTAGTGTAAGTATATGAAGAAAGCCCGGCTTCACATAGATATGTAGTTGGAAAAGGGAGGAGTATTTTATTAGGCAAATAACAATACCTTAACATTATCATGAAAATAGTCATGACCTCAACAACCTCCTGAAAGGGTCTAGGGCACCCCGGGGACCACACTTTGAAAACCATAGATCTAAAGGATCTATAAAGAAACTTCTTAGTCACTCTAAATCCTATGCTTCCATGTTTCTATGACCTCTAAGATTCCTTCCAATTATAAAATTATTCAATGCTGAGCTACCCTCAGCAATACTCAAAAGAAAATCCCTTTTTTCCATACCTTCTATACTATACAAGGCTAAAAGGAATTGTGTGTGTGTTTGTGTTGTGTGTGTGTCTGTACACAGATGAATGGATGGATGGATGATGGATGGATGGATGATGGATGGATGGATGGAGGGAAGGAGGGATGGCTAGGATTCAAAAGATCTATAAGAGTCTTGGCTCTTCCATTTGCCCTGAGCCTCAATTTCCTCACAAGTATGTGCAGCCAGATCACGTGACCATCCAATAGAAGTCTAGTACCCTTTCTCTAATCTCACAACCAAAGACCACATTTCATACTTTACTAAAAAAAATTGAACTCATTCTCAGTGAACTCTATTATATACATTTTTCTTCATCTCAAAAACTTTGGACACCATTCCCTATTCTCTGGTCTTTTATTCCATCCTCTCACAAAGTGGTGGCCCTGCTCCTGGCCAAGGCCAATCCTTCTACATTTACCCTTGACCAAATCTGTTCTTGTCTTCCTATAATTCTCTCCCCCCACCCAAAAAACCCCATAATCTTCAATCTCTTCCTATCTACCGGTTCCTTCCCTGCTGCCAACCAAAATGTCTAAATCTCCTCTCCTAAAAACAACAAAAAACTCACTAGATTCCATCATCCCTGCAAACTGTTGTCCTATATCTCTCATTCCTTTCATAGTCAAATTCCTTGAAAAAGTTGTTTGTACTCACTGCATTTACCTCCTCTCCTTTTTTTCTAAGACTTCTGTCTTCCAACGTCATCACTCAACTGAAACTGCCCTTTCTAAAGCCACCAATAATCTGAGTTAATAAATCTTAAGACCTTTTCTCAGTTCTCTTTCTTTCTTGACTTCTCTGTGACATTTGACACTATTTACTATTGTCTTCTGAATTCTCCTTCCTGTTTTGTTGTGATTTTTTTGATAATACTGCTCTCTCTCTCTCTCTCTCTCTCTCTCTCTCTCTCTCTCTCTTTCTCTCTCTCTCTCTCTTTCTCTCTCTCTTCCTCTTCCTCTCCCTTTCCCCTTTTCTCCCTCCCTCCCTTTTCCCCTTTTCCTCTCTTTCTTTTCTCTCTCTCTTAGTCTCTCTCCCCTTTTCCCCCTCCCTCCTCCTCCTATTTCTATGACAACTCCTTCCCAGTCTCCTTTCCGGGATCATCATCTACAACATGGCTCCTAAATGTGGTTGACTCTGTCCCGGGCCCATTTCTCTGCTTTTCCCACCCATATAGATGAATGAACTCAACAGCTCAAATGGATTTAATTATTAGCCTTACACTGATGACTCTCAGATCTTTATTCCTAGCCCACATCAATTTTCTGAGCTCTAATCCCTCATCACCATCCATTATTACACATTTCAGACCAGGTATCCTGTAAGCATTTCAAACTCAACATGTCCAAAATTGAACTTATTATCTTTCCCCAAAAACCTAGCCCTCATTTAAACTTCTCATTTCCATTGAGGGTACCATAATTTTTTCAGTCATTCAGATTCATAACTTTGTTATCACCTTCAATAGCTCATTCTTATGCATTCCACACATCAACTCAGTTGCTAAATCTTATTTCTACCTCCACAACATCTGTCTCATCTGTTCCCTTCTCTTGAATCAAAAAGCCACTAACCTATCACTTGATACCTGAACTGTTACATTGGCATCCCCACTTCCAGCCTGTCTCCTTTCCATTCCATCCTTTGCATAGCTGCCAAACCAATTTTCCTAAAGTGTAAATCTGACCATATGACTTTCCTTTCCAGTTAAGGCCAGGAAGCTTCTATATTTCCTTTTATCAAATACAAATTCCTTTCTTTGGTATTTAAAGCCCTTCACAATCTGATCCTGTCCATCTTTATTGCACTTTGTTGCTGTTGAGTCATCTCTGTCTGTCTGACTCTTTGTGACCCTGTTTGGGGTTTTCTTGGCAAAGAAACCAAAGTGGTTTGCCATTTCATTCTCCAATTCATTTTAGAGATGAGGAACTGAGACAAATAGGGTGAAGTGACTTGCCCAGGGTAACACTACTACACTGTACTCCCCTCCATAAACACCTCTTAGAGTCCCTAGTTTTCATCAAGGTTTCTATAGGAGACCATTTCTCTCAGTTTCTAATGCCTTCCTCCAACAAATCAGCTTGCATCTCTTCTGTTTATACCCATATATGTAAAAGGTGTCTCCCCCTGCTAGACTGTAAGCTCACTGAGGGCAGGCTTTGTTTTTGCTTTGGGGTTTGTACCCATAGCAATGAGCACAATCTCTGACCCAGGGTAGCAACTTAATAAATAAGGATCTAAGGATCCTTAAACTAAGGATCCTAAACTAAGGATCCTTCCACCTCTGCAGCTCTAAAATTCTGAATCAGCCCTGCCCTATATGCTTCTTGGCTCTGATCATCAGTGGATGTAATCAGGTGTCCAGAGTGATGCATTTGACTGTGATTTGGGGCTCAGAGCATTGGCCTATCTAGGCCTCATTCTAGGGTTCCACGTTCCCTTGGCAGTTGTCCTTTATCTCTTTCCTTCTTTCCTCGAGCTCTAATTTAGTTGCCCCTTCTAGAGAATCCACAATGCTTACCTGTAACTTAGTGGAAAAGATGGGGTGAGAAAAGGGCTCTTTTTAAGGTCTTTACATTACAGATTTTTTTTTCTCTTTAAAAAATATTTACTGGGAAAAGAAGCAAAACCAAATGTAGATGAATTTCAGACAGACCTGGAAAAGGTCAGAGAACAAAAGCATTTTTTGCTAATTTGTTGTTTGTTAATTCATCCTCTCCTACTTTGTTAAATGATAATGGTTTGATGTGATGTTTTATTTATTTTGAGTTTATTTAATTATTTGTGTTTGTTCGCATCTATTATGTATTTATTAAGTGCTTACCATATGCAAGCAAGGCATTGTGCTTAAAGCTGTGTGGGCAATGACAACATTGAACATGAAAACAGCATCAAAGGCAGTGGAAAATAAGTTAATTGCAATGAAAAATCCTGACTGGAGAAAAGAGGATGAAACATATATCTCTCCTACTGAGAGAAAGGGGAGGGGGGCCACAGGTACAGAATACGACATACACTGTCAGGTGTGACTGCTTTGTAAGTGCTGAAACTGTTTTTCTTTGTATAAAGCAGGGTAAGATGGGGGCAAGGTGTATAACAGGAAATGAGTATACATCTGTGGCATCAATTTTTAAAAAAGGAGCTATAGGAAAGAATATATATTTCCCTGGCCTCAAAGAATTTATAATTTAGGAAGGAGGAGGATAACTATAATACAAAATAGTGTGCCACCCTCTGTTATCCAAAAGTGCTGTAGCTCAGGAAAGCAGGCTGAGATGATAGGGGAAGATAAGCATACTTAGAAAAAATGGACTTTTTCAATATGAGGTTTTACCAATCCTACTACTTTGAGTGTCATATCTATTGTTAATTATTTAGTCAGCAAACATTATTTTAGCATCTACTATGTGCCAGGCACTGAGCTCAACACTGGAGATAAAAAAAGTGAAAAAATTGTTCCTGACCTCAAAAATGTTACATTCTAATGGAGAAGACAATATGTAACTAACAACCTTCTTGGAAGATCTCTACAGAGTAGTTAGAAGGCAATCCCAGAGGGGAAGGAAAAAAAAGCCAGGGGACCAGAAAAAGATTTACATTTGGAGATACTTATCTCCAGATCTTCTGCAGGCTGCTGGTTTTTGTGGTCATATCACTTCCCAAAGACTATATACTAAACTGTAGGCAGATTTCAATCTTTATGGGTGTTATGAATATCCAGTTTGACTAAGTCACAGATCTGTGAATTATTAGTCTGCTGACTAACTGTATGGCCTTGTACAAGTCACTTGCCTACTTCAGCCTCAGTTTCTTCATCTCTAAAATGAAGGCATTGGACTAGATGGTCTCATTCAGATATAAGATTCTAAGGAGTGTGTGTGTGTGTGTGTGTGTATGTGTGTGTGTATACACATATGTACATACAGAAAGGCAGTGTGAACATGGTGGATAAAGAGCTAGTCTTGAAGACAAGACTGAGGTTCAAGTCCTAACTGACAAATACTCACTGTGGGACCTTGAGCAAGTCACTGACTACAGAGAAAGCTTCAGAGAAAGGGCTGGTTTGCATTGGTTGAAGGAATTTCTTCACCAGGGAATTTCCTACACTAGAGAAATAGGTCCAGTCTGTAGCCCTATGAACACACAGACTTAATTCCAGAAAGCTCACTGTATTTCCACACTATTTTAGGAGTAGTATCAGAATATCTTGTCATGGGGAGAGGTGAGACACAGAGCAGAGTTGGAGTGGAGTGGTAGGAGGAGGACTAATAATAATAGTTAGTATTTTTGGAGTACTTTAAGATTTGCAGTCCACTTTCTGAATATTATTTCATTTTGTCCTCACAGCAATCTGTGAGTATAGCCTACTGTACTCATTTTATAGATAAGGAAACTCAGATTGGCAAGGTTGAGTGACTTGCCCAAGACCACTAAGCTAGTCAGTTTCTGGGGAAGGATTTGAACTCAGGTCTTCCAGTGACAGATCTCCACTGAGATCCACCTTGCTACCACTAGAGAAGAGACCTGGCTGTGAAAGTAAATAGTGTTTCAGAAGCATTAAATGCATACCAGTTGGGCAATTCACATTTATAGTTCCCTGAGCATCTTCATTCTGGAGGAACTCAGCAACCTGATGAGATTTTTGCTATTGCAGAATACAATGCCAACTCTAATGTCTCCCTGCCATATGTGAAGTGTGTCTGAGTTACAGCTGATGTGCATTCATTTCCTTGCCTGTTGGCTTTTAAACAGAATGAATAGATGCTGCCACTGTGTATCTGCCAATGCACCGTAAGCAGCACTGAAAGGAGAGTGATGCTTCGAGACATCAGCAGAGGAGGCTGCTTGGGAGGACTGATTATCAAGCATATAAGTAGAGGGGAGGGACCTGGGTACAGAGTCACAGACACAGCCTCAGAACCAAATCCATAAATATCTGCCATCATGATGATAACAATCATTCCCATTTATAGCATCTAAGGGTTCACAGAATGCTTTGTTTAAATGCCTACTGTGTGCAAGATGTCACCTATGACCTTCTTGACTTTCCCTGAGTTGTTACTGTTTTGCCTTCCTCCCTCATTACTCAGTATTCATTTTGCATTTTTTTTAAATCTACTTAGCTGTATATGTTGTTTCCTCTTGATAGAAATAACTTCCATGAAGGTAAAAGGCAGTTTCTGGCAAAAAGTAAATAAATTAAATTAAATTAAATTAAAATAAATGCTTGTAGAATTGAAATGAATTGAGGGGTGGCTAGGTGGCGCAGTGACTCCACCGGCCCTGGAGTCAAGAACCCCTGAATTCAAATGCAGCCTCAGACACAACACAAAAACTAGCTGTGTGACCTTGGGCGAGTCACTTAACCCCAATTGCCCTCCAAAAAGCAAAAAGAATTGAAATGAATTGATTTGAAGGTAGGCATTATAGAGGATACAAGATTTAACAAGACAATTCCTACCATCAAGAAACTTATAGTTTTATAATAATCCTCATAATTATAATAAAAAAGTAAGACTAATGCAAATAAGTATAATTCTGCTAGAACAGATTAAATGAATAAGTAAGGTAGGAGGGGCTAAAAGAATTCTAGGGATATAAAGATTACTTACAACTGATGGGGGTGGAGGTGGGCTAAGGAGGGCTTCACAGAGAAGGTGGCATTTGAAATGCATGTTGAGTGATAGGTAGAAAATTTTGGCAGACTGAGATAGGAAAGGAGGGGAACAGGGCATTTCAGGAAATAAATCAAAGGTATGGAAACAGAAGAGAGGAGAATGTGATCTTAGGACATCAATACCGTAATGTGGCTGGACCACAGAATAATGTGGGATAAGTCTGTGAAGCAGGCCTGCACAACATATGGGCTATGGGTAGCTTGAGGCCTGCCAAAGGATTCCAAGCAGCCCGGGAACAATGTAGAGGATGTAAAGGAAAGTAAGGATGTAACAAGTGCTTTGTCCATGCCTTGCTTAAACCACTCACTACTAATCATTATTGTGCCCATCATGTAACTTGGCGGGTGGGCATAGCCTCTGCACACTCTCTCCTGTTTATCATGTGACCCAAGGCAACCCACCATCATCTGTCTGCCTCTAGTCTGAGAGGAGAGATTTCATGATAAAAACCTTAAGCTATAAGTATAATTAATTGATATTAATAGACATTTCCCTTTCTTAAATATGGTTTATATGCAAAATAGTTTAATCACTGATTATACCTTTACTTAGAAAGTGAGCCACTAAAAACCCATCTGTGGCCCGAAGTTTAAGCCTACTGCCAAGTTGTTCAGGTCTGCTGTAAAGACAGGTTCAAATGAGACTGGACAGGTCCTAAAGTGTCAAGCTAAGACTTTATAGTTTATTCTGTAGGCCATCCAGCCTAAGGAACTGTTTTAGGCTAGGACATAAACTGACACAGGTTAGGGTAATTCATCAAACGGCCACTGGAGGGAAGCAGGGAGCCAGAGAGATAGCTCCCCCTACCTAAGACCCAGAGTTTAGTGTCCTGTCTTTATTGTATATGCCACTGATCCTCAACATCTCCTCAACGTGTTTATGATTATTTAACAATGACCAGGACAATATAGTCTATTTAGATCTCCTTTTCCTTCCTGTCCTCTTCTCTTCCTTATATCATAAAATACTATATGTAATATAGTATATTATATCATAACACAATCAGCATTTATTAAATATCTACTGTATGCCAGACAGTATACTAGGTGCTGAGGACACAAATGCAAAAAATGAAATAACCCTTATTCTCAAGAAGCCTCCATAATAACTGTTATTTATGTTATTTATTTATTTATGTTATTTATTTATTTATGTTATTTATAAATTATTTATATAATTTATGGGTCAGTCAATAAATATTTATTAAGCACCACTATCTTGCCACTGGACCCTAATGGCTCCAGGGGGAGAAAGTGAGGCAGGTGATTTTGCACAGCCCTCCCTCATTTATATCCATCTCACCTGCATATCATGGCATTACCTCCCTGGTGTCATGGTCCTCTTCGAGAATGAAGAACAATCAACAATAACAGCAACCACAATTAAGCACCCCACTATGTATCGGGCTCTGTGCTTAGTGCTGGGGATGAAAGAATGGCAAAAATAAAAATAGAAATAAATTAAAAAATTTTTAAATTAAAAAAAAACATTCCATACTCTCAAGGATCTCACAGCCTAATGGGAAGGCAACATGTAAACAACTATGCATAAACAAGCTATATACTGGATACATTGGAAATAACAGAAGGAAGACACTAGAATTAAGGGGGATTGGGAAAGGCTTCCTGTAGAGGAAGGGATTTTAGCTGGGACTTGAAGGAAGCCAAAGAGATGGGGATGGGGACAGAAAAAATTCCCACCATGGGGAACATTGCCAGTGAAAATCCCAGGAGTCAGGAGATGGTCTCTTCTGTAAGGAATAGCAAGATAGCAGTGTATATTGGGTAAATTTAGGAGTGTGAGGTGTAAGAAGGCTGGAAATGGGGGTGCAGGTTCTGAATCCATATCTAGGGAATTGAAAATATACTTTGGAGCAAGGTAGTCCAACCTCTGACATATAATGGCTATATAACCCCAGGTGAGCATTTAACCTCTTGTTGCCATGGCAACTCTCTAAGACTAGAAGTTGCCAAAAAAAGATGTCATCCTGCGTTTGTAGAGGGAATTTCCTCATCTAGGACTTAACTATAGCAAAGAAATCACAGGTCTAGTTCCTGTCTCCAATTTTTATGATATAACTATAATAATATGAGGAAGAGTAAGAAAAAGAAGAGAAAATATCTTTACGTAGAACTTCAAAATTTAGAAAACATTTTACCCACAACAAACCTATGAAGTAGTTAATATTATGAAAACCTGAGAACTACCTATTCATATCTTTTGACCATGTTTCAATCAGAGAATGGGTCTTATTCTTGTTGATTTGATTTCAATTCCCCACATATATACTTTTTTTAAATTTTATTTTTATTTTCAGTTTCAAATTCTCTCCCTCTCTCAACCATTAGAAAGACCAGAGATGCAACATTTTAAATATATTTCCACATTAGCCATGTTCCTGCTTCCCCCGCCAAAAAAAAAGCAAGAAAAACTAAGAAAGGGGAGAAAATGTAATCTGCATTCTGAGTTTGTCAGTTCTCTATCTAGATGTGGGAAGCATTTTACATCATGTGTCTTTTTGAGTTGTGGTGAATCACTTTATTGATCAGAGTTGCTAAATTTTTCAGAGTTGATTATCTTTACAATATTGCTGTTACTATGTAGGTTGTTCTTCTCCAGCTCACTTCACTTTGTATCAGTTCATATAAGTCTTTTCAGGTTTTTCTGAAACCAATCCCTTTATCATTTCTTTCAGCACAATAGTATTCCATCACATTGATATACCATACTTTTTCATCCATTCCCCAACTGGTGAACATACCCTCAGTTTCCAATTCTTTGCCATCATGAAAAAGAGGTACTATAAATATTTTTGTATATATGAATCCTTTTCCTTTTTCTCCAATCTCTTTAGTGTATTCACTTAATAGCAATATTGCTGTTATCAGAGAAACCTGCTGCAGTTATTATTGTTTCTGAAAAACCTGAATTTATGTAAGAAAAAATATCTATTTTATCTCCTTTGAACTTCTCTCTCTTGTTTGGTCATGAACTCATTTCCTATCCATAGATCTGATAGTTAATTTCTTCCTTGATCCACTAATTTGCTTCTGACACTACCTTTCCTGGTTAGACATTTCTATCAGGATATTTTGCCAGAACTCAAATCTCAATAGGTCTCAAGGTCACAAATTAGTTCTTCCTTTAGACTTCCCTATTGCCATTACTGGTGCTTTTACTTTCTAAGTCACCCAAACTCAAAGCCTCATAGTCATCCTTACTACCTCCTCCTCTTCTTCCTCCTCCTCCTCCTGCACTCAGTTACCAGGTGCCATTAATTCTTTCTTCCTAATGACTCAAATGTGTCCTTTCCACCCCTACTAAAACCATAAACCTAAAATTCCACAATAATCATTTCTAGTTTTCCCTCCTGAAATCCATCCTACATGCTACTGTCAGATTACTCTTCCTCAAATACTTTTTGATATGTCCTGACCTGGGGCAAAACATACTATGCTTGAACATGTACTGAATTCACTTATCAGGCGGCAGATTTGGTCTGGCTCCTCATTGGGTCTTATGTTCCTAACTTTTCTGGCTGTGTTTTAAGACTGGCTGTGATACTTATAAATCATGTGACCATAGGCAAATTATTGAACTACTTTTGTCTCAGTTTCTTCTTCCATAGAATGGGAAAAAGAATATCTGTACCACCTCCCTCATAGAGTTGTTTTAAGTATCAAATAACATTATATGTAGTACAATGCAAAGCTCTCTACAGTCTGATTCCAACTTCCTACTTTATGTTAAATTACCGAAACGATGGATTTTCTACATTCTAACCAAAAATGAACTATTTTCCATCCCCCATTCTCATACTGCCCTCTGTCTCCAACTATGAAATAAATTCATTTCTTCCTTCAAAACCCAACTCATATGTTGCCTCCTACATAAAACCTCTGGCACTGCCTACTCCTTTAAGAATCTTACTGAAGGGGCGGCTAGGTGGTGCAGTGAGTAGAGTGTCGGCCCTGGAGTCAGAAGGACCTGAGTTCAGATTCCGCCTCAGACACTTAACGTACACACAAATAAAAACCTAGCTGTGTGGCCTTGGGCAAGTCACTTAACCCCAATTGCCCTACAAAAACCAAAAAAAAAAAAAAAGAATCTTACTGAAGTTTCAGCACGCAGCTATATTCTTGTATTTGATAATATTGAATGTAGTAATGACAGATTTTCAAAGGCATTAACCACCTTTACCTTCTGATCAGAATTTCAGGCTGTTCTCTCTAGATATAGCCTGAGACCACAGTATTAAAAAAGCATTTAACTCAGGCACTATAAGATAAGAGGAAGGAACCATTTCTTCCTCTGTCTTTCAGCACTCTTACTTTCTCTAGCTCAGCAGAACTGAACATGGCTATACCATATCCAAGTGGTCCATAAAGTTGACTAAAGATTAAATGCCAGTGGGATAAATAGAACAAGGAGGAAGAGCAGAGATGCTAGTCAAGATGATGCTTAGTCTCTTGAACATTGGGGCTGTATAGGGAATTCCCAGTGTAGAAACTCTCTTTACCAATGTGTATAAGCAACTCATCTGAAACTTATAGTCTTAAAGAGTTGACATAAAAAGACACTAAGAAACCAAGTGACTTGCCCCTGGTCATATAGCTAGAAGGTCAGAGGCAGGACTTGAATCCTGATCTTATTCCAAGGCTGGTACTTCATCCAATAAATGATGCTACTTATTCCAGAACCATTTATACACCATCCACATAAAGTCAAAATAAAATTTCTGCTCTCTTTCTAATTCCCACTTGTTCCCTTACTGAGATAATACTGTATGAGAGGGGGAGAATTGACAGGGATGGGGGAGGACAGAAAAAGGAGATCAAGGCAGACCCTCCCCTCTCATCAGTGTAGTGCAGAGAAAAGAGCCCCAGATTTGGAGTCAAAATACTTAGATCTGAATCCTTACTCTTGTACACATAATCTTTGAGACTTTTAGTAAGTCATTTCACTTCTGGAGTTTCCATTTCCTTGCGTATAAAAGGAGGCATTTGGACTAGATGAACTCTAAAGGTTTATTCCAGCCCTAACATTCTACAAGTCTATGTCCTGTCTTCATCCAGTGACCAGACTGTCTTCTGAAACCTGAGCCACAACTCAGGATGACAAAGGCTGCCCTTTTTCCCCTACTTTGGCATTTTGCAGGATCTCTGGTCTCATCCACGTGCACTTTGGGGCAACACAGATTTCCAAAGCCTTCCCCCTCCTGTGCTGTTCCTGTCTATCTTGCCATAACTCCTTCATGAAGGCTCTACCCCCCCGCCCAAACAACCAAAACCCTTCTCTGTTTCATTTAACATTTTGTGAATGCCAGTGAAGTACTTAGGCTGACTATCTGTTATCCCTCATTTTTGCTATATAATAGGCTTACCTTTCCTGGCTGTACACATTTGATCTAAAATGACCCCTTCCACCTCAAAAATAAAGGAGAGGGAAAAATATCTCACAGCATGATAAAGAGTAAAATAGGGCTGTTACTTGGATAGCAACATCCTGCAGAGGCTAGTTTACTGGTGCCCTGTCTTCCCAAAAAGGGAAAAGCTTACAGGCTAAGCTGGAGGAGGCCTTTGAGACAATGTTATTTGTTTTTGTCCCCAGTCGTGTTGCTTCCGGCCAGGTAGATGTAGCAGAAGGTATTTGCCAAATAGCAATGTCTCTTCTATCTCTCCCACAAATATAAACCCAGAATGGGATGCCACCTCCCTCCAAAGGTACAGAGTAGTCATACAAGGACAACATCCCTCTGTCTTCTGGTTGGAGTTGGGGGGTGGGGGCTGTCGAAATATTCTAATGTTTAGAACAAACTAATAATTAATAAAATGAGATGTTATTTGTAAAAATGCTTTGTAAACCTTAAAGCATGATATAAATGCTATCTATCTATCTATCTCTTATTGTCATCATCATAAGTGGAATCCATACCTCTTGACCCTAAAAACAGGGTTGCTACTGTGCTAATTTAATATATATTTGTGAATATAAACATATACATATATTTATATAACATAGAAATATATACATACATGTGTGTGTATTATGTAAGTATACATTTCTATGCCATATTGCCTCCCCATATCAGATGAAAGTCTTGGATAGTTGCCTGCAAGCTCTGGGAGTTTGTGACTTGTCCAGAGTGATCCAGTCGGTATACATCAGAGTGGAGAACGGGATAGGGGCGGGGTCCTTCCTGATTTTGAGGCCAGCTTTCCATAATCTGATACAAGTATCATTATTCTCAATTTATAAATGAAGAAACTGGTCATCATGGTCATGTAGTGATTTGCTTTTGGTTTAGACCAACAGTCATACCTAGGTGTTCTTTGACAATACATGTTTCCCCATCTGCATTTCTCTTTCTTCGTCTAATATAGATGCATTATCAGCATATGTAGAGTATGTGTTGGTTATTGATGGCCTAGTACTTTGTTAGGTGAAATATTCAGTTTAGGGTTAATGTTGAATGTGACCCTGATTGTTACATGCCCATGGGCAGGCAGTGCTGTCTATCAAACCACCCGTGGCCTGCCTACAACCCTCCAGAGTGGAATCAGAAATAGTTTAACTGGGAAATATTTAACAAAATAAATAAAAATATAATAGGACATAAAATATAATAGGACATAATATAATAAAAATATAATAGGACATAATATAATAAAAATATAATAGGACTTAACGCTACTATGTGGTTTTCTGAGCCAATAGGCAGCCCTTGGGGATGTATAGTTTCTATTTGTATTTTGACCACCGATCAAGTGGCTAGCATGTTACACTTGGAGTCAGGAAGGCCTGGGTTCAGATCATACTTTTGACACAATCTAGGTGACTATGGTCAAATCACTTCATTTCTCTGAGTCTCAGTTTCCTTGTCTGCAAAATGAGGAAGATAATCACCACAGAACCTACATCATAGGCTTGTTGTTAGTCTGGAAGGAAGTACTATATGTGAAGCATATGGGAAAATGTGAAGCACTATATGATGTCAACCATCATCTCATGTAAATAATTAAATAAGTGAATGATAATTGTAGAGTGAGGTTTTGTTCTGGAATAGCCCACCTCATTGTGACCAAGGAGCTGGTGCTCTAAATTCCTTTCATCTTAAGGAGCCCAACATACACCAATAAGGCATAATTTTTCCATGTATAACTCCTAAACCAGACGCCACACAAGAGATTAGCAAGAACAGCCTAGAGAGTAGAATCACAGTGGAATCACTCAGTAATTCACAGGGAGAGGAACAGTGATTATGGTCTTGACCCCAACCCCATGCCAGTCCCAAAATATGCAGAGCACAGTGCTGAACACAACGAACAAGGGATTTTAACACAGGAAGTAAATGTAGTTGTCATCTCAAGGGGATCCCTGAGAATGGGTGGGACATGACTCTTAACTAGGAGATGGCAAGGGAAGGGTAGAATTTATCCAGAAGTCACAAGATAGATTGGTTTCCAATGTTCCCGTTAGTGGAGGTGAGCAGAATGGCTTGTTTTTGCCTAGTGATTTACTTCTTTTGCCTTAGGTTTTAAACAAACAACCATCAAAACCCTGCTGTTTGCAGAGCATTGTAATTCTGGGTGAGATGCCAAATTTAGCCAGGTACAATCTCAGTCACCTCAGTACTAAGATATCAACATACATGACATGGTACAATCAGCCAGTCAGTCAACAAGCACTTACAGGATAAGTAAATTTTAAAAGGACAAAACCAAGTATTATGTAAGGTTTGAGGGTGAAGGTCATTTATTACCAACTGAATCAGAAAAGACCTTGTGAAAGAGGGGGTATATGGGCTTTAAGGGGATGAAGAGGGGGCAAACAGAAAGCAAGAGGATGTTCTAGACATTCAATATTATCCAAGTCACAGGCAGGAAACTGTAGTACATGATTTGGGGTAGAGAATAGTGCAGGATAGCTAGAGTACAAAACACATGAAACAGAATAATTTAGAATTTCTCGTTCTAGGAACTCCAGGCGGATTCCTCCTTTCCCTGCTAGTCAGAGTTATATTTGCCAGTTGGAGCACTACCAAAATTATTTTCTTAAGACATGGATCTCACCATCCTCAATAAACTTCATTGGCTCCCCATTACCTCAAAGGTCAGATAAACTGTTTTAGGTGAAAAACCATTTGCAGCTTTGCTTCAAGCCTACCTTGCTTTACAGTTTTGAACCATATCGTTCCATACTGTTTCTCATACACAGCCCTGCATCTCCCATCTCTAGCTATCTTTTCTCTGGCTGTCTCCCAGACCTGCAATGCACTCCCTTTTTACCTCTACCTCTTAGAATCATTAGTTTCCTTCAAAATTCAGGTCGGCTTTAATGGAAAGACTTTCCTGATTCCCCAATTTCCAATACCCTCAATCAAATTTTATTTATTTTGTATATATTTTGTACCTTTCACATGTTGCTTCTCCAGGGCAGACTCCTTGAGGACAGAAATAGTTTCACTTGTGTTTTTATATTCTGAGTGACTAACAGTACCTGGCATATAAAAGCCACTTAATAAATACTTATTGATTGGTTGATCCTACTTCCCTTGTCTACCAGTATAATGTCGAACATGTAAAGATCCTATTTTTTTCCTAATGTATATCTGAGATGCAGTAGCCTGGGGAAAATATAAAATGATACTAAAAGCCAACTTTAGTTTTGAAAAAATTACCCCATTGTTACTCCTCAACTTTGTGTAAATCCCTCTGTAGCAACATAACACATGTTGGCAGGGGACCAGAGTCAACAATGTTGTTTTACTATTTATCTGGAGCATGACACATGAACTCCTCTAGCTTCCAAGGTCAAAGTTATTAGTAGTTATCTGCACCACAGGGTCAGCTTGTTCACACAGGAAACCTAAATTATTTGAGCCACTGATGAAATATAACTTCCTTCCTAAGTACATTGCCTAGGTCTGCTCTTGTCTGATTAGAAATGCCCTGCTTCACCTCAGGTCTTTCACCTAAGGCTTTAGTTCCCTTAGGGAATGAAGATTGTGAACTTCTGCCATCTTTGGAGAAATACAAAGGGGCAATGATACTTTTTGCATATTTCACCAGAAACTAAGGTGGAAGTAAGTAGAAAGGAACCTGGCCTTGGACTCAAAAGATCTAGGTTCCTAACCTGGATTAAACACATGATGTTAAGCACCCTCACCGAGCTTCAGTTTTCTGGAAATAAAACCAGCCCAAAGACTGAGAAATCTCTAAGCTCCCTTCCAACTCCAAAATCCTATGATTCCAAGCAGAGTGCCATAATTTCTAACCAGAAGGCAAATTCCTATGATAACAGTGAAATTTTTTCAGGATGTGATATTCATGAGGATTAAAGATGTTTCTAGACAATTGTGAGTTCAGCCAAAAGGAGGAAGATCCTAGGTTGCTCTAAATTGCCTGGGTGGACCGTCAGGCATTACCCCAGGTCACCCCCTTAAAGCCTATATGCCGTCTCTTTTGAAAATAAGAATAAGGTTAGGAGTTCCTGGTGTCCAGGAAAAAGATAAGGTTGAAAAGCAAATACTGTGGATGCACAGACCACTTGTCATTATGTAAGAGCTCATTACATAAGGTGAAAACTGTTGAGCTGTGATTGGGCTGAAGTCATGGGGTGTATGTCATTGCTATTTGTATTCATATCCTATGTCACTACAAAAACATTAACTCTATAAAAGCAAGGTCTCTGTCTTATCTTGACTAAAACAGAACAATTGTCTCCACACAGTTGAGACTTAAATATGTGTTCAATTGGATTGGAATGAATCTGGGGAATTTAACAATATCTGGCATATCAATTGAATTTTGTCCCTCCTCTCCACACACTACATTTCTACCAACAGCAGTGGAACTCTGACATTATGACATGTAGATTCTTGTCATTTTCCTAAGGTGATAATGGAATATAGCTGACCCCATGCTACTGGCCATGTTGCCCTGTGTGTATACATTCACTACTTCAATTGACAGGACTCAAGCTACTTTAGGGCTCCCTGCTACTCCAGTGTCCACATAGCTCTGTTTACCTGAACTTACTGGCAGCAGTGTGGGGTTTGGAAGCCAGACAACTGCATACCCTCCATGTTTGCATACCTACATCTGGCTATATGTTGTTCCTCTGTGACATTTCCTTCCTTTCAACTGGCCTTTGAAATTCATTTTAATCAAGTTTCACTCAAATAAATCATTAGGGCACTTCATAGAGGGGATATTTGTCCCTGGAATGTACCCATCAAAGGATGGTTCTATCACCCCACCATTAAATGGCAAGATGGGATCAGATACACAGAACATAACTTACCGCTTATGTAGCTTGTTTGTACATGGCTATCTGCATGTTGTCTCCCTGGTCAAGTTGGGAGCTCCTTGAGAGCAAGGATTGTCTTACCTTTCTTTGCATTCCCAGCACTTGATAGGACTTTAATAAATATTTACTGTCTGACTGGTCAATGCAGGAATTTCTTCTGCTATAAATATTTTTACAGGGATTTTACTTTTGGTTGTTTTTTTCTCTCCCATATGGAAGAGAGAAATGGAGGAGAGAAAAAAGAGAGATTTTTATTCATTGAAAAAAATGAACTTTTTAAAAGAGAAACATAATGGGTGGGTATGATGCTAACCATAACCACCCTCAGACTCCATACATTTCTGACTCTCTTGGCTGTCTAATGAATTGAATCCTGGTATTATGTCCAAGGAAAGATGAAGCCATCAAGGAGGTGTCTTCCAATGAGGTGGACCTCCTCCCTGACTGAGCTGTGGTGGGTGGATGCAGCTCTTGGGTTCTATCTCCATGTGCCTATCCCTGTGGGCATCATGATTCAGTCCCCGTGGGCACATAGCTGGGTAATGCTGAAGAGAGCAACATCAGGAATTCAGGACAAGCTGACATTTTGTGGCTCTAGCAGAGAGACAAGATGAGGCTCCTCATTCAGGAGGCAGTGATGCATGGAGATGTCATGGCAGCAAACAAGAAGCGGGGGCCATTAAGCCTCTGCATTCAGGGAGGGAGATTGGGGGAAAGCAATTAAGAGCTCTGAGGGAAACAAGTGAATCAGCCAACAGACTTTTATTCTAATTGAGCCAAAGACTTTGTCCTTTTAAAGTATGGGCTTCCAGTGACACAGGCTGCATTTCTCAGACAGTGGCAAAGAGAAAGACATGTATATTTAGACCCCACTCATGGAGTCTGGACTTTTCCAATACTTCACCTTACCTTGGATTTCTACCCAGGAAGTACTGATTATCCAATAAACCCTAACCAAAAGTCCTTGACTCTCTGAACACTGAAATTTTAAATTTCTAGGCTAGCCAAGCAGGATGCATTTTCTCACCACTGCCATGAGATTGTGGTTTTATATTTCTCAGAATACCTTCACATCTTCTTTTGGATCCCTCATTTGGGTAAAATGTGTGAATATACCCCAAGACCTTGGCAGAAGTGAAATAAGCATGCCTCCTCATTGCCCACTTTCCTCCCTCCTGCTATATCACTTCTCCTGCTCACCCTTTGCATCAGGGGTTTTAAACCTGTGGGTAGAATTTAGGAGAATCTATGAACTTGGAGAGGAAAACAAAAAGTACATCTTTATTTTCATTAACCTTTGGTTTTTTTGGTGATACTGTGTGTTTCATTCTGTGCATTTAATTTAAAAACATTCTGAGAGGAAGTCTGTGGGATTCTCCAGATGGCCAAAAGGGACCATGACACCATAAAGGTTAAGGACTCTTTAGAGCCTAAACCCTCTCCTATATTCTCTTCCTTCAAGATCTTGCTCTCATTGAGTGACAGTAAATCCTCCATTAGTTGTTCAATGATAACTGTTTCAGGCATTATAGTGCCAAAGGTGTGATTTAATTGCCTTACCTTGATACTTGCATTTTACCTGAGAGGACAGGAAAGTCTCCAAGAACCAAAAAAATAAAGTTATAAGACAGCGCAAAAGGTCACAAGAGGCAGAGTAGATGGAGTGCTAAAGCTAGGAAATTTGGATCCAAGTCCCAGATTTGCCACTAACTAGCAGTATGAACCTGGGCAAGTCTCTTAACCTCTCTAGGCCTCAGTTTCCTTCATCTGTAAAATGAGTATATGGAACTAGATGGCTTCCAAGTTTTCTTCCAACTCTAAATCTGTGATACTATGGTAGGGTTGTTATTTTGTTTGAAGGTTTGTGACCAAGTGGGTGGCGGGTGGAGCCAGGTCTGAGCACCAAACCCTTGCTGGTCAATTAGGAAGATGCCTTTCCTAGGATCTGAGCAAAACCTCAACTGTGAGACAGCTGTGCTATGTGGGAAAGAACACTGAACTCAAAGACAAGAGAGCGGTGTTCAAATCTTGAGTCCTATTCTTCTTAGATGTGAGACAATGGCAAGTCACTGTGAACCCCTCTGAGTTTCAATTGTATCATCTATGAAATAGGGGTGATACTTGTGTGAAAAGTGCTTTGTGAAATGTAAAATTATATGTGCATATATATATGTGCACATGTATACATACATATGTATACACACAAACACATACACACACACAAGCAATCATATATAGCGTAAGTGACCACTGATGGTTAAGTAGTTTATGACCCCAAATTAACTCTTGTGTTTCTCTTTCTCCTTTCTGTTTCCTTTTCTCCAGGAACGAGTGGAATATCTCTTTCTCATCATTTTTACAGTGGAAGCATTTTTAAAAGTAATAGCATATGGACTTCTCTTTCACCCCAATGCTTACCTCCGCAACGGTTGGAATTTACTAGATTTTATAATTGTGGTAGTAGGGTGAGTATCCCCCCCCCAACACACACCCCATTTTTCTTCTTTCTCCCTTCTGTTTTTTGTTTTTTTGAAGGAGGGAAGGCAATTGGGGTTAAGTGACTTGCCCAAGGTCACACAGCTAAGTGTGAAGTATCTGAGACTGGGTTTGAACTCAGGTCCTTCTGACTTCAGGGCTGGTGCTCTATTCACTGTGCCACCTAGCTGCCCCTCCTTTCTGTTTCTTTCTGACTGATCTACCATTGTATTGGATTTCTGAATAAAATGAAAGAACTCAATAGAAACCACCTGATGCTTGGAGAAAAGGGGAGGGAGGAAAGGATTCAGTTTCTAGAATATGGGCTAAAGAGAGAGGAATTAACTGATTTTGTTCCATAAAGGAAGGACTTATCTTTCCTAAGATATTCTGCCTGTGGAATCTAGCATGAATTTCCTTTTGTGAAATCTAGTGGTCCCTTAAGTGAGAGGACATTCTATGTGTATCCTTTATCCCTTCTCCCTGGTGTCTCCCCACCCCTCAATGGACTTATCCCAACTTCTGGAATTCATTTGCATGCAACTTTGCTCCACTAAAGAGACTTTGAAGTACTGTGAAAACAATCTCTGAGAGTCGGGAGACTTGAGTTTGAATCCCAGTCCTGACGCTTAGTAGTCCTTTGATATATTTGGGTTCCTTCTTTGTAATACAAAGGTGATAATATTTACATACCTCTCATACAGTTGCTGTGAGGTAAGTACTTTGTAAGCCTTAAAGTGTTAAATAAATATGAGTTATTATAGTCTTGTCAGTCGGCATGCCTGTATACACTTGATAACATGGGGGAACCTGTAGTGTGTAGATGAGTCAAGCTTGTGTGTATACCCATATGAAACTTGTGCATAGTTATACAACTCACTGTGAAATTATGCACATAAATGGTTCCCCTAAACCAGAGATTTATTTATTTTTTGTATTGTATCATGGACCTTTTTGGTAATCTAGTGATACCCATGGACTCTTCAGAATAATGTTTTTAAAATGCATAAGATAAAATACCTAGGATTACAAAGGAAACCAATTATATTAAAATATAATATTTTATGTTCATGGACCTCAAAATAAGAGCACTTACCCTAAGGCAACATTTATTCTGTGATTCTGGGGGGGGGGGGCGGGAAGTGGTCTAGAAGCATTGAGGAAAGAGGGAATCATATGGCCCTTAGGTTTACCAATCACTTCATAAATGATAATATTCATTTGGATATTTGGAACAATCCTGTGGAGCAACTATGTAATAGGATCTCCACTTTACAGATAAGGAAACAGCTTCCTATAAATTAAGTACTGGCTTGCCAGAGGCCCTAAAACCCAGAGTATCAGAGGCAGGATTCAAATCCAGGTTTCTATCCTCACTGCCAGACCAAAAAAAAAGGAAAATTTAATAAGTGTAGACCAAGCACATGTTCCCCAATATGCCCTGTCCCATTTCAGTACAGATTGTTAAAGAAAACCCACCATATGCTTTAAGAAAATATACCAAATGAATATACTACATTAGTGTGTCTGTCTTCCCACAGCTCTTCTGAGATTTACTATTTTTGTCTTTTGTCTTATTTGGCAATCTGATGGATACGAGGTGAAACCTCAAAGTTGTTTTTATTTGCATTCCTCTTGTTGTTCATGATCTGGAGCATATTTTTATAGTGCTTTGTCGCTTTTATTCTTTTTGAAAACTGTCTCTTCATATCCTTTGACAACTTACCTATTAGGGATTGGCTCTTGTTCTTATGTATCTATTTCAATTTCTTATATATTTTGCATGTCATAGCTTTATCAGACATATTTGCTGCAGTGAATTTTTCCAAATTAACCGCTTCTAATTCTAGCTTCATTGATTTTGTTCACACAAAACTTTTTCATTTTTATGTTGAAATTATACATTTTAACTTCTCTGCTTACCTCTATCCTGTTAAGGCTTCTTCCTCTAACCATAATCATACAAAATATCTTCTTCCATGGTCTGTCTGTCTGTCTGTCTGTCTCTCTCTCTCTCACTGTTTCTGTCTCTCTTTCTCTCCCCCCTTCTCCCTTTCTCTTTCTTTCTCTTTCTATAATATGATCTTTTATACTTAAGACATATAGCCATTGGAACTAATTATGGCATATGGTACAAGAAGTTGGTTTAAACTTAATTTCTACTAACCTGCTTTCCAGTTTTTGTCAAATGGGGGCCCTTATTCCAGTAATTACTCTCTTTGGATTTATCAAACATTAAGCCACTGTGTTTGCTTGTTACTGGGTCTTACTTGTCTAATTTGTTCCATTGATCAACTTCTCTCTTTTTTAACCAATCTTAAACATTTCTGATTGCTGTTTTATAATACAGTTTGAGAACTGGTGAAGTTAGTCTTCATTCAGTCCTCTTTTTTTTTCATGTTTCCCTTGAGGTTCTTGACCTTCTTTCCCCCAGGTGAATTTTGATACTGATAATTTGCTTTGCAAAAGAATCCTTCAGCATCCTGCTTTCAGACCTTAAAGTTAAAATCCCAGGGCTTGAGTCTAGGATGTGTAGATTATGTTTGCATCATATTTTAAGGGACATAAAGTGCTTTCTTCACAATTATCCTCTGAGGCAGCTTAGGACACTAGCTAGGTAAGGAGGGATAACTCACTTAAACCATTCTCAGTTTTTTCACCTATAGAACAAGAATAGAAATACTGGCCCTGCCTCCTTCATTGGACTGTTGAGAGGAAAATGCTTTCTAAACTGTAAAATGCTATATAAATGTGAGCTGTTATTATTTTTATTGGATCCGTGACTTCATCAATTTAGAGAATGCTCAAGAAAGATTATTCCTACCAATACAGGTTGGCATCTTCTCTGCAACTTAATGTCTTAGGGAATTGATTAGAATAGAGCATTGAGAGGTTAATTGATCCTTGCCTGTGGGGGGGAGGAGAGAGAGAGACAGAGACAGAGAGAGAGAGAGACTTGAAGAGGGTGATGTCAAGATGGCAGCAAACTTCTGCCAAAACTTCTCCTATAGAACAACCACAGAAAATACCAAATCAAATTCTAAGCAGAAAAGCCAAGAAAAAGTCACAGTGAGCCATTTTTCTAGTCCAGGGTAACTTAGGAAGACAGAAGGAGAAGCCTGGGGACATTGTCACGAAAGCTGGCCGAGAGAGCGACAGCTATAGCAACAGAGAGAGCATTAGAAGCACCCAACACACAGGGATGGTAAGGAGGCCGAACTCCTTGAGATAAAGAGACTCCAGGTGACCCCCTGTGCTAGCAAGGGATACAGAATCAAGTGCCATCTGGCAACTTGGTAGCCTATCACCCAGTTCCAGGTTCCAGTTCAATAGTAGAGAGTAGTAGTTACAGTGGTAAAGGTGCAGAGGCTTCACCTGAGTAAAGACCATAGCACAGACCAGGAGAAACCTCTCTTCAGATTATGCCACTTGAAAACATAGAAAGTCTACAGACCCTTATATCAAACCATAAGCCCAGGAGCTTAGCCATCTCCCTCAGAAGTGATCAGAGCCCAACTCTATCATAAAATCCAAAGTCAAGAAAAAGGCTGGGAAAATGAACCAAAACAAAACCAAACCCCAAAAACCTGACCATGAAAAGCTATTATGGTGACAGAAGAGGTCAGGATACAAACTCAGAGAAAGAAAATGACTTGAAAATATCAATAACAAAGCCTCAAAAGAAAAAATGCAGATTGGACACAAAACCAACAAAAATTCCCAGAGGAGCTAAAGAAAGAGATTTTTTAAAAGCAAAATTCAGTAAGAGTGGGAGAAGAAAAGTTGGGGAAAGAAATGAGAGCTATGCAAGAAATTATAAAAAGAAAATGAACAGTTTGGTAAAAGAGGCACAAGAAATACTGAAGAAAATAACTCCTTAAAAATTAGAATTGGTCAAGTGGAAGCTAATCACCCAATGAGACATCAAGGAACAATAAAACAAAGTCAATAGACTGGAAAAAAATAGCTACCAAGCCAAGCTATCGCTAGAACTTTCTCCAATGTACTTTTGTACCACCACAGAAAATCAAAATCAATGTGAGGAGCTTCTCAGGACTTCTCAGCTTCATTTGTATCTATCCATGCTTCTTCTACTGCCTGTCTTGCTTGCAGGAATCCAATTTACATCATTCTGAAGGGAGCTTCTTTTTCTCTGGTCATTTGGATTGTTGTTAAGGTGGGAGAGGATGGAGTCTGATTTTTGTTTTCTACCTTTGCTAAGGAATGACTTTGACTGAATAGACATCAGAACTGTCCCAGCTAAACAAGAAGCTAGTTACTCCATCAATGTAAACGTGGCTCCAGAGAACTCTAACATTCATTCATTCCCTTATATGTTCCTTCAAAAAACATTCGTTAAATACTAATCATGTACATGGCACAGATAGATATCCTAGGTGCTCTTCTTATAATCTAATGCAGGAGAAAGGGCCATGAAATACAAATAAATGTGATTCAAAAGAGAATGAGATACATACAGTGCCAAAGTGCAATTAAAAATTAAAGAAGGGTAGGATCATTTCTAGTAGCTAGGTGGTGCAGTGGATTCCACTGGGCTTAGAATCAGAAAAATTCTTTCTCATAAGTTCAAATCCCTCCTCAGGAATACTCAGGCTGTGTGACCCTGGGCAAGTCACTTAACCCTGTTTGTCTCCATTCCTCAACTATATAATGAGCAAGAGAAGGAAATGGCAAACCACTGTAGTATCTTTGCCAAGAGAACCTCCACTGGGGTCTCAAAGAGCTGGACACCACTAAACAATGACAGAACTATTGACTGAAGATCACTTTCACCTTAGAAGGTAAGAAATATTTCATGGAGGAAGTAACATTTAAGTTGAGTTTTGAAGGAAGGAAGAAACTTCAATGGGTGGAGAAAAGTAAGACACCAGAGTCTGGAAGCTTCTGCTATTTCTTCCAATTTGTATATGAAAGAGGGATCTTCAGGACAGATGAATACAGCTACAAATGATCCCAAATGCTATCAGTTCAGCACCTTCCCCAGGGCTCAGTTTTCTGGCCAGCTTTTCCACAATCAAAAAATAAATTTCAGGAGGGAGACTATCAATTGCAGTCTTTGGATGAATGGCTGCTGCTGGGACTAATAGAAGGCCAGGGGTGACATGCAAGGGTTCATTTTTTTCTTTCCAGCTGAGTACCTTCATTTCTTTCTTTGCTGATTTAATTCAGTTAAAATTGATTGACTGCTCCCACAGTGCATGACCCAATTCTGGGTGACGAGAGAAAACATAGAAAAGACATCACTAAAGAACCCAGGGTAGATTTTGCCTTTTAGCTCAGTCCAGTGGGAGAGTACTGTTATTGCTCTTAGCTATGAATCATTCTCTTGCATAGACATAGCACTTTCTCATCTGCAAAACAGCCTGGTACAGTATGAGCAATGTTGGATTTGGAGTAGGGTTCTGGGTTCAGATCCTGTTTCTGCCATTTATCTGCTCTATGAAGTTAGGCAAGCCATTTAAACTCTCTAGGCCTCAGTTTTCTCAACTATAAAATGGGGAGTTGGAGAAGGTAACTTCTGATGTCTCTTCCAACTCTCAATGAATGATTTTATGACAGCGTGATTCTTATTACTCCTGTCACCCGTGTGAGGCAGGATTATATCCAAGGGCCTGGGTCTAGCCATTTCATAGTGAATATAGCTAAGTACCCAGATGTCTACAGTGCATGAAGTTTATGGAGCCTGTTTGGGGCCTGCTGCCAGGATAACTGATCTAATGAAAGTATCATACCAAGACAACTTAGAGGGGTGGCTTGGTGGTACAGTGAATAGAGCACTGGCCCCAAAGTTGGGAGGACCTGAGTTCAAATCCAGCCTCAGACACTTAACACTTACTAGATGCGTGACCTTGGGCAAATCAATTAACCCCAATTGCCCTACTATCCTCCCTCAAAAAAGCAAAAATAAAAAAGATAACTTAGAGTTATTCACTTTAAATACTCAGCCTTCCTAAATCTTAAGAAGAAGGTGACTTTGGACACTAGAGTACTCCATCACTGACTATTGGCCAATTGGTTGTTTACTGAGACCAGGGGTGGTGTGTTCTCAAGGTCCTCTAGGTCCTCAAGTGTGGTCCTTTGACTGAATCCAAACTTCATAGAACAAATCCCCTTAATAAAAGGATTTGTCCGGTAAAATTTGGACTAAGCCAAAAGGCCACACCCAAGGACCTGGCAGGCCACATGTGACCTCAAGGCCGCAGGTTCCCCACCCCTGAGTCTAACACCTTTGATGTTTTTCCTGCTGATATCACACTCTCTACTTCAGCTTGTTCTTGAACATCTGCATCTATATCTCTCTTTTATCTGGAAAATCTGGGCCTGTGGAAATTTCCTCATCCTGCACTGCAGAAGTGTCCTTTTTTCTTTACCTTTTATACTACTGCACAAAATCATTCATTAAGTCCTTCCTTATTCTAGATACTCTCTGCCTCCCTCGCTCTTTTTTTTCTTTAGTCTGTGCTCACCTAGAGGTTTGTTGCTTCCTAGAGACAGATTGGAGTTTGACATGTCCTCTGAGTGACCAGTGCAAAAGCGTTATTTTCCTTTTCTTCTCCTATAATTCATATGACCGAATATTCTTTGCTAAACCTACATGACTCTTGAAAGGTTGCCATGGTAGGAGACAGGAAGGTGGGAAGGAGGATGTTAGGGTGCTGAAGGGAGGGCCGTGTTAGAGGAAAAAGTTCTTCCAATCTGAAGCACCAACAACACCCAAGAAGTCTACTTACCTAGAAAGAATTATTTTCCAAAGAAATTGTTAGGCTCTTACAGCTGCTGATCCCCCTTACAATGTATGGCAGCTATACTTTTCTGATCAACTAAGCCTTATAATGCCTACACCCTTTAGTAGACCATGACCCTGGGATGATGAGAACATTCTGTGTTCCTTTGAAGAGAAATAAATCTACTCTCATGTGTGTGTGTGTGTGTGTGTGTGTGTGTGTGTGTGTGTGTGTGTATCAGTCCTATCTAAGGCAGAAGTCCTGAAATGCAATACAATATAGAAAAAAGAGCTATGGTTTAGAATTTGGAATATATAGGTTCAAATTTCAGCCCTGTCACCTACATGGCCTTGAGTAAATTATCTCATATCTCTGTACCTCAGTTTCCTCACATGTAATATAAAATTCCATGTGCTTTTCAAAGTCCTTGATAGTCTGGCCCCCTTCTCCTTTTCCAGTCTTCTGCTACCTTACTGCCCCCAACAGATTTTGTGGTCCAGTGCCATTGACCTTCTTGTTATTCCTCAAAAAAGAATAATCCTTCTCTTGACTCCAGGCATATTCACTGACTCTTCCCCATGCCTGGAATGCTCTCCCTCCTCCTCTGCCTTGCCTTGGCTTCTTCTTCTTTGGCTTCCTTCAAGCCCCAGATAAAATTGTACCTTTTATAAGAAGACTTTTCTTATCCTTCTCAATGCTATTACCTTCTCCCTAAAATTATGGCTAACTTATATTTTGTTTGTACATGCACTTTAATTGTTTGGATGTTGCCTCTTCCATGATACTGTGAGCTTCTTGAGAATTGGGACTGTTTTTTGCCTTTCTTTGTATCCCCAGGGTGGTAGGTGACTGATTCCAGCTCCTATAGATGCTCCCCATACATGCTGTTCTAGCTTCTACCTCTCTGTCTTTGTATAGGTTCTCATTATTCCTTCTGCCTAGGATGATTTTTCTCTTCATCTCTGCCTCTTAGAATTTCTGTCTCTCTTCAGGACTCCTCTTAACCCTCTCATCATCCCACCTCACAACCTGTCTAGAATGAATATAAGGACTTTGAAGGCTGGGCTGATTTCTTTTTTGTCTTTGTATTTCCAGCACCCAGCACAGAGAAAGTTCATTCATTAACAGATGATTCTTAAATTTGATTATCTATTCTAATCCCTTCATTGTACAAATGAAGAAACAGAAACCCAGAAAGCTGAAGTCACAGAATAGCAGAATGTTAGGGATTTAGAGAATATCTCCAGAGATTCTTAACTTTTTCTGTACATCCTAGACCCCTTTAGTATACCAGTAAAGCCTATGGATCCCTTCTCAAAATAATGTTTCTAAATGCATAAAATAAAATATGTGGGTTAATCCCTTCATTTTCCAGATGAGTAGATTAAGAGTTTTAAGTAACTTTACTGACCATTTGCTCCCTAATTAGGAATTGGCAGACCAGAGATTCCATTCCAAGACCATTGTTCTTTCTTCTACATTTACCAAGGTCACACAGTAAATGGCAGAGCTGGTGACTCCCATCCGGAAAAAGATACCCTCAGAACAGTAACCACAGCTATGGTCAAGAGCAAATTTAATTTAAACTCAGTATAACAAACAGCACATTCCATTAGGATATTCACCTAAGGAATTTTTTCAAAGTAAGCAGTTATTGAAAACTCAGACATAAAGCACGTCAAATAAATTAGAGAAATTAAAACAACAAATGTTTTTCAAATTAACAAGCTTTAAAATACTAACTTAAAAATGATACATTAAGGGTGGCTAGGTGGCGCAGTGAACAGAGCACTGGCCCTGGAGTCAGGAGGACCTGAGTTCAAATCTGACCTCAGACACTTAACACTAGCCATGTGACCTTGGGCAAGTCAGTTAACCCCAATTGCCCTGCTTTCCCCCCTCCAAAAAGCAACAACAAAAAAAGTTGCATTAAAAAATCCAGGATGGTTTTGTTTGTTTATTTGGTTGGATTTTTTTGAGACATTAGGGTGAGCCTGGCAATACCCAGCGTACCCTGTCTACATTCCATTAGCCTGTTCCCCTATCTCAGAAGCACCCACAAGTACTATCTTGATATAAGGGCGATCTTTAGTAGGGACAGTCCTTATTCTAATCTGATATAGACTCTTCATCTCTGTCATATACAAAGTAAGTCTCTTCAGGACTCAGTTATTAGCTCTGAGGTTCTCAAGGCATCCTATTTAATGTATCACTTACATTAGAGAAAATAAAATTGACCAAATCATAACTCTTAAGGCTTGAACGGTCTTCCAGAAAGCTTCTTGTCCATTCCTCTACCTCCCATAAGGCTGTTCCTACAACCCCAGTAAAGTGGCTGCACCTTACTCTTAAAGGCCTCTTCCCCCTCCTTGTTTCATTCAGTGTCTCAGAAGCATCTTTACTGAAAATAAAAAAGTTTGAGCGTTGTATTTTTTTTTAATGTCCAATTCTGTGCCCAACCCATCCTGATCTAGTCAGTGCATTTTCATCATGATGGATTAGCTTTCGTGTCTATAGAACAGTGCAAAGGGCCCAGGTCATGGCTTTAATTCCCTATGCTGGATCAATTAGCTTTGCTGTATTCCCCAATAATTATTATTTTAAGCAGTTGATAAAGCCCTGATACATGAAGAAATCTTTCCCCCATACCTCAAGTGTCAGCCTCATCCCTTTAGCTTAGGACTGATCCCTGTTGAAATGCAAATCCCTCTCAGAAGGGTAAAACTTTAAGCTGTTATCAGTCAATTATACCTTAATGTGCTTTAGTATGAATGAAAGATCTGAGAAGAGCTTTTAATAAAGGAGTTGAAGAATGGGGATAATAGTGGAGTACGGAAAGAGCCCTAGATCTTTCTAGGGTACATATTGGGGTGTAAGACATGGAAACCACCACATTATGAAAGAGATAAAAGGGAAGAGCTAAGAGTTCTGGGGCAAAAAGACAAAATTTACCATTTCTCTTAGAGCATCCTTTTTTTTTTCTTTTCCAGGCTGTTTAGTGCAATTTTAGAACAAGCAACCAAAGCAGATGGGGCAAATGCATTAGGAGGAAAAGGGGCTGGATTTGATGTAAAGGCCCTGAGGGCTTTCCGAGTGCTGCGCCCCTTACGGCTGGTATCTGGAGTGCCAAGTAAGTAGTGTTTATATACATACATACAAATATATATATATACATATATACATACATATACATATGTATATATAGCAATATTATAAATACAGTACTTCTGCTATGTCTGGGACAGGGCCAGTGATAATGGAGGGGGAATGGAATGAATGCATGACAAACAGAGGTGACTGTGTCTTCTGCTAGGTTGGACCAGGGGATAAGCATAGTCCCCTGGCTGAGAAATACTTTTGGTGGAAATTCAAAATCAGATGAGTGGAGTGAAAAGGAGAGGGAGAGAATCAGCGAGACAAAAAGAGCCTCTCAAGTCCAGTTTTTCACTCAGGAGAAGGCTGACATTAAAATCTGAAAGATGAAGAATGTAGTAACAAGCTTGAAAATGAAAATGAGCCAGGTTCTGAGATCTGGTTCCAAAATAAAGAGGTGCCTTTTTTTTTTAACAGGTTTATATCATTGGCTAAACTCAGAGGACCAATGATCCAATGCTTCTTTTCTGTGTTTGCCAGCTCCCGTCCTGATTTTGTGTAAAGCAATTGATGGGGGGGAAAAGACTATAGAAACTTTACCACCCACTAGTCTCTACCTGCTATTTCTTCCCAACACCCCCTTAATTCTAATGCCTTCTCTCTGTTTACTAGTTCTCATGTTTCCTGTATATAGCTTGTTTGTACATGGATATCTGCATGTTGTCTCCCCCGTTACATCGTGCACTCCTGAGGGCAGAGACTGTCTTTTGCCTTTCTTTGTATCCTCAGTACTTAGTATCATGCCTGACACATTTTGGTAGGTACTTAATAAACATTTACTGGCTGACTTTATTGATCAGCCACAGGTCATTTCTATATAGGAGACAATTTTTATTTAAGCAGATTTTTCCAAAATAATTTATATTGTTTAAAAAAAACTTTAAAATTCAAAACTTGGAGTCCTGGAGTCTGAGTATAAAGGCCAGATCAGTCACTTACCTTGCATGACTTAGGACAATTCATTCAATCTCTGTCCAGTATCCTTATCCATCAAAGAAGGGGATTGAACTAAATGGTCACTATGACTGCTCCAGTACTTTCCAGTTCAGTAGCTACAACCTCATGATCAAATCCAGATATACTAATAAAGCCTTTATTAAGCATACAAAGCAGTGTGCTAAGTGCTAGAGGGATATAACCAGAAAAACAAGGCAGTTTCTGCTCTCATGGTGCTCACGTTCTAATGGGGGGAACAACACATGAAAAGTTTCAGCTGCAAATCACATGGAAAAGTAGCATGGACCTCAGGGTGGAGGGGCAAAGCAGATGGTAATGTTTTCTGCTTCTTGCATCATCATATCCCCCTTCCCCACCCAGAGAGTCATTCCACATAACAAATAATATTTTTTAGAGAAGAGAAAAAATCAGGACAATTGATCGATATATTGAAAAAGTCCAAAAATACACACAATGTGTAACACCTGTGGACCTCAGTGCTTCTTTTGAAATGTCATTTCTACTGACAAAATTGTATGCAATTCTGATGTGGAGCCAATTGAGAATACCAATGACCGGTCACAAAAATTTTCCTTTCTGGGTCTTCAGTAGCTGTGGCTGGGGGCACTGGCATAGAAGCAGCGCTATTCCCAAGGCTTGGCTTCAGGGTCCTGGGGAATCTCTAGCAGAGTCTGAGAAGAGATGGTGGTGGTAGTAGTTTGATGCGACTGTCACAAAATGCCCTTTGTTTTTTCTTCAGGATACCTGGCTGCTTCAGCTAGGCTGACTTGTGTAGCCTTGTACATGGCAATTGGTTGGTAGATGATGGGGATGGTTGGCCCCTTCTCCACAGGAGTTGCTTTCCCATATGATGGCTCTGAGAGCTAGTCCAGAAATAGGACTGATGACCTGGAGGGGTGGGGTGTGGAGGTCACTCCCAGGGCTCCTTAGCCCATCTGCCTATAGGTAGTAGTTGCTTAGTTGTTGCTAGTGGTGGTATAGAAGGTGGACACCTTTTTCACAATGATTTCTCCTTTCAACAATGACTCTGAGAGTTGGGCTGAAAGCAAATTTAGTAGTTTAGGGGGGCAATACTATTTCCAAGGCTCTTGGACTCAAGAACCTGACCCCATAAATGTCTGAGAGGATATAGTAGTTGAGGTGGAAGGGGCGGTAGTTTGACCTGATGGTACATACTGCTCTTAGGGTGTCTTGCTGCTTCAGCCAGGCTGGCTTTCTTGCCCTGTATGGAACAGTTGGTTGACAGTTAGTGGGAATAACTGAGAAGAACAAAAATAGCAGTGAAATGTCAAAATGAAGCCAGCCTTCTTAAAAAACCAAGCTTATGACCTGCTAGGTCGCCCTAGCAGGTCTAGATTACATGCTTTCTAAGGATAAAGGTCGTATCTTGTGCTACTCTTATAGTTGGTAGTTCCTTCTCTAACTATGTTTATTTGCACTTAAGTTTGTTTATATTTATTCTGAGTATGGGTATGCATGTCTGTATGTATATATACACATATACATATGCATATACATATACATATTCATATTCATTGACTCTCCTTGAATGTAGTAAGCTTGATTGTAAAAGAGAAATTGGTTTATTCTTTGTCTTTGTATACCTAGGATGATGAGAGACTCTTAATAAATGCATGCTGATCGATAAAGATTGATTGAAGAAAAGGAGGGAAGGAGGAAAAGAGGAAAGGAGGAAGGAGCAGAGGGAGGGAGGGAAGTATTATTCACATTGTTGTGGGACCATCACAGGTGAAAGACTGTGGCTTACAACATCCATCAGTAAAGATACACTAGCTGATTTTGGCAGTCTTAAGGATGCATTGGGAGAAAAATACATGCTATTAATAGTCAGGTTTAAGGAAATGAGTTCGTTTATAATCAGTAGGATTCTTTTAATCAGTGTGTCAAGATGAGCCAGTGGACCAAGACCAAGTGGGTAGAAGTAGGAGGGATAGGGGTTATAGAAGTTGAGGACTTTGGACAGGGCTTGGAGGTTCATATATCAAAGCACTTGGTGTGTCAGCTATAGGAATTACTGATTAATTCTAAACTTAGGCCAATAAAGCTGTAATAGGCAAGATGAACCTCATTTTAAATTGCATTGAGTCAAAATGACTGAGAAAAACAGCTGTTTCTGTATTTTGAGTGTCATTAAAGACTAGACTTGGTGGGTCTAGAGGACAGATTCTGAATCCTTCAGTCTATCAATCAATGAGTAAGTGTTGGGTGCCCACAGTTACATAGTCTTGTAATAAGCACTAAAGGTACATAATAAAAAATAAATGCATTTTCGCCCTCAAGTGATTTACAGTCTTAAAAACAGCTGCAAACAAATGCATTTAAAATATGAAACTACAGTCAATACCACAGTGCATTGAATGGAAGGTTGGGTCAGAGAATGGATCACACTCAGCAGGTGAAACTTCCTGAAGCAATAACCTCAAATGACAATGTAAATGATGACTGAAGGGCCATATTCAGTCATTGAGGAAGGATCCGTTATATTTACTTTCTGTAGAATGTTAGTTGAAAAGAATCTTATGGATAATCTAGACCAACCAGCTTAGAGATAAGGAAACTAAAGTCTTTAGTTTGCTTAAAATTTTCAGATCAAGATGATGAGGTAATGAAGGCACTGGCTCATCAGATTTGCAGTTTAGATGCATATTTTGGCATTCAAGGTGATGGCATTAATAGCCATATGGAGTCATAGGTTGTCTTGGACATACGGCTTCATGCTTAGAGTTAACGGCTGTTCACATATTCTGTAGGTCAATAATAAAGAATGTTCATTTCACTGACCTGCCATTTCCAACTGTGGCAAATGTGTGTGTGTGTGTGTGTGTGTGTGTGTGTGTGTCTTTTTCCTTTTGTAGCCAACCCTCTGGAAAAACAGTAGACAAAATAGCATTTGACCTGACAAATACTTCCTTATGAGAAGAGATAAGGATAACAGAGATAATCTGTATAAAAATTCTGAAATAATTGTGTATGGTCTTGGGGATTTGTCTAGTAGAAGACTGAAGATAAAATACCTAATACACCTGGCAATTCCTAACTCAGCTGGAGAATATGACACAGAGACCAAACTGCTTCCTAAATACTTTCTGGGTCTCTTCTACCTTCTTTATGCCATGGGGTGTCATATATGGGAAATAGCAAGAAAGCCAGTATGGCTGGATCACAGATTGCATGGAGGAATGTGATGTGTGAAGAAACTGGAGAGGCAGAAAGAGACCAGATGGTGAAGAGCTTTAAATGCTGAACAAAAGAGTTTATATTTGATCCTTGAGGTTTTAAGAGCCACTGGACCTTATTGAATAGGAGAGTGATGTGGTCAAACCTGTGTAAGAAAATCATTCTGGCAGCTGAATGGAAGATAAATTAAAGTGGGGAGAGACTTGACCCAGTAGGATCAATTAGAAGGCTATTAAAATAAACTAAGCAAGAGCTGATGATGGATTCAGATGGTGGTGCTGTAAGGGGAGAGAAGGGGTTAGATGCAAGAAATGTCATGGAGGTAGAAATGACATGTTTTGGCAAATGATCGGAGATGTGAGATGAAGGAGAGTCAGGAGCTGAAGATGATGTGCATGTTACAAATCTTGTTGACTTTAAGTCTCATGGTGCCCTCAACAGAAATAGGGAGGTTCAGAATTGGAGTGGGTTTGGGGTGGAGAAGGGGGGTATAATGATTTCTTTTTCAGACATGCTGAGTTTAAGATGCCTACAGACTTGCAGTTTGAAATGTATAATAGACATCCAGTAATATAGTACTGGAGTTCAGGAGATAAACAAGGACTTGAAATATAGATCTGGAAGTCATCTGCATAGAAATGATCATTGAACCCATGGGAGCTAATGAGATTACTGAGAGATAGTAGCTAGGAGAGGAGGGGAATGCAAGGGAAGGAGAGAAAAGCAGATGGGAGGGAAATAGAAGAGAGAGGAGGACAGGGGAAGAGAAGGAAGGAATGGGAAGGAGAGGAGAGTAAAACACAAGGGATGGGACAACCTTAGATACAGCCAGTTAGAAAATGTGACATGGATGATGAAGGAAAACTCACAACTTCAGATGGATTTGCCTGAGAATGGGCAGCTCCTTCTCCCAGTATAACTGCACCCTGATCAAAATGGACTGTCCTTTGTTTCCCACTTTCTCCCCTCCCTACTCTACTTCCCACTAAATTGAATAGGCCCAGGAATCACAATTCTTGGTCACTTCTCTGTTAACAGTGATACATGTTGGCCTCTATAGTTGAATACAATATGACATACCAGAACTAATCATCTCATTAAAGCATTACTTCAAAATTCCAAAAGATCTATGATATCATTGGTGTAGCTAATGGCCCTCTCCATATCACAGTAGTCTTTATGAATTATTGTGACCAAAAAAAGTTCCATCACCTGATGGCCAACCTTCTAGTAATAGGACCCTTTGGGATTAATTAGGTTGGTGCTCAGATAACAGACATTGCTGGGTCTGTATTGAAAGACTTTATAGCTTGATAAAAGCTTCCAGAGGTTGTAATTCACTCTCTTAGCTTTTATGAACCCAGGGTCACCTCCATGCCAGAGGAAGGTATCAACATATAACTTCAGAGAAAGTTTTCATTAAAGTGGTGATATTACTAATTGGCCTTATGTTAGCCTTTGCAGCTTTTCCAAAGCACATTCCTATCTAGATATCATTGGAGCCCCAACACAATCAACAGGAATTCATTAAGCACCTACTGTGTGCCATGAAATGTGTTAGATGCTGAAGATACAAAACTGTCTGTTTCACTAAAGTAAAACAATCCCTGCCCTCAAGGAGCTTATATACTATCTAATGATAATTACATATGTATTCTCTTTGGATGGATCAGTATCTTAGTTGAGTTTTGAAGGACATGGGTCTATGCAGAAAGTTTTTAGTGTCCAAGAAATTTTTTCCCACAAAAATCAAATGAATCCTTGATATTATCCATTTGGGATTTCCCTGTAAGTGTACATCAGAGATCATCCTTGCCTGCCCAACCTTTGCCATTTCTGTATACATCCTCCCCTAAGTTCACCACAGGCTTTCTTCAATTTCATCTGACATTGTGAGTACACCGTGGAACACTCTGCCATTTACCTGCCATCTCCAATGAGTGGCCAGCCCATCTCATCTTCCTATCATACATTTCTTTGATGATATCTTTTACTACTGCCCTTCTTGAACACTACTCATGAAGCAATGGTGACAAAGACAAATACATAAAGCTGACGTCTTTTCCAGTAAACTGATATACTTTAAATGTCATCATCACAGACCCAGGGTGGGGTAAGCCTGGAGAAGTTTGCAAGCATTCAAGAACCTAATATAGCAAAGGAAAGGGTTGGAGGTCTACTAAGCAAAACTCCAGGATCCACCAAAAGATGATAATCTAATGCTTTTGAGTAACTTAAATAAAGACTTCACCTATGAGCACCTGGTGAAATCTTGAATAATTGAAATCATTTTGGTTCACAGTCCTCATTTACAAGACTACACAATTAGTGGAGAGAAAGTAATTCCTCTAGTTACTGGCCATCCAGTTCTTTTGCACATAGATAAATACAGTACTAGAATTACAAGAATGTATACGATAAATCTTGTGTCAAACTGTAAGCCATAGTGATCAATATTATACAGTCCTACCCATTGTTGGGATTAAATATTTGTGGGGTGTGCAGGTAACTGGTTCATGCATCTGTGGAACACTGAATAAGAGGTGATCCTCTGTCTTCCATGTCAGAGATGTCAAACTGAGTTAGATTTTTAAAATGTCAAATTGTTCTTTTAACTCTCACTTTGGGGAGGGGGGCAGGGAAAGGAAGAGACATTTTTGGCAGAGACTTATTTTAATAGCCATTGAAAAGTTCAAAGCAATTAAGAAATGTGCTCTACACTCCACACCTCTCAAGGGAGATGGAGAAGAATGTGTAATTTGCCTCTTCCATTGGTCTCTGGCTTGGGATAAATTCCTACATGGTAGATAGGACTGAAACTAAGTTCCTAGAGTCCTTTGAATATCCTGGGGAAAATATATTTATGAGATCATTCTTTTTAAGTTCACTTGGTCAAAAAATATTTATTAAATGCTCATTGTATGCTAGGTAAGCACTAAGGATACAAAGGGAAGAGGAATATTTCTTACCTCTGAATACCAATTAATGTAACTAACAAAATGTTCTACAAATGATACATTTATCAGATGAAAATGCCTCTTTGATCCTTCCAGGATCAAACATGTAAACTAGCTGTGAACAATTCCAAGACAGCTATTGAATCAACTACTTCATCAAAGGTGTAAACTAGATTGAATCAGTGAAGGTCTTCAAGAGTCACTGAATAAAGTTAGGTGATAAAGTGTTTGGGGACTGGTTGAAGAAATTAGACACACTGGTGTGCCTGTGTGTATCAGAAAAGGACATCCTAGCAAGTGCTCCAGGATGCAAGCTTTGGGAGGGCCTTGAGGAGTTAGTCCTTTCCCTGATAACAGAAAGCAGCAAGGAAGAGGGAGACTAATCCCAGAGGGAATGTCACATAGCTCCCCTTGCCCCAACCACTGAACAGAGTATCAGAGATACTGAGATAACTACTAGACATGCCAACGAAAGGCAACTTCAGAGGAGCTTTTCTGGGTAGAAAGACTAGCAGCACCATGACTCTACAAGGTTCCCCAGAAGAAAATCTTCATAGTCCTCCATGAGAATTTCATGAGGACTCTGGAAAGGAAGAAAAGGAATTCCATCCATCCTGGAACCCCTTTGCCACATTGCTTTCTAAGCTTGAGCCCACCTTCCCTTGGGGTCTTTATGTCCTTGTATGACCTAAACTTTCAGCAAGATAATTTGGTACCAACTGTTCTGACTATACCATCAATAAATATTCCTTTCTGAGAGCTAATTAACTCTGGATGGCTAATGATGGTAGGGATGCATGAGTGACAATACTTAAATGTGGTTGTTTTTTAAAATCCTTTAGAGTTATCCCTAGAAACTAGAGGGGATCAGTAGTCAGCCGCCCCCTGAGGGCACAATCTCCAAGTACTAGTTAGAGTTTTATAGAGTGAGCCCAGAGAGAGTGCTTCGTAAAGAAAAGCAAAAATAGTCCCTGATCTTAAGAAGCTTACATTCTAATAGCAGAGGTAACACGCAAATAACTAGGAATATATAAAATATGAACAGAGTAAATGGAAGGTAATCTCAGAGGAAGAGGTGCTAGCTGCAGGGAAAACTGGGAAAGGTCTAATGTAGAAGATGGAATCTGAACTGAGTCTTGAAGGAAGCCAGGGAACTAAGAAGCATTGATGAGGAGGGCAATCTATCCAGGTACAGAGGAAATCAGTACAGAGATATAGAACCAGGTGGTAGATTGAGTGTTGTGTACAAGGCATCTCAAGTAGGGCCAGAGTAGCTGGATCATAGAATTTGGAGAGGGGAGTAAAGGAGAGAAATATAGGAAAGGGTCAGGATAAGAAGAGCTTTAAATGACAAGTAGAGGACTTTATATTTGATTCTGGAGGCGATAGAGAGCCACTGGAGTATATTAAATAGGAGAGAGACATTGATAGACCTATACTTTAGGAAAATCACTTTCATAGCTGGATGGAGAATGAATTGGATTGGGGAGAGGCTTGAGGCAGGGAGACCAATTAAAAGGCTATTAAATAGTCCAGGGAAAGGTGATGAGGGCCTTAATGAGAATGGAGGCTGTAGGAGGGGGGAAAGGAGGGTGTATATGAAAGATGTCATGACATTAGAAATGACAGGATTTGTTAGTGGATAGACAATGTAGATGGAGAGAGAGAGAGAGAGAGAGAGAGAGAGAGAGAGAGAGAGAGAGAGAGAGAGAGAGAGAGGAGCCAAGAATGAAAAAGAAGTTGGAAGCCTGGGTGACTGGGAGGATGGTGGTACCTTCAACAGTAATTGGGAAGGAATAGCAGGAAGCAGTACAGTGAGCAACTGTCCCCTTCCCCGCAGCAAACAAGCAACAACACACAAAAAACCCTCTTTCTAACATATATAGAAAATGTACCAGATCAAATTTTGAAGAGAAAATCCAGAAAAAGTCATAGTGAGCCGCTCCTCCTCCTCCTCCTACCTCCTCCCAGGCTCTTAGGCTTACAACCTAGGATTTAGCCTCAACCTCTCACTATTTCTCACCTTCAATATCCAATATGTTGCCAAACCTAGTTTAACTGAGTAGCTGATTCAATAGGGTCTTGGAATTGTTCACAGCCAGTTTCCACATTTGATCCTGGAAGGCAATCAAAGCAGCATTGTCATCTGATAAAGGAATCAGGTTGTAGAACATTTTGTTAGTTACGTTAATGCACCTTTCTTACATGATGCACCTTTGCAGCATCTCTCAAATATGCCACCTTCTCTCCTCTGGCCCTTTGGTTCAGGACCTTATTGCCTCGATTATCACAAGCATCCCATGCAGTGATGGATCTACCTGCCTCAAATCTCTTTCCACTCCAACCTATCCTCCATTCAACCACCAAAGGGATTTTCCTAAAGTTCAGGTCTGACCATGTCATTCCCCAACTCAAAAAACTACAGTGGCTCTCTATCATCTCCAGGATCAAATACAAAATGCTTTGTTGGACACTCACAACCCTTCCTCCTTTCCAGTATTCTTATACTTTCAACCCAGTAACACTGGTCTCCGGGCTTTCCACCAACAAGACCCCCATCTCTTGGCTCTGACTGTCCTTCATGTCTGGAATACTCTTCCTCCTCAATTCTGCCTACTGACTACCCTGACTACCCTGGCTTCCTTTAAGTGCCAGTTAAAATCCTACCTTTGACAGGAAGCCTTTCCCAACCCCTGTTAATTTCAAAGCCTTCACTGTGTTGATGATTTCCTACTTATCTTGCATAAGCTTGCTTTGTATGTATTTGTTTCCATTAGATTGTAAGCTCCTTGAGGGCAGGGGCTATCTTTTGAATCTTTTTGTATTTGTATTTGGGTTGTTTAGCACAGTACCTGGTGCAGAATACATGCTCAATACATCCTTACTGAGTGTTATTGATTAATTTGTCTAACAGAAGCAGGCATAGGGAGACAGGAAGAGAGATCCACAGGACATGGGACAGGGTTATGCTAGAAGTATGTTGATCTCAGGATACCCTAGCACCCAGGGAGAAGCTGTGCACCAGGACAAGAGGAGGTTTTATCACATGATCCACACTAGGGCACTGCGGTGGGGATAGGTGTCAACTGGCAGCTTAATCACCCACTACTCAGTTCTGAGTCACAGATAGATCCAAGCAGACTGAGAAGTGGACCTGTGCCAGGGGGTGGCAACCCGCACAGGGAGGCCCTGGGTAGTATACTGAGAAAGGAGCAGCAATGTGACTCATAAGCTACGATGGCTCACACTCCAGGAGCAAAGAAGGGTCTCAGTTCCAACATATAGCTCAGCCTATGAATAACTAGGGCAGGAATCCCAGACCTAAGGAGAGCCTGTAATTCTCTCCTGTCACTGTGAACCAACAGAGCTTTCTAGCTCTGATCCAGGCTGATACAGCAGCATCCTATTGTTCACACCCAAACCCAGGTGGGGAACTTGTAAAGCTGATACTGGGAGTGGCAGTCAGACTGCCCTCGATCAGACCACTTTGGGATCCCTGAAAGCTTACAGGTCCCTAACTTGTCCCTGAGATCTGTTAATCACACAGTAGTCAATAACTAAAAAAAGCAGCAATTAGACTGGGCCAGACCTTACCTCCAGAAATGTGGCAGAGCCCAGCTGTAACATCATCTGAAAATCAGGAAGTAAGCTAGAAGAATGAGCAAAAAGAGAGAGAGAAAATTCCACCACAAAGAGCTATTATGGTATTGGGAAAGCTCAAGACATTAACTTGGGAGAGATTGACTCCAAAACATGTACAAGGAAAGCCTCAGAGAAAAACACAGCTTGCGCTCAAATACAGCTAGAATGTCTGGAGGAAGAAAAGCAAGAGTTTATAAAAGAGAGGAAAGGGGAAGAGAATAAGCATTTATAAGGTGCCTACTTGTGTTGGACACTGGGGTAAGTGCTTTACCTCATTTTATCTTCACAATAACCCTACACTTGAGGAAAAAAGTAGAAAAGAAGTGAGAATTATGGAAGAAAGAATTGGAAAGGGAATTAACAATTTATCACAAGAAGAACAAAGCTTTGCCCAAGCAACAAACTCCCTGAAAATTAGAATGGATCAAATAGAAGTCAATAACTCCATGAAACAATAAGAAATGTTATAATAACTACTGGGGAAAACTACTGGGGAAAATGGGAGAAAATATACAGTAACTCATCACAAAAACAACTGACTTGGAAGGAGAAAAAAATTCAAAATCATTGGACTATCTGATGTCATGACCAGAAAAAAAAAAAGAGCTTAGACATTCTATTTCAAGAAATCTTGAAAGAAAACTGCCAACGAAATGAAAATTTTCAAGAACGTCAAATCCAGAGTTTCTGGGTCAAAGAAAAAAGTATTGAATGTAGTTAGAAAGAAAGAATTCAACTGTCAAGAAGACATTTGTCAGGATCACATGATTTAGCAACCACCACTATAAAGGAGCAGAGAATTTGTAATAGAATATTCCAGGAAGAAGAGCATTTAGGTTTATAGAAAAGAATAACTTAGCTAACAAAAATAAGTATAATTCTACAGAGGGAAACAAACAGATTTTTAATGAAATAGAGGACTTCCAAGCATTCTTGATGAAAATATCAAAGCTGCATAGAAACTTGGAAGTTCAGACATAAGAGTTAAAAGAAACATTAAAAAGAGGACAAACAAGAACAAAGTGCTTATATTCAAATATTGTAAGGTGATACATGTGTTTTCTCTGAACCCAATCATCATCAGAGGTTATAGAGGGAGTCTAATTAGGCAAGGCCTGAGGTTGGTTTTGTTGTGTATCAATTATCTTAAGTGAAGAATGTAAAGAGTGGGGAAGAAGCAGACATTGGGGGGAAAGGGAAAGGAAAGTATGGGAAAATTATCTCACACAATCAAGTGCACACGTTTACATCTATACAAACAAGGAGAAAGTGGTGGGGTGGGGTGGGGTGCAGCTGAAATTTCAACTCATCAAAGGAATAAAGAACACACACACATACACAGAGTTGGGTACAGAAGTATATTTTACGCATCAGAGAAATATGAGGGAAAGGAGAGAGGTGATATTTAAATGGAGGGTAGATTTTTTTTTAATTAATCCTAAGCAAAATGAGCTCAAAGGATATATAAAAATATGTGTAGATCTTTTTGAAGTGACAAAGAATGGGAATCTGAGGGACTATCCATAACATGGGGAATGAATGAACAAGTTATGATATATAAATGTGATGACTTTTTATCGTGCAGTAAGAAATTATAAATGAGGGCGGCTAGGTGGTACAGTGAGTAGAGCACCGGCCCTGGAGTCAGAAGGTCCTGAGTTCAGATCCAGCCTCAGACACTTAACGCACACACAAACAAAAACCTAGTTGTGTGACCTTGGGCAAATTACTTAACCCGAATTGCCCTCCAAAAAGCAAAAAAAAAAATTATAAATGAGATAGTTTCAGAGAATCTCTGGAAAACTTACATGAACTGATGCAGAGTGAACAGAATCAGGAGAATTATTTGCACAATGACAACAATACGGTAAAGACAAACAACTTTGAAAAAATTAGGAACTCTGATCAGTGTTCACAATTACTGGAATAGGGAAAGTATAAGTGGGGTGGAGGCAGTAGTATGCTTACCCTTGAGGAATGAGTTCAGGTAGAGAATCAGTCGTTAAATAACTTATCTGGAAGCAGTGATGAAAGTGGTGACCTGGGCTTGAATCTTCATAAAGCTATACTTGTCATAGGACAAATTCAGTTTTATCCCCAAGACACTGCCATGGGGTGTGGGACAGCCCACATTACTGGTGATATGTGATCCCACTGCTAGCATGTAGCACCACCGTAGTCACCAGGTTCCTATACCTATGGTGTTGCTCTCCTGAGTGACTAAACCAGTTTAAAAAATCTATCTGTGTCTTTAAGCCTTGGATCTGATACTTTGAATCAGTTTGGTGCACTGGGAAAAGTGTTGAATTTGTATTGAGAGGAATGGAGTTCAAATGGCAGTCCTGCCATATATGCAGATAAATCACTAAGCTATCTTGGCCTCAAGTTTCTAAATCTGTAAAATGACTGTTTGATTAGATGACTTCAAAGGCTTCTTATAGCTCAAAATTATGACCCTGTGATCCTGTGACCCTGGGCACATCCTATAACCTTTCTCAGCTTCAGGATCTTCATCTATAAAATGGGGAAACTAAATACTCCATACACTGCCCAGCTCCTGGAGTTCTTATGAAAGTGCTTTTAAACCTAAAAGTGTTCTGTTAATAAGGGCTCTTATTATCTCCTTCTTCTAGAGCTGACCATATCTCTCACAAGATTTTGCAGAAAATCTTTACCTTACAGAGGATGGTGGAGAGGAGAATGTATGATGACCTTCACATAGAACACATGATCAAATGAGATAATATTTGTAAAGTACATAGCATGGTGTCTGGCATATTATGCATCTAATAAATGCTTGTTCCCTTCCCTCACCCCTTTGTCCTATGTCCATAACTCACCCAGCATAGGGTAACCTCCCATGGCTCCAGGCCCTTTTGCTCCCAATCTTCCACTGGACAAATTCAAGAAGATCAAATTAGACTTTGGATTTTTTTGTTCAATGACCCATTTAGGGTAGACAGAAGTGGCTCATTTCACGTCCCCAAGAAACCCAACTACCATACAGCAAAATTAAATGTATAGCATACTTCCTGTGCAGACTTTCAACACATGATCTTATTCACACTCAGTGACAAGATGTTCATAGTTTTGTTAGAATGGTGCCTTAATTAGAACCTATAAATTTCAGCTATAAAAGTTTGAAACATACCTGTAGGACAGAAATACCAAAGGGAAAGTACACTCATCTTCCTCTCTGCAGGGTTTTAGGGTTTCACGAGGTTTTACCCCTCCCTCCCTCTCTACCACAAAGCTACATTACCTTCAGGAGGATTAGTAAATGGGTAATTTGCCGGAATGATTAGCAAATCCTGCAGATTCATCAGACCCATGAGAGGTAATATTAGTGCTATGAAACACAACATGTCTGACTTCTTTTCAAATTGTGGTGTTTCCAACCTGGCCATGGTACCCTGCTTGTAATTTATTCTTTAGTCAGTTTGGTCCAAAGTGAAGTTGCAATTACCATTACTGCTCCCAGGAAGGGAATTTTATGGGATAAGAAAACAACCATGAGTTCTACTGGTGCTGTATGACTTTGTGTCATGGAATACTACAGCAACTAAAGAATTAAAGTTGAAGGTCACCAAGAGGGCAATGAAAAGGAATATGGCAGGTATGAGAAATCTGTAACCCATTACCTACCAAGAACTGTGCTGCAAGGGAAATGGCATAAAGGATGCTATCAGAGAAACATGTAACTAGAAAAGAAAAGAAGGCAGGAGAGTCATGTAATGAAGATGTAGAGAGGATAACTGATGGAAAGCCCATATACTCCATTAGTATCCATGCAATATAAATAGATCAAGAATAAGGCTCTCAGCCTCTTAGGTGGATCCTTGTGAAGGCTTTATAAGAAAACACATACCAGAGCTGTGTAGGATGAGTAGGCCTAGATGGATTGTGAGAGGAAGGAGAGACAAAGAAATCCTCCAGATGAGAAGCGCTGTACTTAGCTCTGCAGACATTCTCAGTAAATAGATATCAGAGCTTTGGTGTATATATGCTATCTCCTAAATCTCTGGGTTAAAAAAATCTCCCTTCTTAAATGATATGGGCATCATTTCAGCTCTGTTTAAAGGTTGATTATTGCTATTTTTCTGTGTGCATACTTTATATCCCAATAGGTAATATGGAATAGTATCACAGAATTTAGAATTAAAAAGGCTCATAGAAAATACCTAGTCCTGGAGGCGGCTAGGTGGCACAGTGAATAGAGCACTGACCCTGGAGTCAGGAGGACCTAAGTTCAAATCTGGCCTCAGACACTTAACACTTACTAGCTATGTGACCTTGGGCAAGTCACTTAACCCCCTCCAAAAAAGCAACCAAAAAAAAGAGAGAGAGAGAGAAAATACCTAGTCCAATCTCCTCATTTTAGAGATGAACAATTGAGACTTAAACAGATCAAAATTGTCCAAGGTTACAGAGCTAGCAAGTGGTGCTGCTAGGATTCACATTCAGAGTCCTGACTCCTAGTCCAACACTTTCCCCTATGGTGTTGCCTCTGTTTGAGATGAATGCTAACACAGTGTCAAGCTAATTTCCCTTATTACTTCCTGGATCAGCGATAGAGGACAAAGTCAAAGCCATCTTGATGCTTAGTTCATGTTTTGCACATGGCTAAACCTTTTAGTGTAGGTCATCTCCTTCCCTCACCTCTAAATTCTTTCATCTGAGGCTCGGAGTTTGATGCTTCATTTCTTACGGTTTTAGGTAGCTAAGACTTGAAAGATGCCACTACTAGACTTTACAAATTATGATTCATAGCACAACTGACTCCTGTTAATGTGTTTCCTTCAGCAAATATTTATTGTGAATACATACATATACATATACACAATATGCCTTCACAATATGTGCTAGGCTTAGACAAAGAGCCTGTCCCCCAGGCTCAAAACCTAAATGCCATCCTTGACTCATCACTGTCTCATCTCCCACATCCAATCTAGTGCCAAGACCTGTTGGTTTCACCTTTGCAACATTTCTCAAATATGCCCCTTCTCTTTGACACTGCCATGGTGCAGCCCCTCATTTCCTTACACCTGGACTATTTTAAGAGCCTAGTGGTTGGACAGCCTACCATATGTCTCTCCTTACTCCCTGTGAATCCATCCTCCATTCAACCACCAAAGTGATTTTCCTAAAGCACAGGTCACCCCCATACATAAGAAACTCCAGTGGCTCCCCATCATTTCCGAGATTAAATAGAAAACGTTGAGCATTCAAAGTTCTTCATAACCTAGACCTCCCCCACCTTTCTATTATTCTTACACTTTGATTTCCTTCTCTTCTCCTTCCTCCCCTCCACCATTCTTTGTTCCATTGACATTGGTCTCCTTGCTATTCTTTGAACAAAAAACTGCATTTCTCAACTCTAGGTATTTTCACTGGTTGTCCATGCCTGGAATACTCTCCTTCCTCATCTCTGCCTCCTGGCTTCTCTGGCTTTCTTCAAGTCCACCTAAAATTCTTATATTTGAAATCCCTGCCACTAGGGAGGCTGAGGCTAGTGGGTCACTAGAACTTGAGAGTTCTCAACTTCAGTAGGGCTAAAGCAATCAGGTGTATACACACAGTCCATCACCAATATGGTGAGACCCTGAGAAAATGGTGTCACCATGCTTCCTAAGAGGGGTAAAACAACCCAGGTTGGAAACTGAACAGGTCAAAGCATCTGCACTAATCAGCAATGGGATTAGTCTGTGAGTTGCCACTATACTCCCAGCCTGTGTGAGTCTTTTAAAAATTGATATGAGGGTATTTTTGGTGCTGCCTGTCCTGGATACCTGAATTGCTGGTAATAGCTCTGGATAGCAAGTATAAGACTTGTAGACAAATAATTTTACTAAGGAATGCCGACAGAATTGATTTCATTGTGTGCTTAAAAACATAAAAAAATAATTTCATGGGACAATTGATAATGTCATTTTGTAGTGCACATGATAAGTCAAATAAAAAGGCTGCAAATAAAATCATTACAGCTTAGACATTGGTATCTGCTTGAAGAGATGAAGAGTTAGAAGAGAGAGTTTACAAAGAACTGGGTGTGATCCCACAAATCAAGTTCAGGTGACAATCTGCAAAGGTCTGAAGGGAAGGTAACTAGAATTAACTGGGACCATTCCTGTCCTTCCTAATTAGCTGGGACCAGTCCTGCCCCAGAAGCTACTTGGGGAAGGGACCCAAGTCTCTAAGGACATGAAAGAAAAATAAACAGATCTGGAATTTAAAAAAATTGAAACAAAAGAAATTCTATCAGAAGGGAAGTGGGGAAAAGCAACATAATTTAAAAGAAAATGATTTCTATGTAAGCCAAAGATCTCTGGCCTCAAATACAGGATGCACAGGAAAAATTTAAGGATCACAGGTCTTCCAGGAGAACCTGACACTGCCCCCCCCAAACCCCCCCCCAAAAAATAACTTGGAAGTGTAAGAAATCGTGCAACAAAATTGCCCAGAATTTCTTTCTTTTTTTTTTCTTTTTGGAGGGAGAGGGCAGGCAATTGGGGTTAAGTGACTTACCTAAGGTCACAAGGCTAGTGTTAGGTATCTGAGGCCAGATTTGAACTGATATCCTCTTGATTCCAGGGCCGGTGCTCTATTCACTTCACTACCTAGCTGCCTAGAATTTCTTAATATAGAAATTAAAGCACCAATCAAAACTCTTTAAATGCTAACATACATAGTGGAATTCCAACAACAAACAACAAATTCTGCAAGCAGCCAGGTGAAAGATATACAAATCTAAAAGAAAAAGAAATTCAACTAGCAAGACTATTCTGCACTCAGTAGAAACTATACAAGGGAATGAAATAGTATGTGCCAAAAAGCAAAGCTCAAGATACAAAACTAAATGACCTGCCCTACAAACCTGAGCCTATTCATAAACAACCACAACCACCACCACAACAAATGGACGTTTAATAAGAGAAAGCATATGTCACCTCCTTCTTCCACCACCCCCCCCCAAATAAAACCTCACACATGAACAGAATATCCAACTGGCAAATATCCCAAACAATAGAAATACAAGAAAGGTAAATAAGTAGAATTACCAAGGAAAAAAATAAGTAATAAAATAAATTGCCCCCTATTTAGAGAACTGTTTTTTTAAAAGATACTGGGTTTTAAAAAAATAACATCAACAAAAAGGGATCATCGGAAGATACAAGAACACATGATGGGGTAAAGATACAAAATCAGAAATCAGAGAAGTAATGGTAGAAGATGATCAGACCTGAGGAACCATTTACTGAGCCCTACAACCCCTTTAAGGGCCAATCTAGGTATTGTGTGAGCCACAGTTGCAGGATGGAAGAGTACAGAGATGTGGAGGGGGCATTGGAGAGCACAGGGGAATCATCAAATCCACAAATGAACAGTAAAGGAATGACAACTCTGATACTCTCAGCAAAAAGAGGGGCTGCAGGAGAATGGAAGAGGTACAGAAAAGAGGCTTTGAAAGGATCTCTTAACACCCATTCCTGGGTACTTTCTACTGTAAGCATGCTGCCTTTAAAAGGGTTTCCTTAGAGATAACAATCACTCCCAGTACGAGTCTGAGCAGTCGAAACATTACTGACATGTGATGGTGTTTGCCATAGCAGACCAGAGCCCTCTGTCACCCTCAGATTCCAGGAGGTTATGTTAATTCCAAGGGAGTCGGGCACTCCCAAACTAAGAGTTTTAAAGAGCTTGACAATTCCAAACAATTTGTCTTCTGCAGAGAAAAGCAACAAGAGATACACTGATCTCAGCTGACCTGCTTTTCTTTGAGTGGTTTTTGCCGTGATAGAGTCTGAAGCCATATTCCACTCTCAGTGTTTGGATACCTTGGCTGGTTGTGTTTAGAGTAAGTTCATCCCTCCTCCTCAAATAACTTACATGCTTGAAATAGCTCAGAATCTATGCTTATCTTTTCCCAGATCACAGTGATTCCTCCCTCTTCCATCTTAGGTAAATATCCTGCCTCTGTCTTCTCCCTTCCTTACCTCAAATCAGGAAGCTCTTATCCTCTTGGTCATTGCTTTGTGGCAGATAGCAGTTGATTTCACAGATGACAACCTGATAAATTATCAGACCAGTTGCTGTTGGTGTAGTGAATATTGTGTAGGCTCTACACAAGTCTAGCATTTTTTCCATTACAGCATGGAGTTATACTCATTGTTAATCCAATTATGCTCATGGAGACACCAAGGAAAAGAGGTCAGTGGTAGAATTCAGAGTAGATTTGACTAAATTTGACTCCCCACCTATCTAGCACTCAAGAGTACTGGATTCTAGTCTGATAATGCCTGAATTGCAAAATATAACAGACTCTCCATATAGAAGACAGAAGCAAAACATTTATTCAGACACCAGAAAGCCAAATCCCAACACTAGAAAACCGAATCCATCATAACACCAAAGAAGTTAATACATCATAACACAGCAGAAAGACTTCCCACAAACATTTAGAAGCCTAGCTGTCTCCTTGTCTGTGTCCTCTCTCTCCCGTAGCTCTAACTGCTCTGACTTCCAGCTATCTTTCAGCTCTGCTCCACCCGTTCAGCAAACTCTTCCCACCACAGGCTCCCTGTGATTACATCCGACTTATTACAGGGCAGAGAAGATCTTCAAATTCCCTTAGGCCTATTAAAGGGCAGGGAAGATCTTCAGATTTGTATTACCATTACAATTTGGAGGACCTGGGTGCAAAACCTGCCTCCAATATTAACTAACTTGTGTGATGACCGACCTATCATTTACCATCTCTGTCTCAGTCTCTTTATCTTTAAAATGGGGATAATACTGGCCTTCAGTTCCAACCTCCCTATTTTATAATCATCAAAATTGAGGCCCAGAGAAACTAAGAAACTTGTCTAAGGATTAGAGTCATAATTAGAGTTGGGTAGTAAGTAGTAGAATTAGAATTCAGACTCAGGTCCTTCACCTCCAGATCTAGAGCCTTTTGCACTGGCCCCTCAAGGAATAATAAAAGCTGCCATGTACATAGTGTTTTATGGTTTGCCCAGCATTTTACATATCTTTTCTCATTTGGTTCTCACTCACCCCTGTGTAGCAGGTGCTATTTTTGCCCCAAGGTTACACAGGAAGTGAATAGCAGAATTAGTATTCTCATTCAGGTCCTCTGCCTCCCAACCAGACTCTTGAAGCAGTACAACACAAGTGCTTTAGATAATAGCTTCATAAATCTCAATAGAACTTTGAGTATAGTGGCTCACTTAAGCAATGGGGCATGTTCCAAGGAGCTCAGTTTGGATACAGAGCTTTTCTGCTGACTTCTCAAGTACCAGAAACTGCATGGGATTATCACAGAGAAATCAGTCTTACTCAAAGCTCAAGGTGTCATAGCCTTCCACATAATAATGACTAAAAATTGATCTAATCACACAGGAACTCCACATATTTACTCAAGTACCCATACATTCCCCTGGTGATGAAAACTATCCTTTCTGATTTGATAACAAAAAGTAGGTGATGTGGTCTATGGATGTGGGAAACTAAAAATCAAAAACACACTTATTAATTTACAGGGGGTCTCAGGCTTCTAGGCAATGTATTTCACTGATTAATCCTCAGAGGCACCCAGTAAGACTGGTACATTAACCTTAATTTGCCCACAAGCAAATTGAGCCTAAGTGTTTACTCACAGCATCTAAAAGAACTGTTGAGCAAAGCTGTTCACCAAGTCGTGAACAAGCTATCCCAGAACTTGAGTGTCTGTTGCTGATAAGGGAAAGCCCAGCTTTGGAGAATGGAGCAAAAATTCTTTATTCTTGCTATGGGGGATGGAACTTCCTGTTAGAGATTATCTAGGGACATACTCAGCAAGAGGCCAAGAAGACTTCAGCCAGCTGGGGATAGGGAAGGTCAAAAATATGGACCCTTTCCTTGGACATTAGGGTTTGGGATCATAGCTAAGACTGGAAGAGGCCTTAAAAATCACCAATTTCAGTGTTTTTATTTTTCTTTTGAAGAAACTAAACCTCTAAAATGTGAAGTGATTTGTCCAAGGTCACATAGCTGACCCAGAATTTGACCTTGAAATCCTGTGATCTTTTCCATGCTCTAAATAACTTGCTGCAGTGGTTTGGAGAAAATATTTCATAGTTTCATAAATTTAGGGATCTAAAGTTCTGTATTATTATTATTATATTATTTTCCTGAGATGATAAATGAAATAATTAGCTGGGGGAAATGCATGATGGAGTGGCAAGAATTCTGCATCAGGAGACCTCAGGATGATGATAGTGGAAAGTGCTTGATTTGTAGTGAGAGAACCTGACTTTAATCCCATATCCCTCTTATATTTCATGATTCTCACTTAGTGCATTTGAGAAGCAATATGGTGCTGTGGAAAGACTAGCTGGGAAACGGAAAATTACAAATTCCAGTCCTAAAATGATCACTGACTATTAACTAATGAATTAACCTTTGACAATTCATATAATTTTTCCCCAAGTAGTAATAAATGGGCTAGAAACTCATTGTTTAGGACCTGTGTTTATTAATCAATCCTGAAATATAGTGAAGTGTCATTGGACTTGGAGAAAGGCAACCTAGTGTCAAATTCTAGCTCCAAGGTGTACTAGCTATGTGCCATGGGAAAGCTGTTTAATTTTTCTGATCCTTGGTCTCTTAATAGGTAAAATAGTAATTAATAGGAATAATTTGTCCTGCCTAACTCACAAAGCTGTTGTAAAGGAAGGGCTTGTTCATTGTTATTTACTGAACCTTTACTACTTCCACAAGGATAAGATATATTCCTTCCCTTGAAAGAACTTGTCGTTGTTGAGTTTTTTTTTAGTTTGATTCTGACTCTTCATGACCCCATAGGGGGGTTTTCTTGGCAAAGATATTGGAGTGGTTTGCCATTTCCATCTCTAGTTCATTTTATAGATGAGGAAACTGAGGCAAATAGGGGTAAGTGACTTGCCCAAGGTCACACAGCTGGTAAGTGTCTGAGACCAGATTTGAACTCAGGAAAATCAATCTTCTTGGCACTCTGTCCACTGTACTGCCCTTTGAATGAGATTACATGTCTAATAATATGCTTAGCTTATTAATGGAGCTCATTAGACATGGACTGATGGTTTACAAAACTAAAATAGTTGTACTTAAATTTAAAACATTAGGAAAAAGAAAAATGAGCCTTCACGGCCTCGTACAGTGGAAAGAATGCTTGATTAAAAGTCAAGAGACCCTGGGTTCAAGTCCAGAGTCTTCCACTTACTACTTTTTTGATCTGGAGAAAGTAATTTAACTTCACTGGGCCTCAGTTTCCCCATTTGTGAAATGAGGTGGTTGACCTAGGCAACATCTAAAGTCACCTCCAGCTCTCAATCAATGATCCTGTGATTGAGGCAGCTTAGTGATGTGGTGGTTAGAGTGCTGGGCCAGAAAACAAAAAGACCTGAGTTCAAATCTGGCCTTAGATAATTACTACCTGTATGGTCCTGAACAAGTCACTTAACCTGATTGCCTCAGTTTCCTCAATAAAAAAGGGGGTAATAATAACAGAGTAGGGATTGTGAGGATCAATTAAGATAGTATTTGTAAAGAACTTAGCAGAGTGCCTGGCACTTAGGAGGCACTATGTAAACGCATATTCCCTTCTCTTCCCCCGTCCTGTGACCTTTGCTCCTATGCTTTTATTTCAATGTCTTATCATGGTGTAAAAGTGACCCTTACATTCTCAAAGGCTATGCTGAGAAAGCCCAAGTAACGCAAACCCTACCAAGCTGGAAAGAACAGTTGTAAGCCCTGTCCCAGGCATAGAACTCATGTTTATCCTCTAGGCACAGCCTCCTTAAGTGCAGAGAAGTCCTCGACACAGACCTGACCACCAAGTGATGGATGTTTCTGGCCAGAGCCATTCACAAAATGCTCTCTAGTGAAGCATGAAGGGGCATGGAAGGGCCAGCGTGCATCCATACTAATGGGATACAGTAGCTCACTGGAGTATTGAAAAAGGTAATAATGAAGAGCCCTTGAAATGACTTGTGACATATAAATGCTATGAGAGAAATGAGGAGAGAAGGAAATGGAGGGACAGAGAGATTGAAGTGACTTGCTCAGTGTCCCAAGAAATGAGGAACATGCCTTAGTTCTCATCTCTTCCTTACTTTGCCCACTCACCCATGCTGCTCCTGATGCATCCAAGAGCTGCTCTCCTGCCATGGCCCCCACTCCCCACATGTGGAAGGGACTAGAGAGCCCAGATTGAAGGCACTAAATGAATTATAGGTATGAATAGGGGAGCCCCCCCCAAATTCTACTAATTCATTATAAGTTGGGGGCCTTAGGAGGAGAGCCAGTGGAGGGGTGTGGTATATGTGAAAGCAATAACTAGAGAAAGAACAAGCTTGTAGAATCCCCGGGGGTTATCTAGGTTATAGAATCACAGAATTTCAGTGTTGAGAGGGACCTAAGAGACCGTCTATTCCAACCCATACCTAGACAAGATTCCCTTCTACAATATACTCAAGCAGCTGACATCCAGCCTTTGCTGAGGACCTCTACTGAGGAGAGCTCACCATCTCCTGAGGCATCCCATTCCACTTGGGACAGACATAATTATTAAGAAGGTTTTTTTTCTCCTTATAAGCCTAAGTTTACCTCTTCACAACTGCCACTGATTATTTCTAGTTCTGCCAGCTGGAGCCAATCAGGAAAAAGTTCAACCTATTTTCCATATGTCCTTCAAATATTCTAAGATGACAGCCATGTCTCCTCTCCTACTTTTCCAGGCTCAACATCTCTAGTTGCTTCTGCTGATTCTTCTATACCATGAGTTCATGGCCTTTCACCATTCTGGCTGCCCTCCTTTGGATTCCCTACAGCTTATCTATATCTTTTTAAAATGCATTACCCAGATGTAGATCTACTGCAGATGTAGAATGACTAGAACAAAACAGATGGACACTATATTTCTTGTGGTTTAGCCCAAGATCGCATTTCTTGGCTGCCATATTGCCCAATTGTTCATGTTGAACTTACAGCTCATGAAAACCCTCAAACATTTTTCAGATAAGCTGATTTCTAACTTTCCCTAACCACATCTCACACAGCTTTTATTCCTGAAGTTTTATTTCTGAAGCTTTCTTGAACACAGCTTTGATGATTTGATAGGAACATGTGCAAAATGGTTGCAAAAACAGACCACCCCTGCAATGTGTATGGAACGGCTTTCCTAAGAATCACAATATCCTCACTGCTCATCACCAAGGTGCTCAACCCACAAAGTCCCAGACTGTGCCTGCCTCCCATTGCACATAATGCACATAGCTCATGGTACTTGGGGAATGGCCCTGGATTCAATTGAATTGAATTGAAAATTTAGTAAATAAGAAAGCCTTTCATCTCTACCCTCAAATCTTCATCCCATAGTTGGGAAATCTCTCATCCTCAACCAAACAACTTCCTTCATAAGACTTAGACAATTGATTTTTAGTGACCAGATGCTTTATTAATAGTCAAGTAATTGGAAAGAAAAAAACTAGTATTTAGTGAAACTATAATGAAGCTGCTTCACCCAATCATCTCTCCATTTTCCTGAACCCCTTCACTGCATGTGAAATGAAGGAAAAGATTAGGGGAAGATGTTGAATGTTTGAAACTTGCTGAGATAAGCTTTACAAGAGAGAACATGGGGTGGAAGGGAGGAGTCCTGGGGTTTGGGATCCATCTCCCAGCACCATCTGGGTGGCCATTCCATCTCACTTACCCAACACCTTGGTTCCATGTCTGCTCTGTATCTCTATTACAACCACCATATTTCCCCAGGATCCATCCCACCGCACCTGCCATATATTAGGCCACAGTCACAGAAACTTAACAGTAGTGTCAGGAGATACCCAAAGCAAGCCGCTGAATACCACCAGCCCACCAATAGCCATTGGTCTCTGACGTCTCTCTGCTTTCAACCGGACTAGAAGTTTCTCCAAAGGCAAAGAGAAGAGAGCCTGAAGATGCTGGGGCGTGTATGTAGGCATATACATCCTATTTCCAGTGACTTTGATGATCTGTCCCACCCCTCCTCACCCCACCCCATCCTCATCAACTCCCAGAAGGTATTAAAAAATACCTGCTACACACATATAAGACTTTATAATCTACCCCCACTAGGTTTTCCTCTTATTCAGTTTGGTCCAACATGGTATCTTGTTGGATCCTGATTTGGTTGTCTAGTATGTTAGCTCTCAGTTCTGTGTCATCTGTAAATGTAATTAGTATATCACCTGTTCCTCTTTCTAAGCCATGGATACAAATCACACAGGGCTGAGCACAGCTATTGGGATGCTAGAGACCTTCTAAGTTGGCGTCAAACAGTGGTTCAATGACCCATATCTGGGTCCAAACATTCAACCAGTTTCAAATCCCCTTAACTGTGTTATCATCTGGTTCATATCTCTCCATCTTGTCCATAAGAAAGATATGAAGAATTTGCTCAAATGCTTTGTTAAAAGCTAAGTAAATTTTATCCATAGAATTCTGCTGATCATCTGTAATTTTAGCAATTCTGTTAAAAAATGAAATGAAGTTAGACTGGCCATGCCTTTTTCTGATGAAGCCATGCTGTCTCTTTGTGATACTGCTTTCTTTTCTAGATGTTCACTAACCATCATATTAATAATACATTTTAAATTTTGCCAGAAATCGAAGTCAAGCTCACTGGCCTTTCATTTGCAGACTGCAATGAAATGTATACCAGCATCTCTCCAGTTGCAACATAACCTTCTAATTCTACAAATAAGGAAATAGGCTCAGAGAGTTGATGTGATTTAGCTAGAATTATGTGGAGAAATACTGGAAGAGCTAGAAACATAACCCAGGTTTCTTAGTTTCTAGGCAGTGTTCTTTCTGATTTGATATACTGTAGCGCCAATACAATATTCATAGTGCCCACAGTCACTATAAATATACCTGCATGGTGCTCGATCAAAAAATAAAACAGACTCTACATATAGAAGTATAGAAGACAGAAGCAAAACATTTATTCAGCACCAGAAAACTGAATCCCAACACCAGGAAACCAAATCCATCATAGCAACGTAGAGGTGAGTGTGCCACAATATAGCAGATAGCCACACCATCCTTTAGCCTTCCCACAAACCAACACAAGCCTAGATGTCACAGCAGGTAGCAAAGAAAACCAACTTTTACTCACAAGCCTATTTCCCTTGGAAATTCCCTCCCAACCCTCTAGTCTAACTCTGTCTCCCACCTTCCTGTGGACTCTGCTCCACCCTTCAGCAAACTTGTCCCACTACAGGCTCCATGTGACTACATTTAGCCTATTAAGGGGCAGAGTTTATTTTCAAAGCAGCAAAGGTCTTCAAATTACCATTACCATTACATATGCTGTCTCTTAAATTACATTCAATTTATCCTGCATATATCTTGTTTTTACATAGTTGTTTGAATGTTACTTTCTCTCATTAGATTGTGAGTTCCTTGAAGGTTTTGTATCCCTAGCACTTAGCACAGTTCCTGAAAAATATTAAGAGCTTTATAAATATTTATTGATTTGACTGTCTCTTAAAGTGAGAAATTATAAATAAGAATATGCCAAGCAATTCATATTATAAGAAATTACATAGCCAGGGCCTTCAAGTATATGTTACATTACTGTTTATCCTTTGCTAGGCAGCCTAGAGTGGGCAGCTAGGTGGCACAGCTAGGTGCCTGTCCGGGGGTCAGGAAGACTCATCTTCCTGACCTTAGACAATTCCTAGCTGTGTGACCCTGGGCAAGTCACTTAACCCTGTTTGCCTCAATTTCCTCATCCGTACAATGAACTGGAGAAGGAAATGGCAAACCACTCTAATATCATTGCCAAGAAAACCCCAAATGGAGTCACGAGTCAGACATGACTGAAATGATTCAACAGCAAACCAAAAGCACCTTAGAAGTCAAGCCAAGAAGTCTCGCCTAGTAGTAGCCACAGATTGGCAAATGCAATCTTCTGTTTCTAATTCCTCATTTAGCCGTGAGTTCCCTTTTCTTCTTCTCTTATTTCAAGACTTCAGATTTTAAAGGAGCCATAATTTAATTGGAATAATAAATGCAATAGCTACATTCCTTAGTAGACGGTCTCCATGAGTTGCCATGCCCCTTTCCCCCTGCAAAAATAAACGGTCAGGGGGCAGCTGGGTGGCACAGTGAATAGAGCACTGGCCCTGAAGTCAGAAGGACCTGAATTCAAATCCGGCCTCAGACACTTAACACTTACTAGCCATGTGACCTTGAGCAAGTCAATTAACCCCAATTGCCCTCCAAAAAGCAAAAAAAAATAAAATAAAAGGTCACCTGGTAATTAAGCCCCTCTGAACTTAACAAGACTCACACTACAGATACATAATTAGCACTGGGCCCCTACTTAACTTTTTCAGCTTGGTTGACTCTTCTCCAACTGCCCCTCTGGTGCAGAATCCAGCACCACCTGCACGGTAGAATAGGCTAGGGGGTGGGGAGGGGTGGAGGAAGAGGAGGAAGGGGAGGAAGCAAGGTCAGGCTCCTAGTCACATTCTTCCATTAACTAAATAAAAAGGAAATGGGAAGGAGAAGCGTGAGATCCCTTGTTTAAAATGCCCTTGGCTGTGTTTCTCTTACATTTGACAGTGCTTCTAATGTTAATTATTAGGCTTATTAACTTATTTATTTATAGAAGTTCCTTATTATTATCCTGTTCGAGGGGTTTCCCTGGAAGAGGCCTTACAGATCATCTGCCTGGTGGATGTGAAATGTGGGTTGTGAAAAGGACAATGAAGGGACTTAAAGTCCTGTCGCTTTGGCTCAAATCCCAGTTCTGATTCTACTGTGAAGACAGGCAAATCACTTAACCACTCTGGACCTCAGCTTTCTTCTCTGTAAAACTGATATTTTTTATCTGTAAAATAAAAATTTTCTTATCTGTAAAATGAGAGTAATAATGTCTGTGGGGCTTTTCGCAGAGGCTGCTAGGGTCTAGATTTAATCGAGGATCAGGGTTTAAAGCCAGAAAGGATTTTAGAGGTCTCTTCAGACAACTCATCATTTTATAGATGATGAAACTAAGACCCATAAGAGTTGTGTCTTCATCAAAATCACAAGGGTAATGAGTAGCAGAACTGGGAGTTGGAACCAGGTTCACCAGCCCCAAAATAAGTGCCTTGTAAACCTCAAGATGCTCTAGACATTTTGCACCTATTATCTCTTCCAGTCCATTCATTGTGTAGGTGAGGAAACTGAGGCCCGGTGAGGGGGAAATGATATGTCCAAGGTCACACAGCAAGTCAATGGCAAAGCCAGGACTTGGTCTCCAGGTTCCTCAACCTCCTCCCACTAAGTCTACTGTTGCCTAATAAGAACCAGTGGATGATGTGATGAGACATTTTCACCAAAGAAAATATGAAGGGTAAATGGGGGCAGTGGACAGAGTGCCCAGCCTGAAGTCAAGAACATTCATATTCCTGAGTTCAAATTCAGCCTCAGACACGCACTAGCTATGTGACCTGGGCAAGTCACTTACCCCTATTTGCTTCAGTTTCCTCATCTGGAAAACGAGCTAGAGAAGGAAAGGGTAAACCACTCCAGTATCTGTGCCAAAAAATAAAAAATAAAAATGGGGTCACAAAGCATCAGATATGACTGAATGATAACAACAACCAGGCCTGTACTGATGGGCCAGTGTTTTAAGCCAGAATAGGAAAATAAGATCTGTGCTAGCTCTAATCATCAGAACATTTTGTTTGAGACACTCAGGAGGCACAGCAGGCTTCTGGTGCAAAAGTGACTCACTGGCATCACTGAAGAAACACAGCCAGCCCTCTGGTGAAATCACACTGGGCTACCCACAGAGCCCAGAGAGACTGTGAAGAAATGAGGGAGAGGGAGGCCCCACCTGGTAAAGAGGAGGATCGCAGGATCACAGCTCTCAAGGTGGGAAGGGTCCAACCCATACTGAAGGAAATCCTGCTATAAAAGTGGCCATCTAACCCCTATATGAAGACCTCGAAGGACAGGCAACCCATCACCTCTAGAGATAACCTTTGACACTTTTAGACATTGCTAAGTGTTAGGAGGTTTTCCCTGGCAACTTGCTCAAATGTACCCCTTTTCAATTGCCACTCCTCGTTCCTGGAGCAAGGACCCTCCTTCCAGGGTCAAACAGAACAAATCTATTCTTCCTCCCCATGGCAGCCCTCCACATACTTAGACACAGGTATAATTCTCCCCCTCCCCACTACCCAGAGTCTTCTCTTCTCCTGGTAAATCTTCCTAGTTCCTCCAACTAATTCCCACATGACATGGACTTAAGGCCCTTCACCATTTTGTTTGTCCTCTGGACATGGTACAACTTATTGGTTCCAGTTAATCTATTATCTTTGTGATTTTGGTCAAGTCACATAACTCTTATGGGTCTCAGTTTCTCTGTGATGGGGTTAGATGTTCCTCCCAAATTTGTATAATCTGTAAACCTGATAAGTATTATATGTGCAAACACACACACATACACACACACACACACACACACACACACACACACACACACACTTAGTGTGATAAGATTAAATGGTAGAGAGCCAAGAATAGAAACCCCAGTGGACTCTACTGAAGACCTCTTGCCATGTTGATATTGAACTATGAATCACTATTTTTTAAGTCTGGCTATCAAACCAATTCTGAATCCAGTTAATTTTATTGTTATCTAGTCCACACTATCTTCACACCAGTATTGTTCTTCTGCACAAAAATAATACAAAATGCTTACTGAGAAGCTTTGCTTTTGCTAAAATCTAGGTAAGCCATATCCACAGTATTTTTTCCGTCTAATGGTTAGTCTGGTATGACCTGTTCTTGATGAAACCATGTTTTGTTTTTGTAATCACTCCTTTCCTTTTCTAGATGGCAGCCAATAATTTCAGAATGATCATCCATTCTAGAGAATTGAAGCTAGGCTCCCTGTTCTGTCATTCTCAGACTCTGTTCTTTTCTCTTTTTTGAAAATTGGGACATCAGTCCTTCACTAGTCTTATTGCACCTTGCTGGTTTGGAGATGATCTTTCCAATATCTACTGACAGTAGCTCAGCAATTTGCTAGTTTTCCCAGTCCCCAGTTGACTTGAAACCATCCAAGGAAGCTAAGTAACTATCTTACTGTCTACTTACTCATGCTGGGTGTCAATTCCCTATTATGTGTTTATGTTTCATCATTTCCAGTACAAAGATCATTCTTATTAGCTGAGAAAATAGAAGAAAAAAACCCAAACTCATCATGTAGCTCTCCTTTCTGCTGTCCGGTATCACCATACTGTCCATACGAGGCAAAAGTCCCATTTCTTATTCATCTTCCTTTTTCTAACAATATCACTAAAAACAGGAACAACAACCTCCCCCGCCCTTTTTTGTTGTCCTTGGTTTCCCTTGTCAACATCGGCCAATTCTGAGCTTTAGTATTCCTGGTATATTCTTTTTGTAGGACTGTACCAGACTAGTATATCCTCTGTCCTTTGGCTTTGTTTCATCATATATAAATTTCTTTTTAAAATATAAATTGGATGTGTAAGTCCTTACACATACACATTGGACCTTCAGACCAATCCTATTTTTTTTAACTCACTGTAATGTTGTGCCTTTAGAATTTCATTCATGAGCATCTCTTCTCTTATCTTTCCTGAGCTGATTTGCCCAGTATTTTAGTCCGTGAGAACCTACTTATTTTTTTTCTGACCTTTCTGAAATTTGCTCTCTCAAAATCCAGAGTGCATGTCAGATTTCCCCCCTTTTTTTCCCCAAAGAGTAGGACACAATATTCAGTTTCCCACTGGGAGTCTCATCATTTCCCACCAGCAGCAATCAGCTCCTTCCTGTTAACTAAAATCAAAACCAGAATGGAATTTCTCTTTATTGGTTTCTTCACCTTTTGAAGCAAGATATCAGATTAACAGCCAAATTAAGGAGGAATAAGACAAGTTTCTCCATTCACTGAGAAGATGTAACATGAGCCATGGGAATGTGAGTCTCTTTTGTTTTTCTAGCCTTTCCTTCATGTCTCTTGATCACACCATCTTTGTCACGATTGAAATCTGCCCTTGCTAATTTCTATTTCAATGGAGTGGTCAGTTCCCCCACAGGGTTCACATCATTTTCACACCAGCAACCAGTGTTTTCCTATTAGTGAACATCTGATTCAGAATAGAATTTCCTTTTTTTGATTCCTCCACCTTTTGAAGGATGAAAGTATAATGAAGGGGGTGGTTAGATGGCACAGTGAATAGAGCACCGGCCCTGGAGTCAGGAAAACCTGAGTTCAAATCTGGCCTCAGACACTTAACACTTACTAGCCATGTGACCTTGGGCAAGTCACTTAACTCCAATTGTCCTGTCTTCACCCCTCCAGAAAGCCAAAAAAAGGGGGAGGGTGTTATGAAGGTAAGCCAAGAATTTACTAGATACTATGTTTTGGGCAGATGCCTTTGTTGGAAAGATAGCTGAATAATTGGAGTCCCTGGTCACTACTATACCAGGCATCACTTCCAGGCTTATAATCTGCTTCCCAAACTCCTCATGCATGGTGTCTTTATGTTTAGGTGGTCTGTAGTATATTCTGAAGACAGAATAATTTGTCTTTTCCTCTATTGACTTTCCTTCAAATACTGTTGTGCTTCTCCTTTCTGGTTCCTATATTTACTTACATGAGTATATACTTTCTTAATATATGATGGTATTCCTCTTGCCCCTTCCTCCCCCCAAATCCTCTTTCTCTTAAATAAAGTATACCCCTCCAGAACCATAGTCCAGTCATGATTTTTAATTTCCACTGAGACTCGTGGATATCATCCATAAAGCCTTTTACTTTATATTATGTTTTTACTTATTATATGGACTGTCAGTGACTAACACAGTTCAATTCAACAAACATTTAAATAAAACTTACCATAGGAAAATCTAGGCCATGGCTAAGTCACAACCTCTTAGAACTCCAGACAGATCTTTCAAACTATAAGTTGCAGAGAAAGTGCAGATATGCATTGGTAGAACAAATGCCTAATGGGAACTCCTTACACTGATACAGGCCATTGGTCCAATTATATATTTTTTGTTATTGTTCAGTCATGTCCAACTCTTCACAATGCCATGGATCATAGCATAACAATGCTATCCATAGTTGTTTTCTTGACAAAGATATTGGAGTAGTTTCCCATTTTCTTCTCCAGTGGATTAGACAAACAGAGGTTAAGTAACTTGTCCATGGTCATACAACTAGTAAGTTTCTGAGGCCAGATTTGAACTCGGGTCTTCCTGACTACAGGTCTAGTGCTCTCTTCACTAAGCCATCTAGCTGCTCCAATTATCCATGTGTATGTGTACGTATGTATATATAATACATATACACATATATGCGTATCTATATGTGTGTATCCTGTCAGTGCTTTTTGTTTTTACAAGGTGCTCTGCATCAGGTTATCTACAGTCCATTTTAGTCTATTTTCATATCAGAATCTCCTGCCACTTTTTTTCAATTCCCCTCTTCCCTCTACATGTAGCTGATATTTTTAAAAATGTAATTCAAAGTGAAGGTTAAGATTTTAATTACCCTTAAAGGTTTTAATTTATTAGGTAACACAGTAACCACCATTTCTTAACTACAACAATAAGTTTCCCTCACTGTTCATCATTCCACCTGTGGGATGTAAGAATTTATTAATGTAGAAAGATTAAATTAAAAATTAATGATGCTTGCTAATGAATACATGAGTTTTCATAAGAACATATAAAAATAATCTTTACCATCACATAATTGACTGAAAGAGGATATAAGGTCCCAATGAGCTTACTATTTGAGGATTTTTAATTAATTTGTTAGTGCCAAATACCACCTTAAAAGCTCCCTTCCACAAATTGCCTCATAGATATCGAGACATCAGAATTATCCTGGATTCTTTGAAAGACTTATCAGAGATGACCTTGTGATCATAAATATCAGGAGAGGCACAAAGAGGTGTATGTTCACCAAAGAATTTTTCCATTATGATGGAAGAGGTCCAGTAGAGAAATGAAGTTGAAGAGAGATCTGCTATGGATTGTGAAGTCCTCCTCTTTATGGACGATAATTGTATTAGTTGGATCAAGCCTTGGAACACTGCAGAGACTCCCAGATGAGCACCATAACCACTTAAAAGAATGGTGGCATATACAGACTATACCACTATCCACATAGTATAGTGGATAAAAGAAATGATAAGTGAACACATGGGAGTTAATGTGATCATCAAAGGAAATAGAATAGGTTGAAAAGAGAAGGAGACCATCATGGATGAAGAATCAGCAAAGGAAGGAGAGAGAAGTGTCATGGAAACCTATAGAGAGGATATTCAGAAAGAGGAATCAATGTTGTCAAGTGCTACAGAGAGATCAAGGAGGGTTAGAATTAAGATTTGGCAATTAAGAGATAATTGATATCTTCAGAGAGGAAAATTTTAATTGAGTGAGGTCAAAAGCCAGATTGCATAAAGTGTGGGATTTAGGATAAAGAGAAAAGGTAGGTGGATTTCTTGAAAAGTATAGCCCAGAAGGGGAGGGTAGGTATAGGGTGATAGCAGGGATGGTATATCTCAAGAGAGGATATTTTCGTGAGAAACATAGGCATGTTTTTAGGCAATAGAGAAGGAGCCAGTATATAGGGAGAGAGAAGTTAAGAGAGAAAGCAGTTTGCTAGAGAAGGGGAGCTCTAGGCTAATGATCTCAATTTTGTCAGTGAATGAGGTGAAGTCCTCAGTTGAGACAGGGAGAAAGTGCCATGGATGGCTTAAACAGAGAAGAGGGTTGAAATAATTGGAGGAAGATGAGAGAATAAATCAGTTTGGGAGTAAAATGATTGCCTAGCTTCAATGAGAGTCCAATTGAAATTAGAGCACATTAGCTTATAGAGAGCCCAATCAGTACGTTTTTATGATTTCCTCCAGTTCTGTTCAGTAGCATGTGAAGAAAGCAGAAGGAGGAAGTAAAACATGATTGGGGCTTGGCAAGACATGAGCTATGCTAATGCAGGGACAAGGGAATTGAGGGTAGAATTGAGTTGGTTTGCCATTGGGGTAAAGATGGGAAACTCAAGACAATGTAGTCAGGGGTGATGTTTCAGTAAAAAGCTGGGGGTAGAGGGAACAGAGGTCACAGTGAAGAGAAACATCAGGGTTGGGCCTCATATATTATCAGATAAAGGAATTTCAGAGTTTGTGAACATGAAAGTAAAACAGTCATAGTTTAGAGTCAGAGGCATTTAGGGTTAGAGTGAATATCTCTGTGGTGTAGCTGAGCAAGAGGTCATGGGAACTAAACATCTTGAGGAAATGAGGATTAAAGATTTGGGGAGGGGTATATTAGTATTTATACTGAAGTTCCCTAGTATGAGGCCTGAAAATGGAGAAGAGAGAAAAAGGCACTAAACTCATTCAGGAAGGTAGGAATGTCTTGGGGATGGGTGGATAAGTGATACATTCTGATAGCTTGAACCTTAAAGGAGGAGCCATTGCTTAGTGAAAGTGGTCAATGGAGAGTCTGGAAATGGCAACGAAGAGCAAGAAGTATTCCCACTGCCCCATCACAACTAGTAAATTGCAGAGTATATGAGAAATCATAGCCAGTTCTCATTATGAAGTGATTGCTGACCTCTGAGAATAATGCAGTTTGAGAAGAATGGTGAGGATGGAAGCCAAATGGTTAAGAGGGGGAAAAATGATGTACAGCTTCTCCTACCTATAAAGTAGCCATTGTGGACCAAGGCTGTCAGAGTCACTTCCATAATTCTGTTTGAATAGCTTTTATGGCTGCTGCAAGAAGGAGACATGGGATTACATCACTTATACTCATGGCTGGTACAAAAAGAGGTGCAGATCACTTTGCCTGGCCCACTGCAGTAATCATTTGTTTATGGCAGAAGCAGCACTTTCATCAAATCCCTCTGGCGCACTCTCAAACTGCCTACTGTGGATTTCCCACATCCAAAGAGATCCTGAATGATCTCACACATTTTACTGATTATTCAAATTACTTGACAATGGTGGTATGACAGAGATCACTCCCACTCTGGCTCATCCAACTTTTGAGTGAATAACCAACATTTGAGTTATGAGTCCTTCAGGAATTTGGCAAGATGTGAACTGTGGAACCAGATGTTTTGCTGATAATCAATCAATCAAAGAGCATTTATTAATCACCTGGGGCTACAAGAGCAAAAGTGAAATTGCCCCCGCATTGAAAGAACTTATATTCTTTGGCTTATACCACTGTTTCTCTTGCCCTGCCACTCCACCAAGTGAGCTAAGAGGAGCTAGAAGGTCATTACTGGGGGCAGTATTTACCCAGTGGAACTTCTCCTTGTAAGTAAAGGGGAAGCTTCTCTGGCCCTATTTCTGTCTTAAATAGAGGAGGATTGACATAGGAACAGTTCAGCATCTGTGTCTTCTTTCTGAGAGAGATTTGAAGCCTTGCCTGAAATTAGAAGTTGGTGATGAAGTCTGAAATCTCTAGATTCTTATCCCAGCCCTGACAATTACTAACTGTGTGAATTAGGGCAAGTCACATAAATGCCTTTGAGAGTTATCTATAAAATGGGGATAATAAAATTTGCAACTAGCACAGTTGTTTGGGCTTTATAAATGGTAAAGTATTATGGCAGTAGGAGTTTTTGTTTGTTTGTTTTTTTAACGGGCCCATAGTTTCATTGGTATAGGGAATTCTCACTGAGGAAATGCGCTCTGCCAGTATCTCTTCAATACCTTACGTTGTTTGAGTTGGAGGCATCCTCATTCATCCCATATAGTCAATCAGTTACCAAATCTTATTGTTTCTCTTTCTACAACATCCACCTCCACTCAACCCTCACCACAGTTCAGATCTTTATCCCTTCTTATTTTACTTTGAGGGGCAAAGGCCCTCAATTGGGGTTAATTGACTTGTCCAAGGTCACACAGCAAGTAAGTGTGTCAAGTGTCTGAGGCTGGATTTGAACTCAGATCTTCCTGACTTCAGGGCCCATGCTGTATTCACTGCACCACCTAGCTGCTCCCATTTTATCACTTTTTGTCTAAACTCTTCCTATAGTAACCTAATTAGCCCTTCTGCCCCAAGTTTATCCCATTCCAATCCATCATCCACATAGCTGATAAAATGACTTGACTGTCATGTCTCCCTACCTGCTCAGTAAAATTCAATAGGTCCCTATTACCTCTAGGAAATAATAGAAAATCTTTGGCTTTTAAAATCTTTGACATCCTGAGCCCATCTTACCTTTCTAGTCTTATTACACATTACAACACTTCCTGTACTCTAGGGTCCAGTCAAACTAACTTTCTTACTGGTACCTCCTATCTCTGTGCTTTTGTTCTGGTTAGTTCCCTATGCCTTGAATGTATGTCTTCCTTGCTTCTGCCTCTTAAAATCTCTCATTTTCTTCAAAAATCATCTCAGATTCCAACTTCTATTTGTATTCTCTCCTGATCTCCTCAGCACCAATGTCCTATGCTAGGACATTAGAATAGCAGAAAGCTGTAAGATATGGCACTGTTAAGTGCCTGCTCTAGGCAGCCATTGGAAAAGATACCACCTGAAACTAGGTCTTCCTGACACTGAATCTCTCTATGCCATTACACCATGCTGCCTCTCATTTGTCATTTTATTTAAGCCCTTTCTATACACACAATATGAATAAATATTAGCTATTATTTAAATATTGCTAGCTCTATAGATGAGGGGGATTTGTAGAGTGTAGTGTGGTATACTGTATTGACTCCCTTTGGGAGAATGTTTTAACTGAATTATTCTTAGAAACAAAGATGGCGCTGAGATCTTTATCATCATGAGTACTACCTTCAACTGATGCAGATATTCTCATCTTGTGTCATGTCCATGTCTTCCTATAAATCCTCCATAGAGGATCTACCCAGCCCTCTAAAGATAGGCTTTCCTCTTCATCTTTTTTTTTAAGTAGAAATAGTTCCCCCAAAGATCCCACCAACTTTACCAAGGAAAAAAAAGGGAAAAACTTAAAATGTGTGTAATATCCGATTGCCCCTACCCCCTCTTTAACCTGAGTTAATGATTGTTGAAAGATGTAATCAGTAGTGACTCGGGCACAATTCCCAGGGATAGAGCAAAATAGAACATGCTTTGCAAGGGTTAGCCTTGCATTTCCAAACCCATTAAGCAATGCCAAGTGTCATACTTCAATTCATCACAGCTCAATGAATCTGAACCTTCAATTAATAGGGAACATTTTTTTTCTTGAATTTCACTTTGAAGAGACAAGGAGAAATGACAAAAAACAACAAGCTCATAGAGAGGATTTGCCCAAACTAAAGAAAAAGGTAACATACTTGCTGTGGTATTTAATCTGTATGTCCCCCGCCAAACTTAGCCTTGTGCTCTGCATATAGAAGTCATAGGGTGACTGAATCATGAATTTAGAGTTGGAAGGAACCAGAGTGACCATCCAATGCAGTCTCCTTGTACAAATGAAAAATGAGACCCAGAGAAATTAGGTGATTTACCCAGTGTTAGAATTGGAACCAAGGTCCTCTGACTATAAATCTGCCATGTGATGCTGCTTCTCAGTCATTTTTCCTTAAGAAAATTTTTTAATGGGGCAACTAGGTGGCACAGTGAATAGAGCACTGACCCTGGAGTCAGGAGGACCTGAGTTCAAATCCGGCCTCAGACGCTTATTTAACACTTGCCAGCCGTGTGACCTTGGGCAAGTCACTTAACCCCAATTGCCCTGCCCTCCCTCCTTCAAAAAGACAGAAAAAATAAATGTTTTTTTTAATTGAACTTCTAATGATTGCCCTGACCACAGAGAATCACAGAATCTTAAAGCTAGCTGTTATTGTTCAGTTGTTTCAGTCATATATTCCTTTTAATGACCCCATTTAGGGTTTTCTGACCAAAGATACTGGAGTGGTTTGCCATTTCCTTCTCTAACTCATTTTTACAGATGAAGAAACTGAATCGGACTAAGGTTAAGTGACTTACACAGGATCACACAGCTAGTATGTATCTGAGGCTGGATTTGAACTTAGGTCTTCATGATTCCATGCCCAGCACTCTATCCACTGTACCACCTAGCTGCCCTAGGCTTATTCCCTGCCTAATTCATGATTATGAATCACGCAGTTACAGAATCTCAAGAGTTAGAAGAGACCATTGTTCCCATCCATTTCCTGAACAAGAATCCTTTCAACAGTATTTCAAACAAGGCTTCCTCTAGCGTCTACCTGGAGACCTCCAATAAGGGAGAACCCACAACCCCTAGTGATGGGGGAACCCACTATTCTCTGTCCACTTTGGGCAGCTCTAATAAAACCATGGTTTTCCTTACATCAAGCTTAAATCTTCCTCTCCACAGATTCTACCCATTCTTCCTAATTATGCCTTAGGAGGCCAAGTGGGACAAAACTAATCCCTATTCCATATGACAGCCCTACAAATACCTGAAGACAGCTATCATATCCACTTTGAGTCTTCTCTTTCTCAGGCTAAGCAGCCCAGGTTTCTCTAACTGATCCTTAACTGCAATGTTCTCCAGTCCTCTCATCCTTCTGATAGGCCTCTTCTTGACATACTCCAGCTTATCTCTAGCCCTCCTTAATTATGGTGCCCAGAACGAAACACAGTGCTCCAGCTGTGATCTGATAAGGGCACAATACAGTGGAGCTGTTTCCTCTGGTATTCTGGGCACTGTGCGTTTTAATGCAGCACAGGTTCTACCACTAACTTTTCCTATGCTGTGTCTTATTCATTTTTACTGAGTTTTCAATCCACTAAACCCTCATGATCTTTTTACAGGCAGTCCCCCCTCCCCTGTGCTGCATTCGCTAAACTAATTTTTAGGACCCAAATATAAAATTGTCAGTTTATCCCATTAAATGTCTTCTGGTTTGATTTGGCCAATTGTCAGGGCCACTTGAGATCTTATTGGATCTGAACCCTTATGATCGAGTGAGTTAATTATCCTTTCCCCTCCCCTCCAAGCTTCACATCATCTAAAAAAACCGGACAAGTATGAGTTCCATTCCTTTATGCAAGCTGTTGATTTTAAATGGTGTTGAATGTACAAGACCAAGGATAGGTCCCTAGGACAGCCTCTAGAAATGACTTTCCAAGTTGACACCAACTCTTAAGTGGTGACTTTTTGGGTTCAATCTTTTAGTTTTTCAGTGGTTCAGTCATGTCTAACTCTTCTTGAACCTGTGGACCATAGCACACCAATACTGTCCATGGAGTTGTCTTGGCAAAGTTCCTAGAGTGGTTTGCCATTTCCTTCTTCAATTGACTAAGGTAAATAGAGGTAAAGTGACTTGTCCATGGTCACATTTGAATTCAGGTCTTCCTGACTTCAGACTCAGTGCTCTATCCACTGAGCTACCCAGCTGCCTCCGATAAAAGCAACTGTTCAGTCATTTCAGTAGTGCTGTTCAGTTGTTCAAGTCATTTAACCAGTTCCAAATGCACCCCATTGTACCCTCAGATAACCCATACCAGCTCCTCCTCCCACCCCATCTTGTTCACTAAAATAGCGTGGAAGATAGCACAACAGTACCCAAGAGTTGAATGCTGGCTTCTTAAATTCATACTTCCAGTAAGAAGCAGCATAGTGGAGTTGAAAAAGCAATGACATCTATTACCATTGAGGGAGCTAGGTGGTTCCATGGTGCATAGAGGACTGGACTTGGAGTCAGGAAGACCTGAATTCAAATTTGGACTCAAGTGCTCACTCCCTCTATGACCCTGAGCAATCTTTTAACCTCTATTTGCTTTAGTGTCTTCAACTATAAAATGGAGATAATATTAATACCTAGTTTGCAGGGTTGTTGTGAGATGAGATAGTATTCAAGATAGTTTTGTGAAGAGCTTAGCACAATTTCTGGCACATAATAGGTCCCACATAAATGTTTATTCCCTTCCACCCCCCTCCATATATGCATTTGACCCAGTTTCCTATATGTAAATAAAGGAGAATGAAAATCCATCTCCCAGGATAATGAAAGCTCTTTGAAGGCAGAGACTATTCTAGCTCCTACATAGTGTCTGGCATATATTAGAAAATTAATAAATGGTTGTTGAATGAATCATGAAGCATTTCAGGGCTCTGAGTCATTGAAGACACATTCCATTATTTCAGTGCTTATTAATTCACAACATGTTAGGGCTTTCAGATGTTGAAACGAAATGGCTTTTTTGTTAACCTCAACTCAGAATATTCTGGTTGATTGAGGTTTCATGTTATGCTACAGTTTGTAGGGTTTATGTATTGATTATTCAAAAGCTGATGGTAAAAATCACTCAACAAGAATGATGTGCAAGTATGGCAGAAACTGGGCATAGATCAATGTCTGACACCATATACCAAAATAAAGTCCAAATGAGTACATGATTTAGATATAAAGGCTGATACTATAAACAAATTAGGGGAGGAAGGAGTAGTTTATCTGTCAGATTTATGGAGAATGGAGGAATTTATGACCAAATAAGAAAGAGATAACATTATGAAATACAAAATGGATAATTTTTATTACATTAAATTGAAAACATTTTGCCCAACCAAAGCCAATGTAACCAAGATTAGGAGGGAGGCAAAAACTGGGAAAGAATTTTTACAACTATTGTCTCTAATAAAGTCCTTATTTATTTTTCTTTTTGAGAGGAAGGGCAGGGCAATTGGGGTTAAGTGACTTGCCCAAGGTCACATGACTAATAAATGTTAAGTGTGTGAGGCTGGATTTGAACTCAGGTCCTCCTGATTCCAGAACCAAAGCTCTATTCACCTAATCGCCCCTAAAGTCCTCATTTCTAAGATGTATAGAGATATGAGTCAAATTTATAAGAATACAAGTTATTCCCCAATTGATAAATGGTCAAAGGATATTGAACATTTTTCAGAGGAAGAAATTAAAGCTATCAATACTCATATGAAAAAACCCTCTAATTCACTATTGATTAGAGAAATGCAAATCAAAACAACTCTAAAGTAAAACATTACACCTGTCAGATTGACTAACACAACAAAATAGGAAAATGATAAATGTTGGAGAAGATATGGGAAAGTTGGAATACTGATTCATTGCTGGTGAAGTTGTGAGCTGAACCATTATGGATAGCATTTTGAAACTATGCCTAAAGGGCTATAAAAATGTGTACACCCTTTGACCTAGCAATACTACTTCTAGATCTTACAAATGGAAAAAGGCCCCCCACGTACAAAAATATTTATAGCAGTTCTTTTTGTGGTGGCCAAGAACAGGAAATTGAGGGGATGCCCATCAATTGCAGAATGGTTGAACAAATTGTGGTATATGGATGTAATGGAATAATATTGTGCTATAAGAAATAATGAATAGATGAACTTCAGAAAAACCTGGAAAGATTTATATGAACTGATGCTGAGTGAAGTGAGCAGAACCAGAACACTATACACAGTAACAGCCACAGTATGTGATGACTGATTTTGATAGACTTCTCAATAATGCAAAGACCTAAAATAATTCCAAAGAACTCATGATGGAAAAATGCCATCTACATCCAGGAAAAGGACTACAAAGTCTGAATGCAAAGCAAAGTAGACTATTTTTTTGTTTTGTTTTAGCTTTTTCTCATGGTTTCTCCCATTTTTTTATAATTCTTCTATACAACATGACTAATGTGAAAATATGTTCAATAGGAATGTGTATGTAGAACCTATATCAGATCACACATGCTGTCTTGGGGAGGGCAGAGGTGAAGAAAATTTAAAGCTTATGGAAGTGAATGTTGAAAACTAAAAATAAATAAGTAAATTAAAAAAAAGAATGATGTACAGTTCAACAATTGAGTGTAAACAAAGTAGAATTCAATTCAATTCAGAGTTAATAACTAGCATTTATATAGCACTCTAAGGAAGCTAGGTGGCTCAGTGAATGGATAGAGTGCTGGACCTGGAGACAAGAAAACTCTTCTTCCTGAGTTCAAATGTGGCCTTAGACACTTACTAGCTGTGTGACCTTGGGCAAGTCACTTAACCCTGCTTGCCTCAGTTACCTCATCTATAAAATGAACTAGAAAAGAAAATGGCAAGCCATTACTGTATCACTGCCAAGAAAACTCCAAATGGGTCACAATGCATAGGATACAATTGAACCACAACAACAATAACAACAAAACACTTTCAGCTTTGCAAAGTGCTTTAACAAATATTATTTTATTGTATCCTCACAACAATCCTGGGAGACAGGTTCTATTGTTAGCTCCATTTTACAGATGAGGGAACTGAGGCATGCGGAGGTTAAGTGACTTGTCTAGAGTCACACAGCTAATGTCTGAGGCCAGATTTGAACTCATTTTCTTTACACTGCACAAGGAAATGGCAAATCACTGCAGTATCTTTGCCAAGAAAACCCCAAATGGGGTCACAAAGAGTGGAAAATGACCAAAAAAGGACTGAACAACAGATTTGCAGTGCTCCATCTGCTCTGTTATCCAAACACTAAATAGCAAACATTTATTAATCACTTACTCTAGGCAAAGTGAATAAGAAGCTCACTAGTATATAGCAAAGCAGCCTCAAAACCAGGTGCTCAAGTCCTGCTGCTGACCTCTCCTGGCCCTGTGACCCTAGGCAAGTCAGTTAATTTCCCAGTGCACCAGGCAATCTCTAAGACTGTCAGTGCAGAGAAAGTGCCAGCCTTCTTTAGGCACCCCAAATCCATGAGACCCCCCATGCAGTTCCTAGCCTTTTTATACTATGCACTGTGCTATGTGCTAGGGGAGAAGCAAAGGTGGGTAAGACATGGTCCCTGTACTCAGGAAAGTTGTATTCTTTTGGGGTAGGGGAATTCATCACATAGAAAAATATCTAAGAATACAAAATAAAACTAGGTAAGTGCTTGTGTAAGAAGGTGTGTGTGTAATGGGAATGGGAATTTAAAGATCTTCCCTGCCCCTTAATAAGCCTAAGGGAATTTGAAAACCTTCCCTGCTTTGAAAGTATACTATGACCCCTAGTAGACTGAATATAGTCACATGGAGCCTGTGGTGAGAGGAGTTTGCTGAAGGATGGAGCAGAACCCACAGGAAGCTGAATGTCAGAGCCAGAGAGATGGTGGGAGAGAGAGAATACTCAGGCAAGGAGTTAGTCAGGTTTGTGAGTAAAATATTGATCTTGAGTTGGTTTGTGGGAAGGATGAAGGATGCTGTGGCTCTCTGCTACATTGTGGTGCATTAACTTCTATGTTGCTATGATAAATTCATTTTCCTGGTATTGGGATTTGGTTTTCTGGTGTCTGAATAAATGTTTCACTTCTGTCTTCTATATGGAGAGTCTGCTATATCTTGTGATCAAGCTCCATGGGGGAATATTTATAATCATGGTCAGTACTGTAAATATTACATTGGCACTATTGTGTGTATGCATATTTACATCATTCTTTAAGGCTTGCAAAGCAATTATGCATGTGTATAAAATATAATCTTAATTTATCTTCATAACCACCCTATGAAGCAGTTACTCTTATTAGCCCCATTTTACTGTTAGGACACTGGGCTGCAGAAAAGTAAAGTGACTTTCCTAGCTAGTAAATATCTATGGCAATATTTGAACTTATCTTCCTGACTCCTTATTCATAATGTTATGCTCTCTACTTGAGTTACTAACAAAAGGCTCTATAAACTTCAAAGGAAGAAAAGTTTATTCCCAAATGAGGTAGCATCAGGGAAACTTCACGAAAGAAAGATGGCATTGAAGATGTCTTAAAGAACAGACAGGATTTTGAGAGGTAAAGAATACAGGCAGGCGCCCCAAGCATAGAGAACAGAGAAAGCAGAGGTGTAGATCAAGGTGGGAAAGTACTACATTCACACACACGCGTGCACGCACACACACACATACACATACACACACACGTGTGTATGTATATGTATTTATATGTGTGAGCAAGTCAATTAATCTTTCTGGGCCTCGGTTTCCTCATCTGTAAAATGAAGGGGTTAAAGTAAATGGTTTCTAAGGTTTCTTCTAAATCCTATGAACTGATATAGTGATTTTTCTATGAATTTTCTGCTGTGTAAAATGATAGGGTCAAGGCTAAATTGTGCCTATGGCCTCTCCTAGTTGTCTCATGGTCCTATGATCCCATAAGTCTATTTCTTCATACTTTACTGTAGAAATCCAAAGTTTGGAAGGAACCTCTGGTCTTCTAGTTCAGCTCTTACTTTTATAATGTCTAGGGCTCTAAAATATATGTTTGGAGGGATGAGCCAAACCTCAGATCAATCACTATATTAGACTGTATGACCTGGTCTGTATCATAATTATCATTTCATCACAGACTTGTCCTTCTGATTAATTTAACTGTATAACCACACCAAAGAGTGGGGGAAGAGAAACATAACCCATTTACCCTCTTCTATCCTCCTTGTGGGTCAGCATACCTATAAGAATATCCCACATTTTTCTATACCCTTCCACACGCACTGAAGGCTTACATGGGTCGATTCCTGCCCAAAGGCTATAAAGTTGTAGCTAGCCTTAACTTCTACCAACAACAGACACTGCCCCTCTCTTTCTTCAACTACTCCAGATTAGTGCTACAACTACATGCTAAGAAGCAGCCCCCAGTTCCACTGGGTACCCCCCATCTCAGTGCAGCAACCCATAACAGTGAATTCCATCCACAATATCCCTCCTAACTGGTCATTCACCGCTTAGCTGGCAACTTCCAATAACAATGAATTCCCAGCCCTTAGTGGCAGCCCGTTTCACTTTTATATGGTTCTTTTTGTCAAGAAGTAGTTTTTTTGTATTAAGCTGAAACCTGCCTTCCCATAATTTCCACTTACTAATACTAGTTTTACAATATGGAGCTGAATGGAACAAGTCTAATTGTTCTATTGTACCCTTAGCTGCTACCATGCTACCTGTCCCCAAGGCTTATCTTCTCTCAGGTAAAAAAAATGTTCTCCTTCAGCAGATCTTCCTGTAGAATAGATTCTAGGCCCCTCCCTATCTTGATTTGTCTTATAGTAAGTCATTCAGTTCATCACCTAAACTGAGACCTAAAACCAGACACACTACTCCATGTGTAGTCTAAGGCAAAATACCACAAGATAAGCATGATAGAGAGCTGGACGCAGAGTCAGACACTGGATCCAGGTGTAAACACTAACTCTATGACCTTGGATAGGTCCATTAACTTCTGCCTGCCTCAGTTTCCTCATTTGTAAAATAGAGATAAAAGCACCTATTTCTCAGGGCTATTGTGAGATAAAATTAGATATTTGTAAAATGCTTTGCATACCTTAAAGCACTACAAAAATACTAGCTATTATTGTTACTACTATCATTACTATTATTAGATTATTGCCTTCCTCATTATGAATACTAGGCATCTAATAATGGAATTGAGACATACCAATGACATAAATTAAGATTTTGGACTGTTAAACCTCTTACGGCTTTTTTTTTTTGGAGGAGGAAAGACAGGGCAATTGGGGTTAAGTGACTTGCCCAAGGTCACACAGCTAGTAAGTGTTAAGGTATCTGAGATCAGTTTTGAACTCAGGTCCTTCTGACTCCAGGGCCAGTGCTCTACCTAGCTACCCCTCTTAAGGTTTTTTAACATAAATTTCTCTCTGTGTCTTCACCATCCTGGGTATGTGCAATTCAACTTTTTTTAGCCAAATTGTAGGATTGAAGTCCTGAAACTTTCCATATGTTCCTTTTATTAGCTTCTGCCAATCATTCCAACCCATTGAGATCACATTAGGTCCTGATTCTATTATCTAATATCTGAACCATCTCTCTTAGCTTCATGACACTGACAAATTTGATAAGCATACTTTCTATACCTTCATCCAAATCTTTAATAAAAATGTTGAACAGAACATGATAAGGAATTCTAGAAGAGACTTTCCTCTAGGTAGATATTAATCAATATTCTTTAGATCCTATGATTTAAGCATAACTACTACCATTCAATCAACAGGACTCTGATCTTGTCCACAAGGTTGTGGAGAGACACTGTCAAGTTCTTTTGCTGAAATTCTAATACTCTATGTATATGGCATTATATGTCAGCTTGGAAGGACATCTCCATTTGAATGCCTCATGATCTATATTTGGCCCTGTACTGTTTAATATATTTATCAAGTTGTAGGATAAAAGATATGCTAACATATTTGGAGATGACACAGATCTGGGAAAGATCCAAAAAGATCTTGATGGGCTACAACATTGGGCCAATGCTAATGAGATGAAAATTAATAAGGATAAATGTAAGCTCTTGCCCTTGGGTTTTAAAGAGCAACTTCACAAAGGCAAGATGGAGGAGGCACATCTAGAGAGCAGTTTGTCTGAAAAAGTTCTAGGATCTTCATCAAAGTAAGCTCTGTCTAAGGCAACTGGGATTTTGCAACCAGAAAAACTCATATAATTTTAGGCTACAAAAAGAGGGGCATAGAAAGTGCCACAGAGGGGATAATTATGCCCTACCTTTACCCTGTTAAATTTATATCTGGATTATTGAGTTCGCTTCTGGCCACTATACTTGTGAATGATGGAAATGTCCAGAAGTGGGCTACCCAAACAGGGAAGGGCTTTGAGATCGTGCCATATGAGACTGACTTATTAAGGAATTGGGAATGTTTAAAGAAGGGGTAACTTGAACCTATGTGCTAGATATCAAAAAGTTGAATGAGCTACCTCTTATCCTATTCAGTTCCTAAGGTCTTTAAGCAAAGGTTTGATGACCACTTTTCAGTTATATTGCAGAAGGAATCTGGATTGAACCAAATTGCCTATAAAGTCCCCTCCAGTTCTAAGACTCTATAATTCTGTGATCCCCTCTATCTAGCCAGTCTACTAACCCTACCCAAAAAACAAAATAAGAAATGAGATTGGGGTGCCTAGGTGGCACAGTGAATAGAGCACCGGTCCTGGAGTTAGGAGGACCTGAGTTCAAATCCAGCCTCAGACACTTAACACTTGCTAGCCATGTGACCTTGGGCAAGTCACTTAACCCCAACTGCCTAGCCTTCCCCCTCCAAAAGGAAAAAAAAGAAATGAGATTAGTCTGGAATTACTTTTTACTAATATAACTTGGATTGGTTCCATGTAATAATCATTTCTATATCTGATAGATATCTAGGGTAAGAGGTATGATTGAGGTTTCTCAAGACTCATCAAACCTGATGAACACTACTCATCTGTGGTAATTGCCATGAGTACAAATGAAGGAATATATAAAGCTTTGCCAGACATTATGAAGTTTTGGGTTAGAAATTGAAAGCCTTAGGAAGGTAAGTGATATCTTCCCAGTAGAAGGTAGAGACCTCAGAAGAAAGAGAAAGATATAGGAGTAATCATTTATATAAGATTTTACTTTTTCCCTCCTCGTCTTTGGAAGTAGACCTAGTAGTGCTGAGTCAAAGGGTATAAGCAATTTAATAACTTTTTTGTGAGTAATTCCAGATTGCTCTCCAGAATGGTTGGATCAGTTCACAAGTCCACCAACAATGAATTGGTGTCCCTATTTTTCCACATGCCCTCCAACATTTGTTGCTTTCTCCTTTAATCATTTTAGCCAAGTTGATAGGTATAAAATGGTATCTCACATCAAATAAAAAATGATTAGGGGAAAAGGAAAAAGGACCTCTATGTTCTAGAATATTTATAGCAGCTCTCTTTGTGGTAGCAAAGAACTAAAAATTGCAGGAATGCCCATCAATTGAGTAATGGCTGAACAAGTTGTGGTATATGATTGTGATAGAATACTACCATGTTATCAGAAATTATGAGCTCAGTGAACTTAGAAAAATATGGATAGATTTGCACAAAATAATGAAGAGCTCCATTAGCAGAACCAAAAGAATGTTGTATACAGTAACAGCAATACTGTTTTAAGAACAACTTTGGATGGAGCCAAGATGGCAGAGTAAAAGCAGGAACTTGCTTGAGCTCATCCCCCAATCTCCTTCAATACCTATAAAAAATATTCCTCTAAACAAATTGTAGAGCTATAAGAACCCACAAAATGACAGTGAAACACATGTCCAACTGAAGGCAGCCTAGAAGGCCAACAGGAAGGATCTGTTGCATTGGGCTGGGAGCAGAGCATAGTCTCATGTGGGCCACACTGGCATAGGCCGTGCCAGCATTGACTGGGCTGGAGCAGATCTCAGGAAACTGGATCACTGGCACCTGTAGCAATTTCCAGACTTCTCAACCCACAAAAACAAAGAGAAAGTAAAAGGTCAGTGGGGAAACTCTGTTGGACCTGGGTGAGAGAAGAGCCTGGTTCTGTCCCAGGGCTGTGGAGGTGACAGAGGCAGTGTTGGCAGCAGCAGCCACTGCTTCTGGAGCTTCATTCCCAGAGATAGGGAGATCAAGCAGCTGATCAAAGGGCAATTGCAGGAATCTCTTTACTGACACTGAGGCAGGATTTTTTTGCTTTGCCCTTCTTGGATCTGGATCACAGTCTTGGGTGGCAGTCCTGGGGTGAGGAGGAGCACTGGCATGGTAGAGCTTGTGGCAGCTGTGAGAAGGAGTCCTCACAGTTCTGAGGCAGGTGCCTAGAAGTAGCTCTGACAATAGTTGAGCAAAACCCCAGAAATTTGGAACAGAGCACTCTCTATTCTGGAAGCAGAGTCCTACCTGGTGAAAGAGCTCAAAAATTAGTAATTGGCTGGGGAAATGAGAAAACAGGGGCGGGGGGGGGGGGCGGAAATCAGACTGTTGAATCTTTCTTTGTGACAAAGACAATCAAAACATAGAACCAGAAGAAGACAACAATGTCAAAACTTAAAAGCCTCCAAGAAAAATATAAATTGGTCACAGCCCATAGAGGAGCTCAAGAAGGATTTTGAAAATCAATTAAGATAAGTAGAGGAAAAATTGGGAAGAGAAATGAGAGTGTTGTAAGAAAATCATGAAAAACTATTCAACAGCTTGTTAAAGGAGACCCTAAAAAATACTGAGGAAAATAACAACTTAAAAAATAGACTAACTCAAATGACAAAAGAGGTCCAAAAAGCCAATAAGAAGAAGAATGTCTTAAAAAGTAGAATTGGCCAAATTGAAAAGGAGGTCCAAAAGGTCACTGAATGAAATAACTCCTTCAAAATTAGAGTGGAGAAAATGGGAGCTAATGACTTCATGAGAAATCAAGATATTATAAAAACAGATCCAAAAGAATGAAAAAAAATAGAAGACAATATGAAATTGGAAAAGCATTGGAATCATCCAATCATCAATTGGAAAAATTATTGGAAAAACAAACTGATCTGGAAAATAGATCCAGGAGAGATGATTTAAAAATTATTGGACTACCTGAAAGCCATGATCAAAAAAAGAATCTAGACACCATCTTTCAAGAAATTATCAAGGAAAACTGCCCTGATATTCTAGAACCAGAGGGCAAAATAGAAATTGAAAGAATCCACTGATCATCTCTTGTAAAAGATCCCCAAAAGATAACTCCTAGGAATATTATAGTCAAATTCCAGAGTTCCCAGGTCAAAGAGAAAATATTACAAGCAGTCAGGAAGAAAAATTCAAGTATTGTGGAAATACAATCAGGATAACGTAAGATCTAACAGCTTCTACATTAAGGGATGGAAGGGCGTATAATATGATATTCTGGAGGTCAAAGGAGCTAGGATTAAAACCAAGAATCATCTACCCAGCAAAACTGAGTATAATGCTCCAGGGACAAATATGGATATTTAATGAAATAGAGGACTTTCAATCATTCTTAATGAAAAGACCAGAGCTGAACAGAAAATTTGACTTTCAAATACAAGAATCAAGAGAAGCATGAAAAGGTAAACAAGAAAGAGAAATCGTAAGGAACTTATTAAAGTTTAACTGTTTACATTCCTACATGGAAAGACAATGTTTGTAACTCATGAGACTTTTCTCAGTAATAGGACAGTTGAAGGGAATATGTATTTGTATATGTGTATGTATATGTATGTATAGAGTGTGAGTTGAATATGAAGGGATGGTATCTAAAAAATATAATTAAGAGGTGAGAGAGGAATATATTCGGAGGAAGAGAGAAGGGAGAAATAGGATAGGATAAATTATCTCACATAAAAGAGGCAAGAGAAAGCTGTTACAATGGAGGGGAAGAGCAGGGAGGTAAAAGGAAATGAGTCAACCTTACTCTCATTGGATTTGGCTTAAGGAGGGAATAACATACACACTCAGTTGAGTATCTTACCCTACAGGAAAATAGGGGGGAAGGGGATAAGAGAGGGGATGATAGAAGGGAGGGCAGATTGGCGGAGGGGATAGTCAAAAGCAAACACTTTTGCAATGGAGAAAATAGAATAAATGGGGGAAGGGATAGGATGGAGGAAAATATAGTAAGTCTTTCACAATATGACTACTATGGAAATGTTTTGCATAACTATACATGTATAACCTGTACTGAATTGCTTGTTTTCTCAATGAGGGTGGGTGAGGAGGGAAGAAGGGAGAGAATGTAGAACTCAGAGTTTTAAAAACAAATGTTAAAAAATTATTTTATATGCAACCAAGAAATAAAGTATACAGCAATGGGGTATAGAAATTTTCCCCTACAAGAAAGTAAGGGGGAAGTGGGGAAGGAGGAGAATGGGGAGAATAGAAGAGAGGGAAGACAGGGGGAAAGGGTAATCAGAATGTTTGCCATCTTGGGGTGGGGGTAGGGGAGAAATGGGGAGAAACTTTGGAACTCAAAATCTTATGGAAATGAATGTTGAAAACTAAAAATAAATAAATTCTGGGGGGAGAAAAGAACTTAGAATGACTGAGTCATTTTGACTATTATAAATACCCCAATAAACTACAGAGGACCTATGAAGGAAGACCACTATCTACATCCAGAGAAAAAAACTGATAAAAAGAAGTATATATAAGATGGTTGTGTGTGTATACATATTTGTGTCTAATGGTAGCCATCTCTTTGTGGGAAGGTGGGGAGAGAATAGAGGGGAAAAAAGAAATTTACATGATAATTTTCTTATATATTTAAAAGGATTAGCAGGCTATACATAATAGATTTGCAGTTTCATGTGAAATCATCCTTTTTATTACACTATGTTATGGAAATGCTTGTTTTATTCCATAAATTAAAAATAAAATAAATACAATTTTATTAAAAAATTTTAGGAGTGTAAGTTACAACCACCCTTTGACATAGGTAGTACAGATACCAATATCTCTGTTGTGCTGATAAGGAAACTAAGGCTCTCAGAAGTTACATCAGTCGATAAACATTGATTAAGTGCCTGCTGGGAAGCTCGGTGGCACAATGGATAGAGTATTGGGTCTGAAGTCAGGAAGACTCATCTTCATGAGTTCAAATCTAGCCTCAGATATGTTCTACCTGTGTGTCCCTGGGCAAGTCACTTCACCGTATTTGCCTCAGTTTCTTCATCCATAAAATGAGCTGGAGGAGGAAAAGGTAAATTACTCCAGTATTTTTGCCAAGAAAACCCCAAATGGGACCACAAAGTGTTGGACATGACTGAACAACAGTGGCAAAAATGACTGCTAAAGGCTACTCTCTATTCTGGGTGCTAGAGAAATAGTACAAAGAATGAAGAAACTACTATTGGAAAAGAGCTTACATTGACTAAAAATGTTCACACAGGATTCAGACCCACGTTTCTCAATTCCAAGTCCAGCATTCTATTCACTCTATCATGTTACTTCTTCATGTCTAATAATAGTCTTGAGGGGTGGCTAGGTGGCACAGTAAATAGAGCACCAGCCCTGCAGGAGGACCTGAGTTCAAATCTGGCCTCAGACACTTAACACAAAAACTAGCCATGTGACCTTCGGCAAGTCACTTAACCCCAATTGTCCTACCTTCCCCCTCCAAAAAAGAAAAAAAAGAATAGTCTTGAGTTTCTGGATTATGACTTATAATATGGAAATAACAGGCTCTTGCAGTGCATATTATAATGACTGATAAAGATTTGCCTGGCATCTTCCAGTCACACTCAAGAGAGATTTAAGTTGAATATGAAAGAATGAATGGGGGAAAAAAATTTATTAAGCACTTATTATAAGCAAATAATTGTACTGAGTGCTGAAGATAAGAAATGAAAAGTAAGATAGTCCTTGGTCTCAAGGAACTCACATTCTAATCATAAAGAGATACAAGATATATGGAAGTTTTTGAGCTGCAAATTAGATGAAAAGGCTCCATGGTCCTTAAGGAGCATCAGCAAAACAGATGGTAATGCATCTTCTTTAATGTCATTTCCATTAATAAAAACCATATCCATTTCCAATGTTAAAATATCTCTAAATTGACATTTGACACTGCCAAGGACTTTGGTGGTACATTTTTCGGGATTTTCAGCAGCCATGACTGCTGAGGCAGCAGGGGCCTTGGCATCCGAAGAAATGGTTTCCAGGTCGCATCTCTGTAAGGGTTATTTCCCTTTTGAAGTCCATTCTGACTTCTCAGGCCAGGCCAATGGTCCAAAAAAGGAGGGAAAGGGAAAATACTTGGAAAAAATGAAAGGATCAAAGAAGTGATAAGTCTGTTACTCAGAATGGCAAGGGTGAGGATAACAAAAGACTTATCAGATGTCAGAACAATTTAACTGATTTTCCTTTTACTTTTTTTTTTTTTGCCAAAAATAGTAGTCTTTCTACTAGAAAGGCCAGAACAAAAATGGTTAAAAGGGAATCAAAAGGGGCAGCTAGGTGGAGGCAGTTAATAGAGCACTGGTACTGGAGTCACGAGGACCTGAGTTCAAATTTGGCCTCAGACACTTAACACAAAGCTAGCTGTGTGACCTTGGGCAAGTCACTTAGCTCCAATTGCCCTACATTCCCCCCTCCAAACAGCAAAAAAAAAGTGGGGGGAGAGTCAAAAGTCAGTATAAGTGAAGATGTACTAAGAGAACCCCTAATTGCACCCACTAAGTAAAAAAATCTAAAGTCCTGGATAAACTGTATGCCAGATTATGAAAGAAGTTGAAGATGTGATACCCGGGGCACTCTCAGTGATCTTTGAGGGAGTATGAAGAATAGGAGAGATTTGAACTAGAAAAAGGATAATGTTTCAGTTGTCAAAGGAGGACAAGGAAGAGGAAGAAGAGAGGATGCAAACTATAGATCCAATAGCCTGCCTTCAATCCCTGGAAAAATCCAAGAGCATACTATTAAAGAGATGACCTCTTAGTGTTTATCAATGGAAAAGCTAGCATGACTATATCAAGAATAGATTATGTCTGATTACCTCAGTTTTTTTTAATAGTAGTTCAGAGGAACTAGTAGTTCAGAGGAATACTTTAGACATAATTTGCCTGGATTCAATAAAAGCATCTGTAGATAACTTGGAAAGATGTGGGTTAGATGATAGTATAATTCAACAGATTCAGGGTTGGTAAATGATTAGACCCCCAAAATACTTGTTTATGGGTTAATGTCAATTTAGAGAAAAGTCTACTGCAAAATATTCCACAGATCTCTTTTTGGTTCTCTGCTATATAATGTTCCATCTTGGATTGACAGAAATAGTATGATTGTAAAATTTGTATATGATACTATAGCAGCAAGCACCCTAGCATACCCAGGATGGCTGCTAGCACAGGTTCTTAGATCTGCTTCTCTAAAGGAAAGCAACTCAAAATGGTTAACAATCTTAGTTTAATCAAACACGTATCATTTACCTAGTTTGGGGAAAAAGTCAGCACTCTGAACTTCAGAGAATACAAACAAGTTATAAGCAAACAAAAATACAGACAGAAAATAACACAATTCAGCAGACTAACAGACAGGTCTTCCAGTTGTCTAACTATTTCACACATACCTAGTTAGTTACCAGTGAGAGAAGCACCAACATCTGGGTTTTCAAAGCCAGGGCTTTGGAAACCCAAAGCTGTTGGAAACCCAATGGCTGCCCAGAGCCTCATTTGGCCAAATCACACAACTCTTCCCAAAGTGAGCCCCAAAGCAAAACCTAGCCTCAGAGGTATACATAGTCTTCTCCAAGGTCAGAGAACATCACAACCCTTGTGACCCACTTGACTACAAAGTAACAAAAGTTGTGCCTTCCTGAAAAACAAGCCTCCCATCACAGGCTCCATGTGAGCACATGCAGCCTATTAAGGGGCAGAGTTTATTTTCCCATCAGGAAAGGTCCTCAAATTAACTTGGGCCTATCAAGGGGCAGGGAAGATCTTCAAATTCCTATTACCATTATAGATACAAAGCAAGGTAAGACTGAATAACAGTCAGGATCCAAAGAAATCTCAACAAGCTAGAATGGTGAGTCAAATAAAATAAAATGTAATAGAGAAATGCAAAGTCCTACATAGATTAAAAAATATCAAGTTCACAAGGATCAGTTCCTTTCAAGGCTCAGATAAACCTATAAAATTACTTCCTTAATCTAGATTTGAAAGGTATTTCTTAATGGTTCAATGTCAGGTTGGCAAAAGGTCTCCACTGGAAGACCCCTTGGATCTGTGTTTAATCTTGTGTTAATATTTTTCTCAATGATTTAGATAAAGGCATGTTCATCAAATTTTTAGATGACACAAAGCTAGAAGGGAGAAATCACTCTAGATAAAGTCAGTATCCAAAAAGATCTTAACAGGCTAGAGAGAGCATTGGGCTAACTATAATAGGATGAAATTCATTAGGGCTAAATGTAAAGTCTTAGTATACTTGGTTTCAAAAATCAACTTCACAAGTATACCATAGAAAGTAGCTTATCTAAAAAAGATTTGGTGTTTCAGTAGACTGAAAGTCAACAGTATAATGAGGTAGCTTTAAAAAGCTAATTTTATCTTGGTTTGTTTTAAGAAAGGCATACCTTCCAAGAATAAGAAAGGGATGGCCTCTCTCTATTCTGCCTTTGTCAGACTTCATCTGGTGCACAGTTCTGGGAACCACAGTGTAGGAAGGATATAGATAAACAGTAAGCGTCTATATGAGGGCAAGCAGGATGGTAAGAGACTTTGAGCTCATCATATGATAGTCAGTTGAAGGAAGTGAGGATGGTGTTCCTGGAGAAGAGAAGACTCGGGAACATTACAGCTGTCTTCAAGTATTTTGAAGGGTTGTCATGTGGAAATGGGATTAGGCTTGTTTTATGTAGCACTGGGGGTTATAACTAGGGCAATGGGTAGAAATTCAAAAAAGGCAAATTTAGGTTTGATATCAGGAAAAAACACTCCCAAACAATTATGCTCTAAGGAACACTTCTCCCTCATTGGCATTCTTCAAACAGAGACTCTAATGTATTCTTCCCTTGTATAGGATACTAAGCATATCTTTTAGGTTGGATTCAATGGTCAGCTGAGGTCCCTTCCCATTTTAGAAGTCTGATTCTGTCAATTTATCAAGAAGCTTAATGTGAGGGGTAAACTTAATTTAAACTTAATGTAAGGAGTAAGTTTGCAATAAGAGGGATTAAAGAGTAGGACTGACCTTAGGATCTCGTAGGTTCCCCCATATCAGCAGAATCTAGACAAACACTTGGCAGAGATGTTGTAAAGAAGGCATGGGTTTAACTAGATGGTTTCTGAGGTCCCTTTTATCTCGTGCTCTGTGATTGTCTCCCTAGAACGGAATAGGGTCTTATGGAACCCGAATGGTTTTGAACACAAATGCATATTCCCAACTTCTAACAAAAGAGCACGTGCATTGGACTTTTTGTCATTGTCAAATCTCAACATGGAAACAAAACCCCAACATGAGTGGAAATCCCCTATTTTCCATTCTGTAGAGATGAGGCATTGTTACTCCTTCTTTTCCTCCCATTTCATATGAAAGTGACAAAAGATTCAATCTGAAGATGGGGCGAAGAGTAGTACTAGTAATGTGAAATTTAAAAGATGAAGCCCATAGATTTGCCCTTTACCTCTGTAAAGCATCAATGCTGTAGAGTAATAATGAACATTTTCTTTCTATTTTCATTCATTTTCATCTTCCTTTCTCCTCAATATCATGCCCCTAAAGTCAGTTCCCAACCTACACCTTATTTCACCTCTGGAGTCCTGAGCTGAGCCATTCATCACTGATTTCAAGCCTTTTAAAATTATAATGATGTATTCTGTGTTCCCTGCCTAGTTATCCATTATGGCAAAAGACCTTGGCTGGTTGTGAGAGCCTCCTTTCTGCCTGACTCTATCCAGTTAGCCATAGACAACGTGGGCTTTGTAAAGGCTCTTCATTTTTTCACCTTCATTGGTGGTTTCTTTCTTTATCCTTTAAGAAAAATAGGAAACCAGGCCAGTGGGGCCCACCTTATTTAGATCCTTTGGAAACTCTTCTCAACTTGGTAATTCCAAGTAGGACTCCAGAAGGGTTTCAGGCATTAATCCAACCAAGTCCACATTTTTAGAAGCCCAAAGAGGAAAGTGAAATCTCAGTGCTAAGTTAGTTCCTTGTCTGCCTTATCTAAAGAAAAGATCCTGGGGGCAGCTAGGTGGTGAAGGGAATAGAGCACCGGCCCTGCTTCCCCCCCTCCAAAAAGATGAAAAAAAGGAAAGATCCTAATCTTTCAATAACTCATGTAGAATATAATTTCTAAGTTCCTTGAGGCCAGAACTGTTTTGACTTCCTTCTGCAGGATCTCTCACAGAGTTAGTGCTTTATAAATACTCATTGAATGTGTAAAAACTGTGAAAAAAATCACAAAAGTCTAGGTTTGAGTGCTAGCTCTTCTACTTGCTACCTGTGTGTCTTCAATTCCTTAGTTACCTGTGAAGGGTTTGAACCATGATCTGATATACAGGCCCTTCCAGGTGAAAACTCTATTATTTAAAAACATATAAATCAGAGAATTACTGTGATTAGACAAGGTCAGATAGCTCCAAGGAGGAGCTATGAAACACTCCATCAATATGCACTTATTCAGCACAATACTAGTACCTGGCAATAGGAAGACCAAAATGAAACAGCCCCTTTCCTAGAGGAGCTTACATTCTATTTAGAAGGAAATAACATGTACAGATATTAATATAGATAAAATATATGCAAAATAAACACAAGATAATGGGAGAGGGCACTAGCAGTTCAGCAAATGAAGAATGTCTTGGATGTTAAAGGTAGTCCTTGAAGTGAGTTTTAAGGGTAACACTGAATTACCAAAGGTAGAGATGAGGGAATACATTCCAGGTGTGTGGAACAGAAAACCAAAGGGGTGTCACAATCTGGAAGATGATTCTTTCCACACAAACTAGTTTACTGCTTGAGCTAGGCTTAGTTCAAGATGGGCTTCTGTTATCTTATCTGAAAAATCCCAGGAGTTTTAAGAGTTTGCCTTGTCTCTCCTAGTAGAGGCACCAAAACCAAAACAAAAAATAATAATAATAAACAAAAATATTAGCCATTACATAACAGAATATCAAGAAGCAACTGATTTCTGTGGTAAAATACCAGCTTAGCCAATCACATAACAGCTATTTGCCATCCACAGGAGATATCTTAATGAATGACCACTTTTTAAAATGTGTCATTCATAGGATGTAGAGGCAGAAAAACCTTTAGAGATTGTGTAGCTCAAAGCCCCTCTTCTTTTTTAAATAATTAAGGAAATAGGGGTTCAGAGAAAGTGACTTGCCAAAAGTCACCCAGGTTATGAGAAGCAGAGCTAAGACAAACCCAGATTCCCTGCCTTCAAATGCTGAGCTTTTTGTCCTGCACCAATTGAACTATGGAAAGTGTACTGACAAACATTACTCAGAAATGTTTATGGTGCTACAGGCGGCTCAAATGCACCTTGGGGGATACTTTTGTATGGCCTTAACTATCTGAATAGTTGCCTTAGCCCACTTCTCTCTGCTGCCAGAACATCTCTGCAGGCCTTCCTACTGCTATATAGTGGTATCTGGTGCTATTTTTCCTGAGTTAGCCCGTCTTAGACAAGACCAAGAAAAGTTCCACCTCCCCTCCTCCCCACCTACCCTCTTCCTCTCTCCTCCTCCTCCTCTCCCATCCTCTCCTCCTTGACTCCTCCCCTTCTCCCCACCTCCCTCCTTACCTCCTCCCCTCCCCTCCCCACCTCCTCACCTCTCCACCTCCTCACCTCCCCTCCTCCTCACTTTACTTTCCCACCTCCTCACCTCCCCTCTTCCCCTCCTTGACTCCTTCTGTCCTCCTCACCTCTCCTCCTCCTCCCCTCCTTTCTCCTCCTCTCAGAAAGCTGCCGCCTTTTCCAGCCTCAGGATAGCAGCCACTCACAGTCCTTCAGGCCCACAGGTAGCTTTCACTGGGGTATTTCCCTTCCATCCTCCCATGATTAAACACTTCCTGCTGGCAAACACCTCAGAAAGTTGCCATGTTGTTAACAGTTTGCAACTTTCTCAGTAGTTCTGCTTACTTTAACAGTAATGTGTGTACAATTTGCCAATTAATGGAATCATTTGAATCTGAAAACATCTTGTTTTAATAGGAGGCTACAAAGCATTCTCAGTAAATTCACCAGTAAAATTATTCCGGTTTTTCTCTTCTTTTTTCTTTTTCCCCTCTTCCTGGCTTGGTTTAATCTCTAGAAGGTATTCTCCTAATTAGCCTAACAAAACCTGTTCCATCAGGTGTGACCTGAGCCCCCACTCTGGGGCAGGGAGCTGCCACTCTTTTTATTTTAGTTTTTTTTTTTTTTTTGCTTTTTGGACGGCAATTGGGGTTAAGTAACTTGCCCAAGGTCACATGGCTAGGTTTTTGTTTGTGTGTGTTAAGTGTGTGAGGCCGGATCCGAACTCAGGTCCTTCTGACTCCAGGGCCAGAGCTCTACTCACTGCGCCACCTAGCCACCCCAATATCAATAATTTTTTAAAGAGATTTGGACTGTAGCTGCACATCTGTTACTGACTAGCTATTATATGACCTAAAACAAGTCACTCTTTGAACTTAACCTTCCATATCTGTAAAATGGGGCAGATACACCATGGTATAATGAAAACAGAACAAAACTGAACCTGATGTCGGAGGCTCTGGGTTCAAGCCACATGTCTTCCGTTCACTAGTTCTCTGATATAGGACAAGTGCTTTTTAGAGCCATGCTTTCCTCAGCTGTAAGATAAGAATAATACAGTGTGGTGGATGCTCCTTAGCACTATGGCTTATAGACCAGAGCACTGGCTCCTACATTAGAACACCTGGGCAGAAGAATCCTGCCTCTCACAGTTTGTATTTCTTTGGCTAGATCTTGGTTTTCTCATCTGTAAAGTGAAGAATTTGGACTAAATGGCCTCAAGGTGGCTTCTGGATCTAGGATCCTGTGAAAGGATTTTTAACTTAAAAAATGAAAAGAATAAATTTGGCCTGACCTACATAATTCATGAGGACTGAGGAGGTACTATACATAACGTCACAGCATTTAGAATTGGAAGGAAACTTAGAAATATAGGATGCCCTCATTATACAGATAAGGAGATGGATCCAGGCAGGCTAAGTAACGCAAAGACCTTTAGAGCCTAACAGCCTATCACTGTGAGCTATCCTGGTTATCCTTCTCTCATTGCAGGTCTACAAGTGGTATTAAATTCCATCATCAAGGCCATGGTCCCGCTGCTGCACATTGCCTTGCTCGTCCTATTTGTCATAATCATCTATGCCATCATTGGACTGGAGCTCTTCATGGGGAAGATGCACAAGACCTGCTACAACCAGGAGGGTTTAACAGGTAATGAGATATGAAAAAAGAGGGGACCATTCACTAGTGGAAGGTGTACGGTGCACCGCTATCAGAACTTTGAAGCAAGTAGGCAATCCCTTGGAATTTTAATTTGCAATTATTCAAAAACAGTGATTTAATCCTTTGACCCAGCAATTCCCCATCTGTACTCCAAGAATATAAAAGATATAAAAGAAGAATATAAAAGAATATAAAAATATAAAATATGAAACAAAAATCTAATCTACATTAAAATATTCCTGATAGCATTATTTATGTCAGCAAAGAAATGGAATCAAAGTGAATGTCCACAGACTAGGAAATGGCAGGCAAAAACATGGAATATGAATGTAATTAAATTTTATGATGAATTCAGGGAAATGTGAAATTTGCATGAACTGAAGAAGAGCAAGAAAACAATATACACAGTGATTACAAAAATATAAGTCAGAAGATCATGAAAAGTAAGTTGAATTTTGAGTAATGGTAAAATAAATAACTGCCTAGAAAAGAAATTCTAAGTGCCTCTCCTGATAGAATGATGGGGAACTATTTATTGTATACATTGTTAGACATGGTTTCTATATCTGTTTTCTCTTAATTGTTTTTCTTTGTCACAAGGGACATTTGATGCTGGCACATCGGGTTCATTTTATAAAGCTAGATTCACAGGCTAGTACTCAAGAGCCTATTTATTCTTTCCAAAGGCTTGCAACTAGGACACATTTCCCCAATGGAAATTATGGTGCCTGGGTTATGGCCTTCTAATTCAGTTAGGCTTCCCATAGGGATGGATGGTTACTGGAGAAAAAGAAATATAGACTTCTCTAGCCTCTCCTCCTTCTTTACAAAAAACAGAATTAAAACAGCAAAAAGTAATAAAAATAAGAAATAATAAAAATTAGCCAGCATTATTAATCAAACATTTTGTTTAAACAAAACATGTCATTAAAATAAGATTGAAAGAAATATGAAAGAAATCATTGTACCTGAGAACCATGATATCAATCAGTCAAGAAGCGTTTACTAAGTTGTTGAGTTCTCTGGACTCACTCTACCAAACCAAGGCTGGGTCCATCTCCTCATAGGGGCCCAAGGATACCCCCTGAGGGTTCCAAATGTGTCTCTCTCAAATGCTATTGGCTTGAGCCCCCATTCTGTCATCCCTCATCCCTTACTACCAGTGAATAGTGCCCCAGTTCCATTTAACCAATTAACATCAATGAACTTTTACAAAAAGATCGTTACTTTGAAGATATAACAAGAACAGAAATATAAAGGTTTTCCCCCAACACTTGGGAACATAAGAAGTGTGCATTCAGACCTAATGTAGTTTCTACAAAGTATTTGCCCACCCACTTCACTTACAAATATGCTGTGGCCAATGGGTCTATTGAGTCTATTGCTCAGGACTTTTCTCTTCACCTTCTGCTTTCAGAAAATCCCAGCATAGACTCCAGCAATGGACTTCTGTTGGCTTGATCTCCCAAAGTTGTAGCCATCCTCAATCTCCTTTACTTAAAACAGGAATGAACAGACACAAAGAACAGTCAAAACTCATGGGTCACATGTTGGCCTCTAATGGAAAAGGTTCAAGGCTTCTCCCCATCCAAAACTTTACAATGTGACTCTCTCCCCAAGCACTACTAGGGAAGAAAAGGAAAAAAAACATAGCAAACCTGCTTTGACTGGTATTTTGAATGTACCCCATTCCTGGCTACACAGCCAATCGACTATCTCTTCATGACATGGTTAGCCAAACAGACCTAGTTATAAAATATCTGCACACACTCCAGATTGGGAATAAAGGGTCTTCTTTACACATTATAATGCCTTTCTAGAAGCAGGCTCCTCAAACTCTTCCTTGTGGGGATTAAATCACCCACTCCTCCACAAAGTGAACCCTATGAGCTGGGGTGGCAAATACCAAAAATAAATAAACACCCCCTACCTTTACTAAGCTTAAGATAATAGAAATAGAGGCTTATAGAATTAAAAGGAACCTCAGATTTCATCTTGCCCAGCTAGACAGGTTAAGTGCCTTACTTGCCCATGGTCACATAGCAAGTTCTTATTCCCTAATCTTTCACTTTTGTCATCACTGCTTAATCAAATGCTGGGTTTACCCAGATAAGAGTAGAACACTTTATAATTTAAGAGTCAGAATGTTCCCAGGGCATGTATACAGCATTGGCATTTGGGGGTGGTGATATAGTTCAACACCAAAATCCTTTGCAGGTGGTTTTTCTAATCTAACAACAACTTTTCTCCTTAAAAGCCTAGAGGTTTCATTTACCCTTTTTCTCTGAACTGAAGGGATAAACCTAGTTGATCTCCAAAGTCCTTTCTGTTCTAATCCTATGAGCTAACAAGGAACATTTCTTCAGGCTCCTAGCTTTTTCTACTGCTCTGCAGAGGAGCAGAAACAAAACAAATTTCATAAACACATAGTGCAGCCCCTTGCTAGGGGCTGACTGACCCTTTCACAGCCAGAATAAGGTTGTTCTTCCCCCTGTCTCTTCAGCTTTTTCTTTTTCCTGTTCAGGAGACCTCACTTTTGCTTCTTCTTTCATAATCATTACTGCTTAAATAGGTTACTCATTAAACACTTTCCTTAGTTGTGCTTCCACTCTGATGCACGAAATTATCTACAAAAGTCTTCTTAAAAGACATTAGTGTTACAAAATTAATAGCTCATGCTAGAATACAACTTTTAAATTTTTAAAAAAAATTTTTTAAATTAAAAAAAAAACTCAGGAAGGATTTTGAATAATATGTTGGGAAGAGCTTCTCAAATTATTTGTATTACCAAACTGAGGCTCTTTGATCATATATGATCTTAGAGGTTAGTGTCTCAGAGATTTTTCTATCTGAAGTTCAAATGAAGCCCCATTTATTTCCGCTTACATCGGTTACCTATGATAACATTAGTATGGGAAACCCTTCTATCAATGCAGATTATACAGTGGATGGGCTGCCAGTCCTGGAGTCAGGAAAACTCTTCTTCCTGAGTTCAATTCTGGTCTCAGACACTTACTGGGTGGCCCTGGGCAAGTCACTTAACCCTGTTTACCTCAGTTTTCTTATCTGTAAAATGAGCTAGAGAAGGAAGTGACAAAGCACTTCAGTATCTTTGCCAAGAAAACCTCAAATGGGATCATGAAAAGCCAGACATGACTGAGACAACTGAACAACAATAGCTCAAAGAATCATCTGAACCTCAAAGATTTTTTTATAAAGTCCTATTTTTTTTTCTTTTTTTGATGGGGGAGGGTAGGGCAATTGGGGTTAAGTGACTTGCCCAAGATCACATGGCTAGTTTTTGTGTTAAGTGTCTGAGGCTGGATTTGAACTCAGGTCCTCCTGACTCCAGGGCCCATGCTCTATTCACTGTGCCACCTAGTCGCTCCAAACTCAAAGATTTTAAAAGGCATGCATAGTCGTACAGCTAATGTCAAAGGCAGTATTTGAACCTAGCTTTCTGCTTACAAGTCTAGAATTTTATCCATTAAGCCATGCTTCCTTGTACCTATCCACTTAAAACTACATTTTCTTCATGCTGTCCTAAGGGGTCAGTTCCACTCAGCCTTTGTATTGTAGGAGTCAATGACATGTACACAAATCACTTCTCTCAGCCTCATTTTCCTTATCTATAAAATGAAGATGTTAGATTAGAGCATCTGTTTGAATTCTTTGAGCTTTTGTGACTCTGCAAAAGAATAAGATCATTCAGAATCAGTCCAAAGAGGACTGGTTAAATGATCTGGTAAAACTAGCTACACAAGATAGATTAGCTAGCTAATTTTCAGGGTTCCAATTCACTTTGTGCAATAATGATAATAATTACAATCATAATCTAGATGTGTTTGTTAAAATGGAGCAGTTGAGGATCAGAGTTTTGCCACCAGAAATTAGAGAAGGGTAATTAAGGATCCCAATTGTAATGATCAATGTAGATTATAGAAGAAAATGATAGAAATTATGCAACACATCATTGCAGGCTATAAAAATTTAACACCTACCAAATAACTAGCAAGACATGACTAAAATTATACATCAGATACTCACTATCTTGCATAATCAGGGAGACAAAATTCCCCAAACCACAGTCCCCAAAATACACCTCAACCAGTAAATGGCATTGGAACCGAACCATTATCACAGATTGTACTGTTACCACAATCTCAAAGACATACTTTAATTCATAAAATTTTAAGAACGTTTTAAATAAATGTCACCATTCTAAATATTCAAAATTTCTAAGTTGCATGGAATGAAATGCTTTCAAAATATAGAGACCTAGCAAAAGAAATCCAAATCATATGGGAATTGGATTCAGTATATATCATCCCTCTTGTCCTGTCTGCTACTGGACTCGTACCAAGGATGCCTTCAATTACTCTAAATATGATCAGTTGACATATTACTACATTTAGTTAGCTAGAAAAAGCAATTATTTTAGTCATCTATGTAATAATCTCCAGAGCAGTCAATCAACAGAAATTTATTAATAGCTTATAATATGCAATGTGTAATGCTGAGATTAAAATAAAAAACAAAACATAGTTCCTACCTTCAAGGAGTTCACATTCTAATAGAGGAGACCTGTAAACAACTATGAATAACAAAATATATACAGGATAAATAGGAGGTGAATTCAGAGGAAACATAGCAGCAATGGAACCAGGAAAGGCCTGTTGGGGCCCCCTGACTATGGGATTGGAGCTGAGGAAGCGAGGGAAGCCAAGAGGTGTAAGAGAGGACAGACAGTGTTACAGACATAGGGGGCAGACAGAACAAAAGCAAAGAATCAGGAGAAGGGTTCTTTGAGAGGAAAAGCCAGAAGGCCAGTGTCACTAAATCATAAGAGTTCAGGAAAGAGGTTAGGGCTGGATAAATATATCTGAGAGTCATCTGAATAGAGATTATAGTTGAATCCATGGGAGTTAATGAGATCAGCAGGTGAGATAGTATAGGGGGAGAAGAGGGTCCAGAACAGATCCATGGGGAACTAACCCCCCTCCCCCAAGGGTTAGTAAACAGGAAGACAAATCAACTAAAGGAAATTGAGAAAGGTAGGTAGAAAGAGAACTAAGACAGCATCCCTAAGAGATGGATCAAACTAGTTAACAAGCATTTATTAAATGCTTACTCTGTACCAGAATTATGTTAAATGCTAAGAATACATATAACAAAAAGGCAGTCCCTGCTCTCAAGGAACTTACTTTCCAGTGGGGAAAATAACACACAAAATAAAGCTGAAAAGCAGAAGGGGAGAAGGTATGGGAGAGGTGAGAAGGATGGGAAGGTCCAGAGGTGTGCTGATGGGAAATAAGAGATGCCTGGCTTGTGTCTCCTTCTTAAATGGAGATGGGAAGAATCTTCTCTTCTCCAATCAGAGAGTGGTGTTCAAGGAGCAGAGAGTACTTAACAGGGTGTGAATTTGTGACTTGTGGGATTGAAGTGATCTTCCAGGAGAAAGAGTTTTATGAGACATGATGGAGAAATTCATAAGAGTATATAAACTCATTTATTGTTCAGGCTGGTTTTCCCCCAGTCACGTCCAACTGTTTGTGACCCCATTTGGGGTTTTCTTGGCAAAGATACTGGAGTAGTTTGCCATTTCCTTCTCCGGCTCATTTTTATTAATAAGGAACTGAAACAAAGTTAGGTGACTTGCCGAGGGTCACACAACTAGTCAGTGTCTGAGGCCAGATTTAAACTCAGAAAGATGAGTCTTCCAGATTCTCCACAAACTATGTAAAAAAGGACTCTGAAAAACTTCTGGAGCCCCAGCACCCACAGAGCGACACAGAGAAGCTAACCTCCCGCTGAGGACAGCCCAGCACCCTGCAGGAAGGACCAGCGCAGTGGTCTGGGAGCCGGCAGCGCACAGAGCGCAGGAGCTGAGCCGAGCCCAGGTCCAGGTCCACGTGAGCCGAGGTTTTAGCCCCAGGGAGGCAGGGCCAGCAGCCAGCTGGAGGAACCCCAGAACACCAGGAACTGTGGAGATTCCAGAATTATCAACATAGACTTGCCTAGGACAAAGTAAGAGGTTAGTGTCCTATGGACTTTGGGACCTGTATTTGGGGAATGCGTCAGCTCCCTCCCCTGGGGGCTAGAAGCTGCTGAGGAGACACGCCACTGTGTAGTTTTCAGAGGCATTTCCGGCTCCCAGCCTACAAATCGTGGGAGATCCAGCGATCAGTCTTGGGGGGTAATCGCTCTTGCTTTAACCTCCCTGGATCTGGATTGTGATCTAGGGTGGAAGTTGTGGGTGGGTTTACAGCTTGCCAGAAACGGAAGTTGCCCCCCACACGTTCGGGACGAAAATTCCTCTATCTGGCCTTAAAGCCATAGTGTGGCAACAAACCCAAAAGTCAAGCAATTAAGTGGCAACATGCCAAGGCAAAGGAAATAGAAAAATGCAACCCTAGACTCCTATTTTGGGGGCATAGAGCGGGAAAAGGACTGTGAGGTCAGAAGTCCTGCTCCAAAAGCCCCAGGGGAAAACATGAGTGGGTTGTAGGCCATAGAGGACCTTAAGAAGGACTTTAAAAATCAAATAAGAGAAGTGGAGGAAAAATTGGGAAGAGAAATGAGAAGGATGCAGGAAAAGTATGAAATGAGGGTCAACAGCCTGACTGAGGAAAAACAACACCTTAAAAAATAGACTAACTCAAATGGCAAAGGAGGCCCAAAAGGGCAATGAGGAGAAGAATGCCTTAAAAGTCGAATTTGCCAGATGGAAAAAGAATCTCAAAAGTTCACTGAGGAGATTCATTCCTTCAGAGTTAGACTGGAGCAAATGGAAGCTAGTAACTTTATGAGAAATCAAGGTGCTGTTAAGCAGATCCAAACAAACGAAAGATTAGAAGGCAATGTGAAATATCTCATGGGAAAAACCACTGACCTGGAAAATAGATCCAGGAGAGACAATTTAAAAATTATTGGACTACCTGAAAGCCAGGATCAAGGAAAGAACCTAGAAATCACCCTTCAAGAAATTCTCAAGGAAAACTGCCCTGATGTTTTAGATCCAGAGGGTAAAATAGAGGTTGAAAGAATCCACCGATCACCTCCTGAAAAAGATCCCAAAAAGAAAACTCCCAGAAATATTATAGCCAGGTTCCAGAATCCCCAGATCAAGGAGAAAATACTACAAGCGGCCAGGAAGAAACAATTTCATTATTGTGGACACACAGTCAGAATAGCCCAGGACCTGGCAGCTTCTACACTGAGGGATCGAAGGGCATGGAATATGATATTCCAGAGGGCAAAAGAACTGGGAATGAACCCAAGGGTCACCTACCCAGCAAAACTGAGTATTTGGTTTCAGGGGAAAATATGGTCATTCAGTGGAATAGAGGACTTTCAAGCATTCTTGAGGAAAAAAAACAGAATTGAATAGAAAATTTGACATCCAGACACAAAAAGCAAGAGATGCCTGAGATGGTAATCAGGGAAAAGAAATCAAAAGGAACTTATCAAAGTTGAACTATTTACATTCCTATATGGAAAAGCAATAACTGTGAGTGATGATATCTTTCTCACTATGAAAATAATGGAAGAAGGGTGTGTGGTCATATGAGTACATATGTGAATGTGTGTGTAGATGGTTACAGTTATATATGGATAGAGGGCATAGGTTGAATTTGTTGGGAAGGGAGAATACTCGAGGGATGAAATTATGAGGTGAGAGAAGAAAGTGGCAAGAGGAGATGGGGAGAGACATGGTAGGGTAAACTATCTCATGTAGGGGAAGTGGGTGCAAAGGAGGGGGAGAATAAGGAAGGTTAAAAAGGCAAAACCACATTCACATTGAATTTGGTTCAGGGAGAAAATGACATACATACTAAATGGGATATCTCAACCTGCAGCAGGATAGGGGAAGGGGGATGAGAGGAGGGATGATGGATGGGAGGGCATCCTTGGGGTGAGGGGAGGTTGGAAGTACCCACTATAGAAGAGGGACAGGATCATGTAGGGAATGGACCAGGTGGGGGTGGGATGAGTGGGAGGGAATTATAAACAGCCTTGTACAATATATCTACTATGGTAATGTTTTGCATAGCTATACATGTACAACATATACTGAATTACTTATCTTCCCAGAGGGAATGGGTGACAAGGGAGGAAGGAAATGGATCTGAAATTCGAGGTCTTAAGATTAAATGTTTCAAATATATATAAATACTACTATTAATACTGTTTTGCTTGTAATTGGGAGATAAGATGTGCAGGCATTGGGACACAAAGATTCACCTTCCTCTAATGGAAAAGTCGAAGGGGGTATGGGAGAAGGCATGGGAGAGAGCAGATTGGAGGAAGCGATATCTTGTGGGACTGCTATTCTGGGAGGTTGGGTAGGGGAATAATGGGGGGAAAATGATTGTAACTCAAAATCTGGCGGAAATGAATGATGTAAAACAGAAGTTAATAAAGTATTTGTTAAAAAAAAAAAAAAAAGAAAGATGAGTCTTCCTAACTCTAAGTGTGACACTCTGTCCACTACACCACCTAGTTGCCCTATATAGACTGAAAGGAAATGAAAATGTCAGTCAAATAGGAAGAAAGTCAGTAAAAGACCATTAGATTTCCAATTCTGACGGCAGAAAGTAAAGAGAAATTAAGAAACCTCTTGATGAGGATGGAAGAGGAGTATGATGAAAACTGACTTGAAGCTTAACATCAAAAACCTAAGATCTTGGCAACTAGTTCCATCACTTCCTGTCTAATAGAGGGAGAAGAAATAGAAGCAGTGTCAGATTTTATATTCTGGGACTCAAAGATCACTGTAGACAGTGACTGCACCCAGGAAATTAAAAGACCTTTCTTTTTGGAAGGAAAGCTTTGGCAAATATGGCAACATACTAAACAGCAGAGACATCATTTTATTGACAAAGGTCCTTATAGTCAAAGCTATGATTTTTCCAGTAGCAAAGTATGGCTGTGATGGTTGTGGCACTCAACTATAAGGAAAGTTGAGTGCCACAGAACTGTTGCTTTCAAATTGTGGTGCTGAAAATTTCTGAGAATCCCTTGGACAGCAAGGAGGTCAAATGCCTAAATGCCTAAAAAAAAATCATTCAGGCTGTTCATTGGAAGGTCCAATACTGAACCTAAAGCTTAAATACTTTGGCCACAGAATGAGAAGACAAGACTTATTAGAAAAGACCCTGATGTTGGGAAAGATTAAAGGCAAAAGGCAAAAAGGACAGCAGGGAATGTGATGGATAGAAAGTGTCATGGAACCAATAAACATGAAATCAGAAAGACTCTGAAAGATGGTCGAGAATAGAAGGGCCTGGCATACTATAGTCCATGGAGTCACAAAGAGCCCAATATGACTGAATGACTCAACAACAACAACAACAGAAGATTTAGCAATAAAAAGATCATTGGTCACTTTGAAGAAAACAGTTTTAGTTGAATGGTGAGGTCAGAGCCAGATTAAAGAGTGTTTAAAAGAGAAAGAGCAGAGAAGTGCAGTACCAATTGTAGACATCTTTTTCCATGAGTTTACATAAAAGGGAGGGGAGAAGTAGAGATATAGCTCATGGTGGATGAGCAAATCAAAGGAGGATTGGTTTTTTTAAGGACAAGGAAGACATGAGCATGTTTGTAAGCAAAACAGAAGCAGTTAGTAGATAGGAGAAATATTAAATATGAAAGAATAATAACTGGATAGCAACTTGTCTCAGATATTTTCCATCTGAATTCCATTGGACAAGATGAAAACATTTTCTTCTATAAGAAAAATAGCAGTAGTAGCAGTAGCAATAGTAATAGTAGTAGATTGTATATATTATATAGTGTTTATATAGGTACTTTGATATTTACATAGGTACTTCGAAGTTTACTACCACTCTACATATCTTAGAGTCCCCAAAGAAATCTAAGACCATATAAATATAAGATTTTTTCCCCACTCATGGCAAAGAGGCCACTGTTTTTCCTTTTTTTAATAATTTTAAAATTAATTCGTCATCACACAGAATAAACTAAATTCTTTGATAGAATGTAATCTCCTTGAGGACGATTTGGTAGAATGTAATTTCCTTATGCCTTGAGGGCATGGAGAATTTTCCTTTTTTTTCTTTGTTTCCTCATCACCAATATAGTTCTTAATAAATATTTGTGATTTGACTTGGATAAACATTCTTTTTTTTTTGAGGCAGTTAGGGTTAAGTGACTTGCCAGGGTCACACAGCTACTAAGTGTCTGAGGCCAGATTTGAACTAAGGTGCTCCTGGCTCTAGGCCCCCACTCTATCTACTGCACCACCTAGCTACCATGGCCATTCTTTAAGAGTATATATACTTTATTTTAACATTCATTTTTTAAAATTTTGAGTTCCCAATTCTCTGTCCCTCTAGCCATTCCCCCACCCATTGAGAAGGCAAGCAATATATGTCAATTATACATGTGAGATCATGAAAAACATTTCCATATGTAGCAGCAAGCACCCTAGTATACCCAGAATGTCTGCTAACAGAGGTTCTTTGATCTGCTTTTCTAAAGCAAAGCAACTCAAATGGAGCTAACAATCTTAGTTTAATCAAACATATATCATTTATATAGTTCAGGGGGAAAAGTCAGCACCCTGAACTTCAGAGAAAATACAAACAGAAGTTACAAGCAGGCAAAAGAAATATATACAGAGAAAATAGCACAATTCAACAGACCAACAGACAGGACTTCTAGCTATCTGACCATCACATACCTTAATAATTAGTTACCAGAGAGAGAAGCACCAACATCTGGGTTTTCAAAGCCCAGGGACTCAACAGCTGCCCAGAGTCTCAACTTGCCAAATCACACAACTCTTCCCATAAGTGATCCCCAAAGCAAAATCTCACATCAGGGTGTATATATATATACCCTGGAGAATATATATATATATTCTCCAGTGTCAGAAAGGGTCAACTTTCGTGACCCACTGCCTAATTATAAAGTAACAAAAGGTGTGCTGAAAAACAAGCCTCCCCTAAGCAAGCTTCTCTTGTTGTACTCCAAATGAGGACCATTAAGGGGCAGGAAGATCTTCAAATTCCCTTACCATTATACCATATTAGCCATGTTTCAAGAGAAATAGTCTGTGAAAAAAATCTGCACTCAGAGTTCCTCAGCTCTCTCTCTGGATATAGATAGCATTTTTCTTCATGAGTCCTTTGAAATTATCTTAGATTGTTATATTGATTATATCAGCTAAGTCTTTCACAGTTGATCACTACAATATTGCTATTACTGTACACAATGTTCTCCTGATTCTGTTCATTTCACTTTGCATTAGTTCATATAAGTCTTCCCAGGTTTTTCTGAAACCATCCCTTTTGTAATTTCTTATAACTTAATAGTATTCCAATGCAATCTACAATTTGTTTAGCCATTCTTTAATTGATGGGCATTGGATAACCATTCATAATAATAGATTTCCTTCTTGACGTTAGGCTAGTACCTGCTTGTATTCCTCTTTTTGAGATAAAATAGTTCTTTCCTTGCTTAAGGTAGGCAGCCTCATCTAAGGAATTACCAGACCAACACCACAACCTTTATTTTCCATTCGTGTTCACATGTTTACTTGCTTATTGCTTGATTATCTTCATCTAAACCTATAGGCGTGTGCTAATTTGTGTGAGCCCATACAAAGATCTATTTAGTGTCACATTGTTTATTCTCTAAAATCTCAATAGTCTCCCTTACCACCAAGTAGAGGACTTGTCTTGCTGTGGAAAATGCAGTTTCTCTGTCCTGTAGGCAAAGACTACAATTTTGAAAGGCACTTCTACACCCACCACTGTCACCATTATCTGTTTTGCAAAAAAACACTTACAAAAGAGTTTGGAGTGTGAATGATTCATCTCAGCTCATCACCGTTAATGGTAAACTGGCTCAAGTGAGTGTCTTGTGGGAGAATCTCTTTAAAGTTATTTCAAATAATCAACCCAAGATATTTCCCCCATGAGATCTGTCATGAGGTAAGCTATACCATTTATCACTTAGGATATCACATGTAATATTTTGGATCACAGTTCCTAATAGTGAATAGAACTGAGGGATATCCTACATACTGCCTACCCCAAAACAGAAAAGCTCAGCAGATTAGAACAGATCAAAGATCGCAAAAAAATGTTAGACCCGGAAAGGCATTTAGAGAAAATCCAGCCTGACTTTCATTTTAATGATGAGGCTTACTGTAGGCTTTTAACCTTTTCCTTCAAAGAGCCCCTCTCACTTCAGAGCTTTGAATGTGGGCCCTTATTTGTCTCCAAGTTTCCCGACCTGCCACGTGGTGCTAGTCTGATTTGATGCTTAGCTCTCCAGCAAAAGAACTATGTTGCTAAATCATCTTAATGATTAAAACTAATTAGGAGAAAGACATTCCAAAAGGCTGGATGTATTCAGCACGGTGGGGAGGGGGGCGGTGCACAATCAAAAACCTGCAGTGCTCAGAATCATGGACAATGGGGATTTGAAGATTCGGAGAATTTATATGTCTCTCAGGTGCAAGAGGTGGCCACCCACAATGAAAGACTTCACACTTCTCCACCCACTCACTCTCTGGACTAGCTGCTCTCACAATGCTACATCTAGTTTTCCAGAGAAGAACCACCTTGTGGTTATGTTCCAACTTTCTCAAAGTCCTAGGGAGAGGCCTGCTCTGGGCAAAATACATTTCTCCTATTTGTCACTATAATACTCAATCTCCCACCAATGTGCCTCCATTTATATGAAATCAGCTACTTTAAAAATGATACTTTTAGATCTTAGATATAACAATTTGCTTAGCAATAAGGCAAAATAAATAATATCATAGGTATTCATATATTAAAGAAAATTCAGGAATAATACATTTATCAAAATCTACATATAAACCTAGGTCAGATTCTCCTATCAATGTTTTAAGTATTTGTAAAGAAAGTAAGCACATTTATAGTAATGTGCCAGGAAATACATGAGTGAGAAAAGTCCATGTCTTAAGGTAACTTACAACTCTGAAACTATAAACTCTGGTGTCTTCTTTCTATCTCAAGAGCTGTCCAAAAAAGTTCCATGATAAACATAGCTTCCATGTAATACATATGCTTCCACTCATAAGCTGAGCTGATCCATGATTTGCTTGACTCAGATCTCTCTAGACATGACATCTCAGCCAAGCTAGAAAATACTGGGTGTCTTCTCTGATTTTCTGCTTTAAAATTGTTCCTCCACTTAACTAAACATACTCATCAATAGCTACTGTGGTATACGTCAGAAGTGTCACAACTATGGGCCACATCACAGCCAGAACCAGATTAAACTGTAATTGAGAATATATAACAAAATAAATAAAAATACAGTAGAACATAGATAATGCTAGTATATGGTTTTCTAAGTCAACATGGGTCCCATGGAGATCCTTATGTATGATGCAGTGGCTCTGTTTCTATTTCAATTTCACACCATTGGTATATATCACTTAGAATTTCAAACTTATCTGATATAGTTCTCAAATTTTTCCTTTCACCTTTCTCTCCTCTTATCTTTCTGAATTCAGACTCTGGGTCCTATTTGCAAAGGCTCCCACTTTAGCTTAAAGTTAGTAACCAAATTATTATCTTCTGATTTTAACCATATAAATTATGTTGGTCCCATATGAATAAGTTTGGTGTCCATGTCTCCAATATACTTCAGTCTATCATATTCAAAAAGGATTGACTATTTGTCTCAGAACTCTAAACCAGAGTAACTGACTCCTAGAACTCTGAACAGACAACTCAGCAACAAACTCCTTCATATGGTGTTGGATTGTAGCTTGAATCTACCATAACTATGACGAGACATTTTATGTATAGAATGAAAGGTCAAAATATTATGGTTGATACATATGTAAAAGACTGAAAGAGCAGAATAAAATTGAAAAATACAGCTGGATGTGAACTGAGAAATCAGCCCTGTTGGCACCGTCACTTTACCAATGAGGAAATTGAGACAAAAAAGTTAACACAATTTCCATAACTAGCATACGGTAGACACCCCATATCCTTCTTCGAACTTCTCAAGAACAGTTTATAGACTATGAATTTTACATGTTGATGGGTTTTAGACACATAGGTCTTCAATTGTGTTCTGGGATTATAAAGAAATTCGTGGGACTGAAAAGGCAAACTCTTTTTCAACCATCTATTATTTCCTCCTAGTCATAAGTGAAAATGAGAACTGAAGTATAAATTCCTCCTTCATCTTCATCTCTGAGACAACTTAACGATGCCTCTTCCATTCTCCAAAAAATATATCATCATACGCTGGTACCTTTTGTTGATGGCACTTAAGTAATTTTCCCATCATTTGTTGCTACTCTCTGCCAACTGAGTAGATTTTAGAAGACAGTAAGTCTCCCTGAGATCATAAACAGTGGTTTGCAAGAACCCAGAAATAATTATCTTCATTACATTTCTTTCTTAGACCTGAGTTGAACAAAATAGTTAGATTTGTCCATTCTTATTTTTTCTTGGTAAAATTCAAATTACTTTCTCTTGGAATTCTATTTTACTATTGATATTAACTACATTAAAAAAGTCTTTTCCTGGTATTTACTTTCATTGTTTTAGTCATATTTGGAATTTAAAGCTGTACTTTCCAGGAGACTAACAGGGAAATGGTGCTGTTCTGTCCTTTTCTGTTTTCAAACTCAGGAACCATGGTGTGTGTTTGTGTTTTTTTTCTTCTACCACTACCCATTTATTCCCCCTGAACCTCCACCCCCAGGCCCTTACTTTCGTCTCTGAGATGTATGCTTCTTGGGGGCCAAAAAGGTTCACTTCATTTTTAAAATTAATCTCTCTATAACCTGTGGTAGATGTTGCTGGGACCTGATGATTTGTGTGTTCACATTTTTCAAGTGTTCTCTTTAGTGCTTTTTATAGATACCTATTTTTACAAGATATTCATTGCTTCTTAATTGTTCCCAAAGCTTTTTTTATTGTTGCTTGAGACAAATTTAAAATAGCAGAGCAACACTTGAGCTGACAAATAATCTTTATGAATATCAGCTCTTCCTCATTTATTAATGAAGTGACTGTCTTTCCCATGTCCCCTTCTTTTATGTTATTTGTGATAGCCCCACATATTCTCATAATCATTGAATACTTCAGGTTTGGCTAACCCTCTCACAGGAGGATTTCAAACATCATACTTTTCTCTGGGTTTGGCTCACTTCCTCCAAACTGCTGTCATACTAACATGTCTAAGTTCCCAGAGATACACCGCCATCATATGGTTATTAACATTATTATTATTAATAACCATCAGATGGTTATTATTTAGACTCTCAGACACTGAGGGATAACCCTATACTCCCTACTTTAATTCTTAAGCCCCACCCACCCCCTATCTGATGTATTTTCTGTTTGTCATTCACAATAAAAAACACTTTTAGATCTTAAAGATAACCATTTCCTTAACAATAAAGCAAAAGAAATATTAATAATGTAGATTAGCAGTATATTAAGGCAACTATGTGAAATATATCACAATACACATTGAAGCTTAGATATGACTCTCCCACCAATTCACTCAACAGCTATGGTGAAGAGTGTGCACACAGCTATAGGAACCTGAAAGGTAGGAACATGAGGGAGAAAAACTCATGTGCTTAAGGTAACTCACAACTCTGGACTACAGGCTTCAGTGTTATTGATTCGTTAAATGCTTCTCACTGCTTGATGGAAGATCATCAGCTTTCCAACTGGGAAAATTCTCTTTCCTTCTCTGTTTGGATATTCATCACCTTTAAAAGGACATTATAGGAAGTATTAGCTCTAGCTGTCGTCTTTAACCTAGAGTATTGTAGAACTCATCAAACTGGCCATCTCTGGGCTATAAAGAGCAACCTGACCAGCCAGTCATTTTACTCATCCAGATATTTCATTGTCCAATAAGAATGGAGCTCACAGCTCACCTGTACCCAAGTAGCTACGAAGCCCTCTCTGCTTTTCCTTCTCAAGCCACAGGTGGCAGCAATAAGCCCTTATGAAAAGCTTTACCTTTGTCCAAGTCTAGATGGTGCTGAAGGGCAATTGCAATCATTGGAGATGATTCTACAATTCTGCTACCTCATAGGAAGCACTGGAAGAAAGCCTCCTATAAACTGATGGCTTATAATTAATTCAGTTTACCCACAGGTGCATCATCCTTGTGATGTCACTGTTCTTCTTCAAAAAAGGAAGGACGAACAACAACAGCAGCCAAAGCAGCTTTTTTAGTTAGTTCCCTTGCTGTGCCTTCAGCTGTCTTCTGGTTCCTGAACTGTTCTTTAACGGGAGCCTCCTGACTAAGTGAATAACCTTTTACTTTAAAAGTCACAACTCCACAAATATCCCCTTTCACAGTCCTTGCAAAAGATGAGAATTTCAAAATGTATGATTTCTTTCTCTTTTTTTAAAGTTTTACTCTCTTTATTCCTAAACTAGTCTGAAAATTAGCTGAAGTACCCATCAAGCTCTGAAGTCTTCACCACAGTCTTCAATCTCTGGTGCCCTTGAAACTGTGTCTCTATGCAATCATATTTCCTTAGTATTTAATTAATAAAATATTTTTCTCTATTTGTAGAATAAAATTGTTTCCACACACATAAGACATCACTCCCCACTGTTCACAAAGAAATCCAAGATCTCACATCTATGCCACAGGACCTTTTCTTTCCAAAACTGTATAAATCCTATCTGAAAACTTTCTTCATACACACACACATTAGAGTATATATTAAAACAAACATGGGTAGAACACCTGGCTGGAGTCAGGAAGACCTAAGTTCAAATCCAGCCTCAGACCCTTACTAGGTGTGTGAACCTGGGCAAGTCACTTAACCCCGTCTACCTCAGTTTCCTCACCTGTAAAATTATCTGAAGAAGGAAATGGCAAACCACTTCAGTATCTTTGCTAAGAATATGTCAACTGGATCACAGAGTCAGACAAAATTGACAACTGAACAACATTGAAACAAAGTTCTTTTTCTACTCCTGTTAAATATCAAAACATTCATCTATAACAGCAGCAATATCTTGCATCCTTTCACAATATAAATCTCTTCCTTTTAACACACAAAAATTTTTTTCTGTCTCATTATGTGCTGCATTTGTCTTAAAGAGTCAGCAGTTCAGGTGCACAGTGTTCAGAAAAGATTAGCATCTCTGGTGTAGGGGCTTGCTGAGCTGCTCATCCATCTTTGATGTCCGCCTTCACCCAGATCTCATTTGTGGCTTCAAGAAGCTATAGCATGGGCAATGGCCACACCCCAGTAAAACCATCTAGGCAAACAAGCTGCATCAAGTTGAGAGTAACTGAGAAGCCCCAAACTTATAGGTGAATTAGAGAGACATCTACCCCCTGCAGAATGGGAGGATGAGAACAATTTGTTCCAACAGCCATGAAGATGGCCAAAGCAGGTGCTGTGGAGCCCTTAGAGCTTGGCTAGACATCAAAGAAGTCAAAGTCATGCACTGCATCCCAGGCCATTGCCAATCATCTTGACTTTTGTCTTGCCACTGAACTTTGAAGAAAAAGTGAGGCTGAAGACTTTGCCACTCTGCCTCACTTAAATCTAATTCACACACAAGTGAAGACATCACCCCCATGATGTCAGTGGTTCTCTTTGAAAACAAAGGATGAACAACAACAGCTACTTTCTTTGAGACTCAGTTTCCTCTTATGAAAAACAAAGTTAATGATACTTGCACTACCTATCTCATGTTTGTGGAGATCAGATGGGGTTGTATATGGGATCATGCATTAACTGTATAAAATATCAGCTATAATAGATAACTAACAATAATTTCTATAATTGCACCATCTTCCCTAGCATGAGCACCCAACTTTAGGCTCTTGGTTGAAGATTCTTCTTCTTCCTATATTCCTCTTTGTTTGAAACTGCAAGCCCAGAAATAGCAACACTTCAGCACAAGGATGTGCTGTGCTCCATTTTTATTTCAGCCAAACTGGTAGAGGGAAGGAAAAGAGAGAAAGATTGTCCCTTAGACATGAAGGAAACATAGAACACCTTAGAAAGGGTTAAAGGGTCTTATATAGTTCAATTATATAGGAAAAGGCCAGGAGATAATGAACTTACCCCAGGACACATATAACTTCCTTACCTTTGTCCCCGGTCTCTTAACTCATTTGCATAAGTCTCTGCAGAAACCAGAGATGAAAACCGAGCTAATCATCATAAATGAAAGTGGAATTCAAAACTTGACGGAAGCCAACTCTGAACCCAGGATTATTGAACCAGAGAGGCTAGAACGCTCCCAGGTAACAAACCTTAAAGCTGAGACTCTGAAGGGGTCAAAGAAGAGAAGGTAAAGGTCATTGTCCTTACTAAACTGTAACTCTCTACTGTAACACTCCAGCTGAGGAAAGCTGTGTAACACCCATCCAAATCAAAGGCTAGCAGTGGTGACTCCAGCTGTCCATCGCTGAATGAATGCTGGGAGTCTAGAGGAAGAACCTGTGTAGCAGAGGTGCTACCTGTAGTGAAGAGTCCAGTGATCCAAGAGCAACAGCTGCCCAGTAGCCAAGTGACCTCGCTAGCCCAGGCCAGCAGCAGCTGTCCAGCCATACAATAGCCTGCCTGGATCAGATCATCATCAGCTGCTGCCCAGGCAGACCAGAAGGGCTACAACAAAAAATGTTGCAACATTTGGGTTGCTTTGATATTTGTGAAAGGGAGAATATGTTGAAATAACAGGCCCAAAATAGAGAAAAAAATGAGAAGACTTTTGAACAAAGTCGATAATTAAGATCATGTTATTGCTGTTGTCAACTGTAATTGTTATTTTTTAGGAAAATTTCCTTGAATTTCTTTGCTTTTTTATTACCATTATTACCCATCAGTAAAAGGTAATGTGCTTAATTCCATGTGTGTGTGAATCACATAATATTACTTTCCATAGAGACCACTGGATTTTTTGACTAAACTGACAGGTATTATAGAAGCATAGCATTCTGCTTAAGCTTACCAATGATTAGCCTTGATGAAAGAACCATGGGTATACCAAGTTTTACCAAGTTAGCATCAGTAATGTTATCCCATGAGGAAAGACTGTTACCAAAACAGCAAAAAACCTAGTCCCACAGAAAAAGAAAAAAATACTAATTTGGTATCTTGCATAATTGACCAAATTATCTTAGTGTGGGATTCTGTGATATGGTGGGGGTTGGTTATAATATGCTAATAAGTTATTGCAAAAGGTGTGTTGCTGGAAGAAACTGTTATATACAGTATGCATATACAAGCAGGATCCTAATTCATGAAATTCCTAACAAAATTGTCTAATTATGAATATTACCCCAAATTTAATCTTCAGCCATGACAACATGTTTAAATAGGCACTTGTATATTGTACAACTTCCCTGTTTTGCTTTGTTTTTCTGATTATCCACTGGCAGGTAGGGGATGCAGTGGACAGACTCCTGGGCCTGGAGTCAGAAAGACTCACCTTCCTTTGTTCAAATCTGGCCTTAGACATTTACTAGCTGTGAGACCCTGGACAAATCACTTAAGCCTATTTGCCTCAGTTTCCTCCTCTATAAAATGAGATGGAAAAGGAAATGGCACACCACTCCAGTATCTGTGCCAAGAAAACTCTAAATGTGGTCAGGAAGAGTCAGACAGAGCTGAAAACGACTGAACTACAAAATAGCTTGCTAAGCTTCTCTGTTTACTCTTCCCTCTTACATCAGTTCAGGATAACAGGTAGTTAAGAGCAGTGTTAGCATTGGTTGCTACAGGGCTCCTTCAAACGTGCCAAAGAACCTACAAGTATTATTTGTACAAAAGTTGCACTTAGGGGCTGCTATAAGTATTGTTATTGCTGATATTGATTTAACCTAACTCTAGACAAAAGTACAAAGCACTTCAGATGTGGGAAACATGGAGAGGATAATCTGGGTTTTCTAGACCATTCCAACTCTCTCTTTATCTTTGAACAAATCGAGAGGAACTCTCTGAGTTTGGGAATGTTGCTCCTTAAGAATCATGGAGTACTTTCCAGTCCCAAATTAGCTGGCAGGACTTATTAAAAGGGAAAGATATATATATTAAAGCAATTGGGGTTAAATAACTTGCTCAAGATTACACGGCTAGTCATTATTTCTGTGTGGGTGCTCATTTTCTGAGGCCGGTTTCGATCCCAGGTCATCCCAACTCCGAGGCTGGCACTCTTACTCACTGCTCCACCTAACCGCCCTGGAAATATATTTTACAAATAAATTGCCAGAAAGGGGGCCTTTTTCATGATAACAGATTTCCTGTAGGTATTGCTTTAGGATCAGAGCTTTAATTTGTAGGGAAGAGTGGATGGTATCCTCCAAAGGAATGAATATTACAATTTAGTTCAACAGATATTTAGGAAGTGACTCTTTACAAGGTATTTGTAAAATGTAGTCAGGAATCATGACTGTGCTAGTGATGGACCAAGTTATTCTCTTCATCTTCCCATGCTTTAATGTCCCCATGAGGATAAAAAAATATGGCCACTTTACAGGTGACTGAAAAAGAATTGCCAAACTACAAAATTGCTGCTATTTTCTACAAATCATATTCAGGAAAGAGAACCAGTCTGACTAGAAAGCATGTGTATGGAATATGGGTTCTAGAAAGCAAAAAGTTAATCCTGAGAATTTTGAGATGCCTAGGCTGGGTACTTGGGATATCATGAATCATGTAAAGAGAAGTGAAACATGTGAGCTTTTATTTCAATCTTTAGATAAGCTGTTTGAATAATAAAATGTTGAGAAAGCTTCCAAATACCATACCCCTGGACTCCAAAACTGAGTATACCGAGAAAAACGTCAATAAACTCTTCAAAGAAAAGACTACTAATATCACCAGTCATTATCCTTTTCCCCATCATCATTATTTAGCTGAAGGAACTTGGCAGTGTACTGTGCACCCTGGTGATATAAAAATCATCATTATTGCTGTATTTTTATTGCCCAGAAGAATGTGGTGTTAACACAGCACAGCATCCAGGTGTAGTAAATCCATTGTTGAATCTAAAATCTGCAAGTTGTATGGCAAATATCCAAAATGATTACTTTCTTCAACTGGTACTGGCATATTATAAACCTAGTTACTCAAATTGTTTAACACATGCCCAGAATCATCCCGTCTCCAAGATGAAAATTAATTTCATGTATATTGTTATTAATCTTATTATTTTGTTTCTATGGTCATAAACCTTAAACCACATTTTTTTTTCTAACTCTTCTCTCTCTCTCTCTCTCTCTCTCTCTCTCTCTCTCTCTCTCTCTCTCACTTTCCTTCCTTTTCTTGGTCCTTGTATTTCCTTTATTTTCTCTGGCTACCTGAGATGCCCCAGTAGAAGATGACCCTTCTCCTTGTGCCCTTGACACGGGACATGGACGGCAGTGCCAGAATGGCACCATATGTAAAGCAGGGTGGGATGGACCCAAACACGGCATCACCAACTTTGACAATTTCGCCTTCGCCATGTTAACTGTGTTCCAGTGCATTACAATGGAGGGTTGGACAGATGTGCTGTACTGGGTACGTATCTGGAAATGGGAGATCCAGGGGGGAGAGGAAGCAGAGAATAAAGCATTTTGTTTGGGGAATTTTTGAATAGCTGATTCAGAGTTCACAGTGATAACAAATCCCCTTTGAGTAACACTTCTGTTCATTCCCTTTTCCCTACCTTGGCTCCCAATCCAGAAGTATAAGTGTTTTTTTCCTTAGGTCTATAAAAAAGAATCAGGCCTGGTGTCTTAAGAAGAAAGATCCCATGTCAAACCAGAATTTTCATTGCATTTTTATAGTACAACAGTTGTGATCAATGGATCCTCCCTCCCACTCTCCCAGTATCTGATGAACTAGGACAACTCCCATGGAACTTGGCATGAGGTCTATTCCCTTTCTGTGGGACATGTGCTTTGACCCTTTATGGAAGGACAAGTACCTTGTTGACCTGGTGTGGCAATTATTGATTGGTCACCCATGACAGGAGTTTGATTAAAGATGATTATTAGTCAGAGTCAGAATCAGCTGATCACTCCATGGTCAATCATCTTTGATACAACCAATATCACTGGTAATCGATCAGTTGGGAGATGCATTGTCATCTCAAGATAGTGCATATCTTTCAGTGAGAGGCCAGAGCACATATTTCACATAAAGGAATCAGGGCCCACATCCAGCTTCACGGGAAGTGAACCAGTCCATCAGATCAGCAAGGTCCACTGATCACCATCTACTATAGCATGTTGCTGAATTTTAATTCTTAGATTGATCTTGTCATAACATTTTAATCATTCATTAGCCCAGTACATCAGTATCAATTTTCACCAGTGACTTAAATTTTTAAAACCTCTTGTTTATATGACAGATATCTGGAAATGCCACCTATTGAATTAATACCAGTATATAATGAATTCCTAGTTCCCTAAGAGGTTTAGCCCTTGTTTTCCAACAAGTAAAACTGGCTATATTGCATGCCATCTGATTGACCCTTATGGAAGTCTGGCTTAAGATCTCAATGAAACATAGCCCTATAGTCAGAAGCACGTATCCATATTCATGCAACTTTTTTCTTCCCCAATGGTTTCTCTATCCTGATAAGGCAAAGCCTATTTTTGGCAAGAAAAAATAAAACACCAGAAAACCTAGTTTTTCCTTCTTCAGGATGTGGTATCCTCCAAGTATTTGGAACAATAATGTATACTGCCAGCAATGAAAGCACTGTATTCTCTAGAATTTTGTAAAAGAGCTGGAATTCATGGAACCTGCCTGAGTCTTCTTAAGAAGCAGGGTAGAGTACCATGAATAGAGTATATATGTAGAGGGCATCTTACACCAAAGTGAACTGAATGTTTGGTTGGGGAAAACAAAGCAGCTAGACAACCAAACAAACCAAGGAAGCAACAGTGTCTTCCTGCCTCAGAAGGAACATTCCAGGAACAATGTATGAGTCTCTTCTAGAGAATTTCATATTGAAATAATACTTTCATGGGGCAGGTGCCAAGTCCTCCTGACTCACAAGGCTCCTAATCCCTGTAGATGTCTTGTAGCTCATAAACCATAGGTGGGTGCTTGCCCTGGTGTAAAGAATCATTTAGGAGCATTCGAAACTAATCAAAGCATTGATATAATTTTGAGAAAGAACTTTAAGTCATACAAATGCCATGTTTCATGCTAAGCCAAAAATAATCTCTTCAGAAAATATTTGTGACACTACAGACTAAGACATTTGTTTGAATTATTTTGAAAAGCAGCTAGATCAGCTCCCAATTGGACAAGTTTATTCTGTTGAGTAAATCATACCAAATTCTACCAAAGTTTTGAAAAGCTCTTTGGTTTTGCCTTCCATCTTAGGAAGGCATCTTAAGAACCTTTACTTGGTCATGCACGGGTAAAAAATAAAGCACCCAAAGATCATAAAATGAATAGGTCATAAAATACATGATTTATGTATCACATGAACTTCAAACCAATGTCTTAGGTTGCTAGGGCAACTATTGTCAGTATTGGGATATGGAGGGCAAGATGGCAGTGGGTGGTTGGGGGAAGGGGAGTTGGGAGAATAGGTATAATTTATTTTACTGACAATCCAGATATAAATTGTGGTTTTTCATCACTCCCTCCCTTTTCCCCCAACCCAAGTCACTGGTACCCCACAAACCAGATGTGGTATAGAGAAACACTGTCATAATGACACCCAAAGTGGAGAATAGTGAGAAGCACACAACTGCAACCACCAATTTTCAGCAGCTGTGTTGTGCTTTTTTCTCTGGAGTTTCCAGTATGTAGAATGGAAATTGAAGGCATTTCAGAGGTGAAGAAGCGATCAGGGTCCCAGGGAATATTCCTCTCTGACTATTCAAGGAACCTTTCAACAAAAGTTCTTTGTATATACATACATGTACACATACACATACTTGTTCTTGGTTTTTGGCAATATTTTAAAAGTATAATGACATTCTATATGTGTGTATGTGTGTGTGTGTGTGTGTGTGTGTGTATATGTATGTATATATTTTTTTTCTTTTTCTTTTTCTTTTTTTGAGAGTAGAGACAGACAGACCAACATGAATAAATGTACTACCTACCTCACCTAGAATTTCAGTCTCCTTCTTGGGTATTCATGAAAAGCTGGGTAACGCTCCAGCCCAATGCTTCTGCTCACAGAGAATTTCTTTTTTTTCTTTCTTTCCACTCCCTCTTTTTTCTGCCTTCTGTCTCTCTGCCTCTGCCTGCCCCTTTAACTTATTGCAGCTGTAAAGTGTGCTGGGGATATGGCTACTTTGACTCCCCAGGCCACCTCTGGGGCCTCTTTCTCTTATTGGTGAGCAAGCATTTCTACTCAAACTCAAGGAATCAGTATGGTTTCAGTTAAAAGAGGATAAAAAATCAGTTTGTTTTCGATGATGAACTCCATATAGGAAACTAGCTATGAATTGGAACTCAGATAATATTTATGTTGTATCCAGATGGGGGTTAGGTGGATATTTCTATGTGGTAAAACTAGTTCTTAAAACTTTGGAGAAACCGATGATTCAATGGCTATATGCAGATACATCCTGAACTACAAGGGACACAGGAGTCCATCACTAAGAAAGGTCATACTCCTACTTAATGAGAATAGAATGAGAGATACTCTTCTTTTTTTAATGAAACTAAATTTTATTACATCAAGTAACATGTATATTTACATATAAAGGTTCAAATAACAGTTTTCATTGTTTATTGAGCTCTTTTTTAAAAAAAATCATTCTGTGACAAACTCAGGTCTTCATTTGAAAAGTAGTTTTCTTAATTCCTGTTGTTAATAGGCTGACCAGTCCTCTGTTTAAATCGACTTATCAGCACATGGCTACTTAAAAATACACACATGTAAATTTTATTTTTTTTTTATTTTTTGCTTTTGGGGAGGAAGGCAGTTGGGGTTAAGTGACTTGCCCAAGGTCACACAGCTAGTTTTGTGTTAAGTGTCTGGGGCTGGATTTGAACTCAGGTCCTCCTGACTCCAGGGCCAGTGCTCTATTCACTGCACCACCTAGCCACCCCACACATGTACATTTTAAAGCAGGGCCTATATCATTTGACCAACTAGGGCATAACAAACTTCTAGATAAAACATTGTCAGCATCTAATCATGGAAAACAGAATCCTTAGAGTTGTAGCTTTTGGGAAAGGTGCAAAGAGCAACAATTTGGGTGACATTAAGTCTACTTAAAGGTAGAAAATCAAAGATGTGTCCTGATAATTTGCAGCAATCTGAGCTGACCCTTCACAATGCAGCCCCAATCTCACTGCCTTAAAAGGTAACCAGGATCATTCCTAACTACTTAAAATGCATAACTTCATCAGCTGCAAAAAATCATCATTTTCATATTCTGTGTATTGGGAGGTTGAGGTAGAAGAGAAGGAGAAAGAACCCAAAGTGTGAAAACGTTCAGAATAAAGGATTCATAAAATGTTTTGAACATCAATAGAGGAGGGTATTGCTCCTTCTTCAGAAAGACGGGGAAAACTTTGGAAGTGAAGTGGGAGGCTAGGAATTTGTATTTTCTTCCATCTCTGCCAAGCATTCCTGGTCTAACCTGTCCTAACCCTCAAGCATGAATGATGCCTCTTTTAGCCTCCCCAAGCCACTTTTGTTCCTTGTATTCTGGGGTCCACCTATTTTCTGTGGGGCTCCTAGCTGTTTTCTGCACCCTCGGTGTAGTCTAGAGACAAAACTCCATAATGATTAATTGCAAGACCTGGGTGGGCTTTGCCATGTAGGCAGAAGGAGAGGGGCTGATCCTGGGTAAGTCAGTCCCAGAAAAGTGTGTTCCAATTGAACTTAGAAGACATGCCCAGGGACTCAGCAGCTCCAGAAACCTCATCTCTCTTTCCAACTCCCATTACTACTTCCTTCCTTTTCCATTTTAACACTGGGACTGATTCAGAAACCAAATTTAGCAGAATCTGTGTGGGAAAGTACATTCAGTATAGAGCAATGGACCAGGCCATTGTGTCTTCTGTCAAAGGACTAGCAAATCTTAGCAGAAAAGGCACTAAAGGGCCAAACTACTTACCCAGAGATCATTCTTTACCTGGTGATCTACTCTGAAAATCTGTAGATTTGAAGGAAACAAAAACAAATGAAGGGAAGCTGGTGATTTTTAAATTAAACTATGTTTAGTTTTGACAATTCACTTTCTGGAGGAAAGAGGTGTCTTCTGGCTTCAAACTGAATCATCATACTTTCAGAATGTATAGATCTCTTTAGAAGATGAAAATTTATTGGATTCTTTAATGCTCAGAAGGATAAAGAAGTGTCTTGGTCCTGCAACAATTAGCATTAACTTCATTTTTCACTTGACTTAAAAAATACATATATGTATGTATGTGTGTATTCTTTTTTTTTTTTTTTTTGCTTTTTGGAGGGCAATTGGGGTTAAGTAACTTGCCCAAGGTTACACAGCTAGGTTTTTGTTTTGTGTATGCGCATTAAGTGTCTGAGGCGGGATCCGAACTCAGGTCCTTCTGACTCCAGGGCCGGCGCTCTACTCACTGCGCCACCTAGACGCCCTGTGTGCATTGTTACTTAATACAGAAAGAATATTCACTTTTTTTTTTATCATTTTGGAAGAACCATAGCCAGAAGTTTCAAGACTGAAACCTTTGTCTTTCAGGACAAAACTGAAACTTTGTCCTGAGCAACTCCAATTTAGAGGGATACTAACAGCCCTTTTAGTCTTTCATCAACATAGAAATAACTGGGTTTTTCTAAGAATAACTAGTTAAAATAGATCCCTACAAGATGGCAGCTGTACTGGGCTGTACCTCAGGATTATCCCCCTGACCAACAATTAAAGGCACATTTCATTTCCATTTTTCCCAATTTCAGAAATTACTAGATATGACTCTGGATGTTGTTACTGCACTTAGGGAAAAGGTCCTGAGACCAGATGTTCTTTTGATGTCTCAGCTCTAGGAGTATTATACCTTTATGTCTTTATAGGAAAAGGATATGGACTAGGCTGGTTGTTTCACTGATATGGGGAACTCCTAAATGAAGGAATTTCTTCTACCAATGAAGTTGAAAATCAGCATTGTCTCTGCTTCTTATAGCCTTAGAGAGTTGCCTAGACCAGTTAGAATTTAAATATTTGCCCAGGGTCACAAGGTAGTCTGTGTCAGAGGCAGAAATTAACCCCAAATCCTTATTGGCTTCAAAACCAGCTCCTTACCCACTATGCCACAACAGATTCAATGATTTCAAAGAATAGATATTTAATAAACCACATTGAGTTCAAATTTCAGTAAGAATACATCAATTTCAGGCAGTCCATTAGTATTTATTGAGTGAATGCTAAGTACCTGGCATTAAAGTGCCACCACCTCATCACTGGGCATACTGTAACATCACCATGGAATTGGCATGTTGGTTGCAGAGGGATTGGTATCTAGGGCAGGGGAGAGCAAGGTGGCAACGCATTAGAATTTAGTTGTAACAAAATGGGGAGAGGTGTCCAAGAGAAGGAAATGGACCATGATTCCAGAATATAGTTGTTTCCAACTGACTGGGGATCTGGATGCTTTCATAAAGTTTGTATCTTGGATAGAAAGTCAAGAGAACATAAAAGCCTGGTCTCTGGACATTTAGGTGGTGACCTATTGATCTTCCTCAGTTCCAGAAGAAAACCCATTCATTATTGTTTTGCAAGGCATCCTGTAACTGGCAATAAAACGATGCCCTGTCCAGGGCATCCAGATCTTGCCCCAAAGGCAGAAAATAGGTAGGGAATACTGACAACATTTGTACTCCCTTAGCCAAGTATGAGCAACTAAATTAGTACCTAGTCAGTGCTAATTAAACTATTAATATCAAATGTAAATGAGGAAGCTTCCAAGTGGTATGTTTCTCCCTCTCCCTTTCCCCTCTCACTGACCCTGTTTTTAAAAGTTGCTTTGAGAGTACCTGTCCTGGAATTTGCCCTAGAGTTTATTTATAATGCTTGCCCAGACATCAGAACTACTGGTTACAGTTGAGCTCTGACTTACTCAGTGTCAGTACTGCTAAAAGCAACCATGACTTTCAACATTTTTTTTCCTTAAAATCAATCTCTATACTATTTTAACTAAAGTTGAAATTCAGAGTAATGGTCAGCCATCTGTCAGAAACTTTCTATAGACCAACTATCTTACTTTTAAGTTCCTTTTCCCTGAGTGACTAAGGCCATAGTGTGGCTCCTCTTTGCTCCTCTAAATTGTCCTAAGAATTTCTTCATATTCAAAAAATCTTACCATAATTGAAGGGGAGGGGAAAAATGATTTATGGGACACTAGCTGATTGCCACCTTCCCTCACCCCTCTCTTCTCCCCACATTGACTGGTTCAGGCAGTCACAAGACCTTGGAAACAACAATCTGGTTTCTTACCTTGATGAGTTTTGTTTTGTTTTGGCTTTTCTTTAGTGTTGATAAGTCAACTCTTGATGTCATTTCTAAATTCTCTCATTATTCTTTGTGCATATCAGAATATACTGCAAGATGATTTCAGATGCAAACATGCACATCCAGTAAACTCATGTCCTACTGCTGCCAAAATATCACTTGTCCGTGCTAGATTGCAAAGTTCTTTAAATGTAAGCAGTTTGTCTTCAGGTATTTTACTCTATTTTTATTTCTTCATTTCTGAAGAAATCTTTAGAAAATTATCTTCCCTTTCTTTCAGTGTGGTAGAATTAAAACACATCTCCGAAGAAGTCAGAAAAGCAGAGGTGGTGGAATTGAATTATAATGGTATCTCGATAGCAATTATAAAGGAAAAGTGGAAACAACTTTCTTTTCCTCTTAACTAAAAAAATAGAATCCTGAACTCTAAACTGAGGTGAGAGAGGATAAATAGGCTCTCAGTGGGGTTAAGATCTTTGAGTTACCTATTTTTTGACTGGAGGATTTAAAAATCCTTTTCATTTTAGGGCATTAACACTTTAGTGGACTCTCCCACATAAATCAGAGGATTAGGTGTCTAGAGGGGGAAAGCAGCTTGAAAGAGAAATATTTATTACATTGGCAAGAAATGTATTCACTTAAAATAAATGTTCATTGATCACTTAGTATACACTCAGAACTGTGCTTAGAAATATGAAAAATGACCTTGCCCTCCAGGATCCTACAGCCATACTGAGCAGACAAGAAATTCCCATGGAGAAATGTCTAGGGCAATTTAGAGGAGCAAAAAGCACTGTGGCCTTAGTCATTCAGGGAAAAGGAACTGAAAAGTAAGATAGTTGGTCTATAGAATGTTTCTGCCAGATGGCTGTCTAGTTTTCCCAGCAGTTTTGGTAAAATTGTGATTTCCTGCTCCAATAGCTGGGACTTTGGATTTATCAAATCTATCAAATGTGTACATAATCTCTTCCATTGATCAAGCTCTATTCCTTAACCAGAATCAAATTGTTTAGATGATTACTGCTTTGTAATAGTTTGAGATCTAGTGCTGCCATGCTCCTTTCCTTCTGGCTTCTTTTCATTATTTCCCTTGAGACTCTTGTTCTATTAATCTTCCAGATTGATTTTATTTTTTCTAGCTCATTGGTATATCAATAAATATGTAAATTTAGCTTAGGCAGCATTGTCTTTTGTATTATAAGATAATATTTGTAAAGCACTTAGTACAATGCTTGTCACATAGTAGGCACTATGTAAATGTTAACTATTATCATTATAGTATTGGTTCAGTCTGCCCATAAGCAATTAATATTTCTCCACTTATTTAGGTGTGTCTTTATATAAGGCATATTTTGTAGCTATTTTGAAGTAGTACAGTATGGGTCTTAGTGGAAGACTCCCAAGTATTTTATATATCCTATAGTTATTATAAATGGAATTTATCTTTCTATCTCTTCCTGCTGGGCTTGGTTGGTACTATACACATATGCTGATGATTTGTGTGACTTCATTTTATAATCCCACAACTGTGCTGAAGTTGTTTATTGTTTCAATTAATTTTTTTATTGATGCCTGAGCTCTCTAAATAAACCTTCATATCATCCACAAAAAAGCCTCAGCTCTCTAAATAAACCATCATATCATCCACAAAATCATGGCACTACTAATTCTCTCAAATATTTTCTTCTCTTTTTGCTATAGCTAGTATTTTAAATATTATATCAAATAGTAGTGGTGATGATGGACATCCTTACCTTAACCCTGATCTTATTGGAAAGACCTGTAGTTTATCCCCATTATACATAATGCTTGCTCTTGGTTTTAGATAATACTACTTAGAGAAAGGTTTTGTGTTTTTTTTTTTTATTCCTTGCTCCCTAGTATTAAAAAAACAACAACATGAATGGGTTTTATATCTCACATCAAAAGCTTTTTATTTTACCATCTATTGATATCACATGACTTTTGTTCTTGCTATTAATGTGATCAATTATATTGATCCTAATAATGAATCAACCCTACATTCCTGGTATAAATTCAAGTTGGTAATAATATATAATTTTTGTAATATATTGCTGTAGTATCATTGCTAGTAATTTATCTAATTTTTAAAATCAATATTCAAGGGGCAGCTAGGTGGCCAGTGAGTAAGAGTGCCAGTCCACAAGTGGGGAGGACCTGGGATCGGTTCTGCCTCAGATACTTAACACCCACACAAAAGAACTGGCCCTGAAACCTTGGGCAAATTACTTAACCCCAAATACTTTTTTTAAAAAGTCAGTATTCAATTAGAGATTGGTCTATAGTTTGCTTTCTGTCCTGACTTCTTGGTTTAGGTATTAAGACCATATCTGTATCATAGACAGAATTTGATAGGATCTCTTCTTTTCCTATTTTTTCCAAATGATTTTTGTAATATTAGGATTATTTGTTCTTTAAATATTTGCTAGAATTCATTTCTAAATCTATCTGATCCTGGGGTTTTTCTTCCTTTGGGAAGTGATTTGTGAATTGTTTAACTTCTTTTTTTTTAAGATTGGGTTATTTACATCCTCTATTTCTTGTTCTAATAACCTGGGCATTTCAGTAAAGATTCATCCATTTCATTTAGACTATCAATCTTACTGACATATAATTAGGGAAATCATTTTTAATAATTTCCTTTATTTTTCATTTGTTGTGAATTTACCTTTTCAATTTTTAGACTGATAACTTGATTTTCCTCTAGTTAGCTTTTTATTTTTTTTTAAATCAGCCTCTAATTTTTTATTACTTCAATGAGTTTGGAGTTTTTTTGCTTTCAGCTTTTTTCATCTCTTCTTTGATCTTCAGGAATTCTATTTTAGTATTTAATATAGTGTTATTAAATTTCTTGGTTATCTAGGTTTTTGCTTGCCCAAATTATTGATTTGTTCAATCTTTTATTGATGAAAGTGTTTAGAGATATATATTTTGCCCACAGAACTACTTCAGTTACATCCCAGAAGCTTTTATATATTCTCTCATTGTTGTCACATTTTTAATGAAATGATCTGTTGATTCCATGATTTTTTCTTTGACCCAACTTTTCTTTCAGATTGATATTTATTCTTCAATGAATTTTAATCATTTCTTTGTTAAATGTAATTTTATTGCATTGTGGTCTGCAAAAAATAGTTAATATTTTTGCTTTTCTACATTTTTGTGAGGTTTTAATGTCCTAATACATGGTCAGTTTTTTGTAAACTGCCATGCACAGTTATGATATGTGTATGTTCCTTTCTATTCCCATTCAGTAATCTCCAAAAGTCTATCACATCTACCTTTTCTAAAATTATATTCAGGTCCTTCACTTCTTTCTTATTTTTTTTATTAGATTTATCTAGGTCTGAAAAGAGTACATCAAGTTATCCCACTATTATGGTTTTACTATTTGTCCCTGGGACGACCCATTTAAGTTTTTCTTTAAGTATTTAGATGCTATGTTATACAGGGCATATATGTTTAGTATTGATATTATTTCATTGTCTATGGTACCTTTCAGGAAAATGTAGTTTCCCATTTTATCTCTTTTAAGTCTATTTTTGCTATTGCTTTCTCTGAAAGCATGATTGCTACCCCTAGCTTTTTTTTTTAACTTTAGCTAAAGTATAATAGATTTTAGTCCACTCCTTTATATTGACTCTTTGTGAATATGCTTCTTGTAAACAACTTACGTTGGATTCTGCTCGATTCTGTTATTCTCTTCCATTTTATTGGGGGTGGGAGTCAGGGAAAAATTAATCTTATTCATGTTCACAATTATAATTATTAATTGTGTATTTTCCCTCTATCCTGTTTTCTTGTACTCTTCCTTATCTTTGTTTCCTCTTCCCTCTTTATGAAGAGGTGTGTTAATAACCAGTGCTCTAAGTTTAATAGTATGCCTCTGCTCCTCTGGCCCTCACCCAGAGTCCACTAATAGGTTCTTATCTTTTCTTTCTCTGCTTTTAAACCCCTCTACATGATGTACCTTCCATGGAGAGCTTGTTTTGCTTAGGATCAATCCCTCCCTTAATCTAGCCTTCTTATTTCCCCTTTTCCTCCTGATTCTCTGTTGAGTGAAATTCATTCTCCTTCCTTTGACCAGTTCAAAGGGAAGTGAGATTCAAATGTCATCTTCTCCCCATCCCCACCCCTTCCTTTTTGTTGGTAGTCTTCTGTTTGCCCATACTAATATGTGAGCTAAGTTCCTCCATCCTTCTTTTTTCTTCCTGTTGTTCCTCACCTCTTTGTGTATTCCTTTCTCCGTTTCCTTTTTTATTTTTAAGATCAAAACATAATAAAAATTTCTATGTCTCCATTTCTCATCAGGTTCCCTCTATAATTCCTAATGATAATTATAATGTTTTGTGGGGACACATGTATCATTTCTCCATATTCAAATGTAAACAGTTCATCTTTGTTTACAGCATTATGATTTCTTACCTGTTTTTACTTCTTATGTTTCTCTTGACTTCTGTGTTTGTATTTCAGAGTTTTGTGTTCCTCTGGTCTTTTCTTCAGGAATACTTAGGAGTTGTTTATTTCATTAAAGGCCCATTTTTGCCTCTATAGGATTATACCCAATTTTTATGGGAAAGTTATTCTTTGTTGTAAGCCTATATCTTTTCCCTTCTAAAATATCTTATTCCAAGCACTCTGCTCCTTTATAGTGGTAGCTGATAAATCTTATGTGATCCTGACTATGGCTCCTTAATACTTGAATTCTTTCTTTCTGGCTGTTTATACTTTCTTTTTCCCTTTGATCTAGAAATTTTGAATTTTGACTATAATGATCCTGGGAGTTTTCATTTTGGGATTTCTTTGAAAAGGTGACTAGTAGATTCAGTTTCTACTTTACCCTCTGGTTCTAAAAGCTCTGGGCAGTTTTCTTTTATGATTTTTGTGAAATATGATATCTAGGCTCTTTTTTTCTTCATGGTTTCAAGTAGCCCAATGATTCTTAAATTATTTCATCTTGATCTGTTTTCTAGGTTAGTTGTTTTTAATATAAGAGACCTTATACTTTCTTCTATTTTTTCAAGTGTAGAGACTCCCTGATCCATTGTCTTTTAACTTTGTTTTTAATTCTTCATATCTTGTGGAATCTTTAAATTCTATTTGGTTCATTTTAATTTTCAAGGAGTCTGTTTTCTCATTAAGGCTTTGTATCTCTTGTACCAAGTAGTTACTTCTCTTCCCAATTCTTTCTTTCATATCTCTCATTTCTTTTCCAATTAGCCCCTTACTGCTTTCATTTTTTCCCCAATTGTTTCCTCTAGCATTCTTATTTCATTTATAGAATCATTTTAGCTTTGAAAAAAGAAAAAGCCTCTTGTTTCATCTCTTCCAAGAATTATAGTTGAATTTGTGCCCAAGCTATGTGCTTCTTTTAGGCTTTGTTTATAGATGTTTGGGATTTTCTTTTTCTAAGTTTTTATATTGATCATCCATGTCAGTAAAATAGCTCTGTTTAGTGGGATTCTTTTTTTGCTTGTTTGTTTCGTTTGCTTGTTCTTCCAGCTTGACTTCCTGACTTCAGACCTGGGCTAGGCTCTATTGCATTCCAGAAGGGAATGTCTGTGCCATGCTTGGTCCTCTTTTGTGTCATCCTGGACCTCGCTGCCACTTTCTCAGTGTGTTGAGTAGTGTGTTATTCAAGAATCTCAAGGTACAGCTCAGGGTAGCGAATAACAGGGCTGATAGTTGGCATTTGCTCATGCTACCCATGCAAAGTCAACCACCTTTGTGCAATATCTGGGACTTCTTTCCCTGGTTCACAGCCCTAAATCCCTTCACTGGCATGCTCCTTACTTCTAGCTAGTTCACTCCTGGCTAGGCCTTGTCTTCAGTTTCTATAGATTTCTCTATATCTCCTATGCTGACCTGGGATGGAAAAATGACTCACTGTGATTTTTTTTCTTGGATTTTCTAATTAGGACTTGGTCTACTGTGTTTTCTGAATTTTTATGAAGTATTTGTGGGGGAGAGCTCAGCTGTACTGCTTCCTCCTACTCTTGGCTAGTCTCCAGGAACAATAGGTTTCTAAAATGAGAGCAATCATTTTAGAGTAGAGTAGAAAGAACATTAAACTTGTCAATAGGACTCCTAACTTTGAATAGTGGTCCTCACGTTTATCAGTTACATGACCCTGGACAAGGTACTTAATCTTTCTGATTTTATTTGCTCATCTATAGAATAGAAATTATAATGCTGACATTATCTTATGAGATTATCGTAAGAAAAGCACTTTATAAATCTTAAAGTGCTATTTGAAAATAAATTATCTAATCATCATCAAAGCACTTGTATATTGTGATACAGAATAGCAGTAAGAGATTATTGAGACCTACTGGTCACTAGTCTTAAGAAACCAACCCAGGTCTCTGGGGACCAGATAGTGGAGTGGAAGTATAATTGGCAAGGACCTATATATCCCTCTAACAATAGTGCCAGTTTTAACAATAGCAACTAACAGTGATATAACACTTTATTTTGAATCTATAAGGATACTCACAGCCTCTGGACCCAGGGGAACTTTAGGTTTACTGCAGATTTGCCATAAAATAAGTTCATGTTCTGATTAAGGTCCTTCTTCTCTCTAATTATGTCCAATTATTCACCTCTTCCATGACAGACTGGTCCACCAGACACAAAGTGCCACAGATGTTCATCCCCTCAATCCTCAGTACCTGCTCACAGTTTGGGTAATGACTCCAAATGGGGTCTCCAATTAGATGATGTTTAAGGGAGGGAGTGAATAAGATGGGGAGATATCAGTTTCAGAAGAAACTTAGTAGTCAGAGCCAGATCCCAGATGGTATAGACTTGGCACAATGGCTCAAGGTTAGCCATTGTGTCACTCTCTTCAACATGGCCAACATCTTTTGGAGATCAGAGTGCCATAAGACCAGGGTGATCTCTACTCACACCTAGTTAGCTGGACTGTCTCCATGTTTGAAAAACTTCAGTAAGAAATGAGACCAAGGGAAAGAAGTATCATGTTAAATTAACCACGTAGGCCCTCACAGGTCCAAAATGTGCTACCTGCCTCTGCTACTTTCCTGCTTCATTGGCTTTTCCATCTTACACATCCAAGAAGATGAGATTTTGCAACCACAGGATTTGTTCCACCTTAACATATCTTCCTAGTCTCCCCCAGCCTTCACAACCTTATGGGCTGTTCCAACTGCTTCTCTACATAGTTTAGTACCAACTTGAAGTATAATCCAACAACATATGGACACCTCCTAATCCAAAATCAGCATTGAATAATAATTCATAATGATATAAGCAAAAATTTAGCCATCATAATGTACAGCAAGGAAATGGAAACCAGATAGAAAACATCCTTGAACTCCCCTGTTACACATAAGTCTTGGATAAGATATCTAGTGTCTTTCCTGTACCTCATGAGGAAAGCAGCATGTTGAACTTGATAGAATAAACTTGGAGTCAGGAAGAGAAGATCAATTCCCCTTAATAGATGTCAAGCCCTGCACAAATGAGTTAACATCTGTGTGCCTCATTCTCATCATAGGGAAAATGAACAAGTTGAACTTGATGATCTCTAGCATTTGCATAGCACTTCAAGGTTTGCAAAGTGCTTTACATGGCATCTCATTGGATCTTTACAAGAACCCCCCAGTGTAAGTGCTATTAGAAACTTCAGCAGACTTGCCCAGGATCACACAACATGTTAAATGTCCGAGGCCAGATTTGAACTCAAACCTTAGTAACTCTAGGGCTGCTACTGCTCAATAGCTACCTCTCCTGGTGCTATAATATCACGCCCACTTAAAAACCAAATAGTCATGAGCCTCATTACCTAATTTGGCTAAGAAATCCCCCAATGAGGCCAGGAGCTTTAGAACTGATTACTCTAGAGCCAGTGTCTGCTTTCTTTGGGGGATTGAGGTTACTTCCTCATATAGCCTTGATACTCTTCTTTGGTCCAGTTTGGCTCTTTCCTGTACATATGAGTTCCACTTAAATATTGAGGTTTCTTGGGTCCTCCCAATCTTACAAGAGGAAGATTCAAAATTTTTTATTTTGTTAAGTCATTTCTTAACCTCACCATGTGCTCTGAAGTTGGCCTCTTAAGTCTCCATTAGCATCCAAAAAGTGGGGAAGAGCTGCTTTTCAGATGGGGTATTTGTAATCTAAGGTAATTCCTCAGTCCAGAACTTCAGTGACTTGATCCCCTTTTTCCTAATACTCATGCAGATAGGAAGTATCTAAGAATAGATTTAAACTTGGATCTCCCTGATTCCTAGTAATGTACTCTTTCCACTGGACCACCTAGCCATCTCAGCCATAGGAAATGCTAACCTTAACCACAGGAAATATACAATGAAAACTAGTAGAATTACCACTAACCAGGGGAATAGCATTTTTCAAACAATACTGATTCCCCAAAGGAATTAAGGAAAGAGGGGAAATATTAAGAAATTAATGAAGGCCAGACACAGGCTTTTAAGTATAAGAAAGTAAGCTGATGCAGAGAAGAGAGGCAAAATCCATTCTTAGACTTGAGGTCCACTTAGTGACCTATAAGACTGCCATCCTCCCATTCCCAGCATGCATAATGACAGAGGTTACAAATGCCCAACAATTCATTTAGCCACTACTTCAAACTGTTGACTCTTTCAACAGTGAATCTTGCCAAATCTGACAAAACATATAAGGCTAAGTTACTTTTATAGATTTTACATAGTCAACCTTTTCATGTCAAGTGACAGGCTCCCCATTAATCAGCAAGAGTATTCATTCAAAAGCCCCCTTACCTCATTCTGGATAGCAGTTTCCAAGGCCAGAACCTCAAGAGAAAATGTGCTGGGACACTGTATAGAGATACACTTGGATAAACATTCTAGAAGTGGCAAAAGGTGGGAGAAACCTAGAGATGCTTTTCCTTTGACTTCTTAAGAAATTCACAAGTAGGTGTAGAAGTTATTTATGCCCTCCTGCAATTAGATGTTGGTGTTAGCATATTGCTTTGGATTTTAAATTAATCGGGTCATAGATTTGGGGCTATAAGTGACCTTAAAGTTCATCTGATTCCTTGATTCTATTCACAAAATAGTGGAGATCATTGAGTTATGTGTTTTCTCCATCCAACTCCTTTTCAGTCATAACACAGTAACCTCTGTTCTGCCACTCTTGCTTTGTACGTCCTTATGGTTTCCAGTGAGCTGAGTCAAGACATGACTCCTTGTTCCTTGGGGAGTTTTCTGGGCTTCTCTACTATTTGTTTAAGACAAGACTAGCCTCAGAACAGTGAGGACACATTATTACTTTCATAATAATAATTCACATTCCAGCAGCACTTGAAGGTTTCCAAATGATTCTCCCCCCAACAACCCTGAAAGGTAGCTAGTACAAGAATTATTATTCCTGTGATCCTTTGAACTGAGACTCAGGGACATTAAATGGTTTTTTCCATGATCAGTCATAAGTTTCAGATCTTGGCTTCAGACCTGGATTTCTTGATTCCAAGGTTGGTGTTCTTTCTAGGATGCACCAGAATCAAGAACTTCAGAGTTAATTCAACCCATATTTGAATAAGAATCCTCTCTCCAATAGCCCTGACAAGTGTTCATCCAGCCTGTTCCTGAAGATTTACAATGAGGAGTGATTTATTCTCTTCCAAAGCATTATATTCAGAGATGTACTTGTAATGTTTAACAATCAGCTCTCTGAAAGAAAAAAAAAGTACCCATAACAGATTATCAAACCTGTGTCATTAATAATTTTCCCATCACTTTCTTAAGTGTAGATCGTAAACCAAACAATTGTAGTGCTCACTAATTTCTGAGGCATAAAATGCTTACACTGAAAATGTAACCATAGGCTCTTTTGGGTTTTTTTTTGGTTGTTTTTTTTTTTTTTGGTTTTTTGGTTTTTTTGCTTTTTGGAGGACAGTTGGGGTTAAGTGACTTGCCCAAGGACACATGGCTAGTTTTTTGTTTGTTTGTTTGTTTGTGGTAAGTGTCTGAGGTCGAATTTGAACTCAGGTCCTCCTGACTCCAGGGTTGGTACTCTATTCACTGCAACCTAGCCACCTCGCCACAGGCTCTTGAATGAAGTTTGAACTTATTCCAGCACACCCCTGATTATGTTCCACTTTTAAATATACAAAGTTGCACTTTAGAAAAAAAAAAGCTGAGCTCAGTATCTCTTCAACTTTCTCCCATTCCACTGCATAACTATTTAGCCCCCAAGTAAATTAGGACATTTTTTTAAATTTTGGTTTATTGTTTTTAATTTTTCTCATCTTTTCTTTTGGAAAGAGTTCCATTCCAACTTCAGTAGCATTGTATGATTTTCATTCTGTCTACTCCTCTCCTCTCTCATCTCCGCCCCCCCATAATAACAAGTAGCCCAGAATAATGACTTTCTTTTTTGTTTGTTTTTTGTTTTTGTTTTTGTTTTCAGAATAATAACTTTCAATAAAGAACATAAACCTGACAAGCAATAATGAAATATTTCATTCTGGTTCCTAGAAAATGAGTTAATGGTGGCAGTGCATGCACACACACACACACACACACACACACACACACACACAGATAAACATCCTAATAGTCTCTTCTCCCTCCTACCCCCATCACTCTTTGTCCCTTCCCTTATATTATTACCCACCTGTCTTTTGAGTACACAAGCAAATCTCCCAAAAAGCAACCAGAAGCAAACACTCTACAGATCAAGGGATTTTCAATGAAGTGATATAAGCCCCTTCATTTTACAGATGAAAAAACAGTTCTAGAAAGGTGGAGTGACGTGTACATGGCTAGGTGGTGGCACTGCCTTGGTCTCCTGACTGCTCTCTCATTGCTGTCAAGACTGCTTCTCACTAGAAAGCTAAAGGGATAGTGGAAAGTGGAGAGAGGCATCTGGGAGAGTTTGCCAATATAGAATCAAAAGGGCTTGCCAAATGGTTGGATGTGGGGGAAATCAGAAGTCAAAGTTAAAGATGAACCGCATATTACAAGCCCAGTGGGTAGATGGTGGCGGAGTCACAGAATTAGAGAATTAATGAGGAGCCGGTTTTAGGGGAAATGAGAGGTATTTAGGTGTATTGGCTCGAGTGTCAACAGGATGTTGGGATGGAATCATCTGGCAGGGAGTTCTAGGGAGAGATTGGGGTGAGTCAGAGATTTTCATTTTGGAGCTGCCTGCATAAATGCTAAATGAAGTCATAGAAATAAATGAGATTGGTTAGAGAGTATAGAAAGAAGTAAGAGTCAAGTATAGGAGCTTGGAAAAAAACCCTACATTTAAAGGTAGAAGGATCATAGATCACTGGTAAGAAGAAAAGAGGGGTTTCACTGACCATCCTGGTCACCCCCTTTCTTTAGAGTTGAGGAACCTGAGGTCTGGGGTTGTTTAGTGACCTGCTAGAGAGGACATTTGAACTCTAGGCCTCAAGAATCAGTGATCTTTCCACTATGCCAGGCAGAGAAACTATGATCAGTCTTTTACATTGTCAGCCAGATTTAAAACCTCAGTCATCGTTGACTCCCAGCCCATCCTAGCCTTCACCTCCCTCTCCCCTCACCAATACCATCATTGAATCCCATCAGCTTAGTGCTTCTTCACCTCACTTGCCTTCGCTGAATCATGAATACATGGTTAAGTGGACCTTTTGTCAAAGAATTACACTTTCCATTCTATCCCAGCCTAACTAATAATACCTAAAGGCTTTAATAGACTTCTTTAGCAAATCACCCTTTTGCTTAACACTCAGAAAATGGCAAGTGATAGAAATAGCTCAAACATTATAGCACTACATAAGGCAGACACAACAAGGAGAGAACTAGATATAGCACTGTCGTCCAGTCAGGCTGGGTATCTTACACTACAATATGGTCAAAGTATGTGCTCAACTGTGGGAATGGATTTGGAGTGAGAAGCTATGTGGAGGATGGTGTAAATAGTTGACAAGGCCTGTCCTGGCCCAGTCCTTTACTAGGTAAAGGAAAGCCCTTTACTAGGTAATTTCACAAGGATAAAGTTGGGGTCATTTTCATGAACAGCTGTGGTTTTTAAAAAGTAACCCCAATGGACACCATAATAGGTGTTAATGAAAGGTTGGCAGCCCCATAAATTTTCATCTTCTTTTTATTTTTATTTTTTTGTTTTTTGGAGGGCAATTGGGGTTAAGTGACTTGCCCAAGGTCACACAGCTAGTAAGTGTCAAGTGTCTGAGGCCAGATTTGAACTCGGGTCCTCCTGACTCCAGGGCTGGTGCTCTATTCACTGTGCCACCTAGCCGCCCCCACCTTCCTCTTCCTCCAACTACTCCATTAGGATCTTGGGAGGGTGAGGCATTATACATAAGGCCATATAGTCTGAGAGTCTTCAGTGCCCCTCAGGTACAGTAGAAGCTTTGATATCCATATGAATCTACTCTGACCCTGCTTGGTCAGCCCTTGATTGGTTTGGTGCCAAGTCTTCACTTTTCTCACCAAGTCCTAGTCCATCAACTAACTAATTTGGAAGTTTTTTAATGGTGGAAATACCTTACACAGGAGAAAGCACATGAAATCTGGTCTCAGTTAATTTTTTTCCCCTCCTGAAAATGGTACCAGACCAACAGAAAGTATAATGCCTTAGTCTCCTTTAAGTGGTTGCTTTCCAATCTCTTAAGGGCCATAACAACTCAAGTGCTTGTTATGGGAGGATAGTTTTGAGGACTGATGATACCAAAAGGAAAAAAATGGTAATAATGTTCATGGGGGAAAATGAAGTCCAGGCTATAATGGTCCTTTACAGGTTCTGTGTATATACTTTCCCACCTGCCTCTCTGCTCTAACATGTTTCTGCTTTCTTTCTCTCCTAACTTCCTTTCTCTCCCAACTTTCCTTCATCTTTCCAGATGCAAGACGCAATGGGCTATGAGTTACCTTGGGTGTATTTTGTCAGTCTGGTCATCTTTGGATCCTTTTTCGTTCTAAATCTGGTTCTCGGTGTATTGAGCGGGTAAGCTGACCATCTCCGTGTCCTCTTTCCAATGCAGCCGAGCAGGGCTCCATCACCAGGATCTTCGTGGATGGGACCCTTGTGGATGTAGGAAACACAGAAAATCAAAATCTTTCAGTTCAAATAAAATCACTCATACAATAACAGTATTTGGCTTCTGATTTGGCCTGGAAGGAGAGTTAGGTCCCAACAAACCTGATACCAGTGACTTGGGTGCCCAGTGGAGCTTTGCCATGCTCGGTTGCAGAGTGTGCCTCACTAACTATCATTCCATTCTTCTAGGTCAATGATGCCGTAGGAAGGGACTGGCCCTGGATCTATTTTGTTACACTAATCATCATAGGGTCATTTTTTGTTCTTAACTTGGTTCTCGGTGTCCTTAGCGGGTAAGCAGTACCAAAGAAAACATTACTGTTTTTCATTTGTTTTATTTATTCTTTTCACTCTTGGCTTTACACTTTCTCTAGGTCTCACTGAACCTAGTGAGACAAATGAGTCGATTTCAGGAACTTTTAAACAAATGGCCTTGGCCTGTTTGGGTAAAAAGCACAGACTCCCAACAATCAATCCACTGGGCTGGATAATAGACAATAGGGGTGACCAGATGGTCTCAGTAAGAGATGACCAGGCTGATATGACATTCATTATACCAGCTACGTCAGTGCCACCCAAAGTAGCCTTTCCACAAGAGCAGAATGCTCTTTTGCACTCCATAGTGTGAAGGGTCGTTTCTTTTAAGTAGGGAAGGCAAAGCATTCAATTGTCATCAGGGAAGACTCATAGAGGTTGCTTCTTAACATATATAGCAGCCTTGGAGCTACCATTTGCCTGAATTACAAGGTCATAGTAGGCCATTTATAAAGAATGTGATCTTCTTTCATTTAGCCTTGTTTTGTACAACTAGAAGAATATTGGGTTGTTGTTTTTTCATCAGCTAGTAGAATGTTTTTATTATTTTAAAGACCAAAGGACCTTATTACTGATGTATCTTTTTCTCAATAGAAAGAGAATTTGCTCATTTAAAGAAATAAACTGTCTAGGGATATGAGGGGCGAATTATAATTTTGCTCAGTGTCCAAGAGAAAGTCTTCATGAACCCAACCCACTACAGTATGCTGAAAGAATGAGATCCAATATAATTTTGAAGTCAGATTTTTTAAAAAGTGAAGGAAATGGGGTATGATTGGGGTATTAAATATCCCATGGGTAGACATCTGTGCACCTTGGGGAGCCAACTGAATGCCTCCTCACCACCCACCTACCCTGCCATATGCTCACACCAGCCATGCCAAGACTGGCCCTTAAAAACCCTTACTGATCTGCCTTTGGTTCATTGTTGCTGCTCTGTTGGCGCTTTTGCTAAACTACATCTGTGATGACATTACAGTTATTTTGGACCCCGGTGAGAGCAATTCAGATCAGCTTCCTTTAGTAACCTTTCCTAGATGCCAAGGGCTATTAAAGCCAAGAGACATTCAGAGAAAAAAGCTTGCCTGTCATTGCCAGCGTATACACATAAGTCAGGAGTAGTTACTGCTAAGCCCCAGAGAGATTTCGAACATCACAGAATTGGTGTTCTTGGTCTCTGAAATTGGGGAATAGTGGTCTACCTCCACTCCATCCCCACACCCTTCCTATCTCCTCTCTAGTATGGGCAACTTATTTACCAATTTTGCTAGCCTAATCCCTTTTTTCATTCCAAGGTGAGCTCATGAATGAAAGCTAGTGAAAACGTTTAATGGGAATATTAATAGTAAATAGAGGTGAGAGGGAAGGCAAGATCCTCTGATCTTATTAGACCATGGAAGGTGGGGACATTTTTTGTGGTTATGTTTTATATTTATATTCCAACACAAGAAAATATTTATGTGTCTTTATGTTCACCTCTCAAGATAATCTTAAAATTACAGCCCAATCCTATTCCACCCTCTAGAACAGAGGTAAGTAAAGAGTGGTGAAAAGAGAAAGGAGAGACTCCCCATACTAGCAATTATTTAATAGAATACATAATGTTAGAACTAGAAGGGGTCTTTTTGCTCCTCTAGAACAACCTACTCATTTTATAGATAAAAAAATTGAGGGCAAGAGAGCTGAAGTAAATTGACCAAAATCCCACATGTACTAAGTGGTAGAGCCAAGATTTGAAATCAGGTCCTCTGTCTAAAGACTAAGTGCTCTTTCCCCTACACCATGCTGATCTCCTGACTGCCAATTTAAAGCACTCTCCTTTTTAACCATACTTCCTGTTTTTTGAACCAACAACCAATGACACTAAACAGTGTTCAAAGTCAGAGCTTTAAGAATTAAACCAAAAAGTAACCCAATTATCCTACTCCCTAAATCTGAGTAACTGTGGAATCCTCTCCCCAGAAATCTGAGATTGAAGATTGGGATTAGATCATTAAATTTATTTCAGTCTCCTGGGATCTTGTGATTTTCATCCTTGGAATCTGCCCCTAATGTAAATATCACCAACAGAGAAGACCCTTTCTTGATAGCTAGCATAGCAAAGCACATTAAGTTGAGACATCAAGACCAAAAAAAGCCAAAAAACACTTAAAGCCAAAAGTTAACCAGACTTACTTCATCAATAATTCTCAAAACCATTCCTGACTATTTTCATTCTCTACTGGACTCTGGTATCTCTGATAAATTCTTTAACCTTTGACTATACAAATCTATTCAATGATCCTTCCTCAAAATCTTACTAGGAATACCATATAACAATTTTTGGTGACACTACTGTGTTCCTCAGGGCCAAAGCTCTGTCCTCCAGAGTTCCTGGCAAGACCATCTGCTCTGCCTGTGTCAGATTCTTTGCCTATGGAAGATGATCAGAGAGGAAGTTGGAGAAAGAAAAATTGGAAAGGAAACAATTGTCCTTCTAGAGAGGTCACTAGCAGCTAATCCTCTGCTGAAGAAGCAGGAAACTTTGCATAGATTTTCTCAAACATCTAGATTCTCAAAGCTGAAGCTACTTTCTCTAACCTTTTCTCACTGGCTGATCAAATATCCACCTGATCTAACCAGGGAAGAGGGAGTGAAATCACTAACGAGAATAATGGTCCTCGGTAATTTTGTGTAGGGTAACCACTTCTACAAACCTCAGTAACTCCTGAGGGGATCACTGAGATAGAAGACAGCATAGGTACCAAAGAAAATAAATTGTTCAGATGTTTGACAGTATGGGAAATACAAATAAACCTAGCCCTTCACATGTTAATATCACTGAAGGAGAACATGCATTACAAAAGAATTTGATAAGTGATGTTTATCAAAATAACCCTGAATCATAAAAATATTCAGCATGCTCTAGTCACAAAGTCAGGAAAATGTGTACTTCATTTTAGAAAGTTTTCAAAGACAAAATTATTTAGAATAAAATAATGTCCATGCTGCAACGATTATGCTTGAGGCAGCTGTGGTCAAATGAAAAACAATGGATTTGGTGAAGACCTAGCTTCATTTATTAGTGTGACCTTGGACATTTATCCTTTCCTCTCCTAGAAAGTGGAGAAAATAATGCTTACACTACCCATTTCAGAGGTTGTTGTTAGGACCAAATGAGATCAAGTATACAAAATATTTTGTAAATCATAAAGCATTATGTAAATGTCAGCTATCATTTGTCTGACATTGACATGGGACAAGGGATCTATGTAACAACATTTCCAGATGATGATGATGATGATGATGATGATGATGATGATGATGATGATGATGATGATGATGATGAAATTCTGAATGATGGTAGTGGTTATTTCATTAATTTTTTCATTTAACCAGAATATTTCATTCACTGAAAATGCCATGTAAATAAGATTTTACCTGACACTCATATCACATTACACATTCAAATTATATACATATGTGTGTACACAGACACACATAGACACATACACATATATATATATATACATATTTATCATCTCATTTATTCTCACAATAGTCTTGTAAGTTTGGTAAGGCAGATATTTTTCCCATTTGTCCCTTAATTACAATCCCCTAAAGCGGCACTGAAAACAATTATACTGACAGATTTGAGATTGTTGCTGAAATTGTCTTTGAGACTGAATCAGCTAATATCCCATAGAATCTAAAATCTTCAACACCTTTTCTTCTAAAGGACACCAAAAAATGGCTTCATCTGGCAACAAAAATGTATGGAACTTGGAATCTCTTTGGCTTAGTAATCATTAAATCTTTCTTCTTCTGACCCTGACCCAAGAATAGAAAGGAAGAACCAATTATTTAATGGGGGAGGAAATTTATAACCTGTGGGGTTTTAGCAAATTGTCATATATTCAATTTGTTCAGATTCGAAACTCTGTTTTAGAAGACATGAAGTTAAAAAAGCTAGGGAATCTATTTCAATGGGTAGGATACAACAGGCTTCATTAGCTTCTGAGAGAATTTCTGTTACTCAGAGCTGTGACTTTAGAAATAAGATTTAAAACTGGGAAATACTTCAAAGCTCATCTTATCCACCAGTCTTTATGACCTAGACTTTTCAACTACATCTCCCTTTGTGTGCTTTACATTTCTAAACAACACAGAGACTGTCAGAACCATTTTTCTTGGTAGCCTTTGTGGGTGATGAATGTATTTCTTCCTTATGACAAAATCTTGGGTTGAGACTGATTGTAAAACTAGCTTCAGTCCCAAGGCCCAACACAGCTCCCATCAGGTTAGAGTTTAAATGTCTTCATTAGCTCAGGCCCCAGTGCAGAAAGATGGCTGGCATCCAAGTAAGAAGATAAAGGAGCCAGACTCTGCCATCCAGCAAATCATTACTGTTTTTGGTTTGGCTGAGACCAGCCTTTATTACCCTCCTCATTGCTACACATCTGGGTTATACCATAGGAACATTGGGCATACAGGAGGATCATCTCCTGCCCATCCTTGAAATATAAAATTGTACCATTCAAGGAAATGAAGTCTTAAGACCCATGAAAGTTAGGTATTTTATAAGCAAATACAAAACCTTACATTTTTCATTCCCCACATTTTTAGTGAGCTTCACTTATGGTTTTGGTTACACAGATAATTCTCATTCAACTGGTTCCAAAATAAAAATGACTCAATTTCCCCTACTTTTGCTTGTTCTAGGTTCTGGACAAGTCACCTTACCTCTTAGAGTCTCAGTTTCCTTATTTATTAAATGAGGGATCTTTCAAGGTCTTTCCTATTATCCTATCATCCTTCTAGAAGGACTTCTGGTTATGGCCAGAACCTGAACTCTTTCCTATTCTGGATTGCTATAAACAAAAGTGGAATATTTAGTTACTCCATGCTCTCCTGACTCTGGTACTCATCCCATTCCATAGGAAATTAGTTAGGGGTTCATTTTCTATTAGGAATGGGAAAGGCATAGATAGCAGGATAGGTCTTAAAAATGTAGTCTCTGAGGGAAGTCAAGTAATTAACAAACGGAAATGGAATTCTGGATGAAGGGCACTATCCCTTGGGGACAGGATTGAGGTGGGGTTAGCAAGGTACAAGATGGAAAGCAGATGAGCCATCATTACTGCCTGCCATGCCCTACCATTGGCACATAAACATGATTAAGAGTGACTGGGGGCAGGGGTGGGTTTGGGGGAGCCCATCTTCAGTACCAGCTGTCATTCTGGTACTTTTTCCATAACATAAAAACTCCCTAGGAAAGTAAATGGAGTTATGTGGTTGGCTGGCCAGGAGCCAGGAAAAGAGAAAGTTAAATCCAATTAGAATTGGATTCAATCAAAATTAAAAAGAAAACTCAATCCAAGCCAGAATGTCTTTAAGGAAGCAGTTGAAGAGAAGTCATTAAATGAGTTCTCCTCCCCCAACTGAAATAAAAGTTCCCTGCCCCACTTTTCCTGACTTCCTTCCTACTAACCATCCTCCACACAGACAGGCAGAAACCCACTGCACATCATTCCAACCAAAAGGTGAATGTGGTAAACAGTACAGTCAGACTGCAGAGACAAAACGCTCACCCTCAAGAGTGCACGTGGTAATAATGCTACCAGTTCATTGGCCATCCTCCAGTTCATCTGGGCTGCCCTTCCTTTTTTGCTATTTGAATATCTATTCCAATTGAAACTTTGGGTTATGGGAAGGAAATTTCATCCTATCCCAGCTGACTTCTATAAGCTCTCAGTTTCTGGTTGGAACTTTTCAGGCAGAGGAGAATGGGAAAACTAAAACTGCAGGTACCCACTAACTTATTCTCTAAGTCCACTTGGAACCAACATAGTGGGAAATAAATTAATAATGATTCTTCTGTGAAAGCTGAAAGCCAGTCTTATCAGTAGCACCACCATCCTTAACACACGTACATGTACACACACATTGACTCATCACACACATAGTCACACACACATATGAATTTTAGTTCACAAGAATAAAGCAAAAGAGCCTCTATGGAATTCAAGATAACAGATAAGAACCACAGACGAATAGAAAAATAAACAAGAACCTCTGTCCCAGCAAAATTCTACTTCCATTGAAATCACTATTGTTTTAAAATTAAATTCGTCTTTCAATTCTCGTATTATCTGAGGCACTTTTTTCTAAATAAAGAGTATTTTCTTGTGTTTGGAATCTTTGATATTTATTTTTTTCTTTGTGGGAAAGAACTTTTGGCCTAAAAGTCTTTTTGGACATGGCTAACAGCCATTGGATGTTCTTAAGACGCTCCCCCTGAATGCCCTTTCTAACCTGATTGACCCTGAGACTTCCCATGTTGTCTAAGTACCAGATGCTGGCATATGTTTATGTTTAAACAGGGATGAAGTCATGGGTTCCATTCTTTAAGCTTTCATGACTGCTGCATGTAAGGGATTCTTAGAGAGCAAGTATTGTAGAAATGCTAAGATTATGATCTGAAGTAGATGCAGCCTTTCCCACTCCCTTTTAGGCGTTTTTTGATGGTTCTGGAGATCCTCTCCAGTGCTTCTTTCCTAGTCATGTGACAAGAAGTGGAGTATGCAGAGAATCTATCAGAGGTAGGGGTATATGGGCAGATTTTCCTCCATCTAATCCTGTTGTTTTTTTGATATTCCTATATCTCCTCCCCTTCTTGATTCCCACCTTCTCCTCCTCCTCCTCTCTCCCTATGCCCTCCCATCCCATCCACTACACGCTACTCCTACTACACTCTCTCACCAGAGAGTTTTCCAAAGAAAGAGAGAAGGCAAAGGCTCGAGGAGATTTCCAAAAGCTGCGAGAGAAGCAGCAGCTGGAAGAGGACCTCAAAGGCTACTTGGACTGGATCACTCAAGCTGAAGATATTGACCCTGAGAATGAAGATGAAGGCATGGATGAGGAGAAACCCAGAAACAGTAAGCAACTCTTCTCTATCTTTGGGTTTGTGTTGTGCAGGGAAGGCGGGGAGCTGGGGACTTCTCTCATGCAAACTTCTGTAGAGTTCAATAGTGAGCCCTCTTGGGACAAGGTTATTCTCATCATTAGAGCATTGTGATGTTAATGGTAAAGAGAATAGAGGTATGGCTGTAAAATTATTACTACTGGTCCAAAGAACTTCACATTTCCTTCTGATAGCTTTAACATTAAAACTTAAGTGTGTGTGTGTGTGTGTGTGTGTGTGTGTGTGTGTGTGTAGAGGGGAGAGGGGAAGGAATAATTGATAACTGCTGATAAAGATTCCCTTATAAGCCAATACTGTTACCTCTTCATCTATTCTTTTGCATGCCAGGTTACATTTTCCAAAGAACTGGAAAACTTTTGTATTTCATAGGATTCTTTCTCCTAACATTTGGTGGCTCCAGGTACTTCCTGTACAGAGAATTGAACCTGTCCTAACTTGTCTGTCCTAACTGGGAATTTGGGGAAGGGAGAAGATGGAAGAGGAAAGTAAAAGCTCCTCCTTGGTAATGGTAAAGGACACAAGGCTATGCTACTCAAGTCATAGCTAGGGACATCCTTTCTTACTCCACTGATTGTTGGGTGAATTTGTCAGATTCATCCTTTGTGATCAATTCATCTGAAAACATCGAAACATAACCAAGCCAGTCCTCAATGTGTACTGTTTTTTAAAATGGATTAAGGATTTTAGGCTAGAAAGACCAGTTTTGAATGAATTGTTTTAAAGGTCAGAGACAGTGTCTAGTGGTACAAAAAAGAGGACTGCTACCAAAGAGAGCCTCTGGGGAAACACCTTGATATTGCTAGAATTTAGGAACTATTGGCAGGCATATTCACTAGACAACTTCTTTTCAGCACTGGGTTAAGGGGAAGGGTTGTCCTGAAAGGGAGTAAGAATTACCTCTTAAAAATAGGAGAGTTAGGACCTCAGCTCAAACACTCACAAATTTCGAGGCTGGCCCCCTTATCTCATGATTAAGCATTATTTTCAGTATGTTATTTTAGAAGTTCGTTACCCACCATTTGTTCAGCCACCATTCACCATCCACAGGGACATGTTGTCCATTTCCCAGACCTAGAACTTCTATGATAGTTCATCTTTTTTTCTTTTTGCCCATTAAATGAGCTAATTCCAGGAATTGAGTTCAGACCCTAGAATGGACTGTGTTGCTATAACAGATTAGTTGCCTTTCATGTCCTGGAAAAATCTGTCCATCCAAATTCTAAACCAAGATTTGGAAACAGGATATCCCATCCTAAGGTCAATTGAGACTAAAGGGTCCAAATACTATCTCCAATGCTTAGTGTGTATGTGACGTTGACCAAGTCATTTAATCACCACCACCTCCTGCCCTGACCTCAGTCTTGTCCTTTGGAAAATGAGAGGGTCAGGCTACATGGCCTCTGATGTCCCAGTTCTAAATCTATGATCCTTAGATCCCTTCCAAATTTAAAGTCCTATAAGCCTATGATTCTATAAAGAAATGCAGGGGAGAAATATCTTGGACCTGGAATGGTCCAAGGTCTATTGAACCAGGTGCAGTGAACCAGGTCTATTGAACTAAGTTCAAATCTCACCCTGCTACTGTCTGTGTGACCCTGGGCAAGTCACATAACCTCTGTCTGATTCCATTTCCTCATCTGCAAAATGAGGATGACAATAGTACCTATTTTTCAAGATTTTTGTGAGGATAAAATGAGAGAATATTTATAAAGTACTTGGCAAATTTTAAAGTACCATATAAAAGCTGTTATTAATCATACTATTACTAATACAGTGACATTAAGGATTTTAATTCCTTTCAACTAGTAATGCTTCATACTCTGGGTTTTGTTTCTTTCCTAAAACAGCTGTGGGGTTTTTTTTGTTTTTATTTTATTTTTTTTGGAGGGGGGAAGGTAGGGCAATTGGGGTTAAGTGACTTGCCCAGGGTCACATGGCTAGTTTTTTGTGTTAAGTGTCAGAGGCCAAATTTGAACTCAGGTCCTCCTGACTCTAGGGCTGGTGGTCTATTCACTGCACCACCTAGCCGCCCCAACAGCTGTGTTTTACTAGAAGCTGGATGGGAATTACAAAGAATTTTGCCCCAGGCTTCAGAATATTAGCTTCCTAGATAGCAGATTTTGCTTTTGACCCTCAGGATTTCACCTTTGTCTAATATCTAGACTTCCCAATGTCTAAACCCACGCTGGGAGGTACCAAGCCTTCTAGACTTATTAATTTCTGAGCTAGTCTGGCTCCTCAAGTTCAGAGATCTAAACACTGGAACCCCAGTTACATGCCTTCCCTTCCTCTGATGCTGCCACCAAATGGGAGGACCCAGTCAAATCAATTATTTTTCTCTTTCCTTTCTATCTCCAAAGACTCCAGTTCAAATGTTTGTATTTTAGGGGCTTATTTATAAGAAAGGCTACACAAATTCAAAAGTAATATAAAGGCAGGTAATTGCAAATGTCTATGAAAGAAATCAATCTTCTCCTAAATGGAGTACCATCTAAGTTTTCTAAACTTATGCTTAATGAGAGTTCCCCATGGCTAATTTAACCATCTTGATTCCATCTAGGCCAGAGCATTAATCCCTTATGGCCTCACACAGAATCGAATTCAAACACTTAGGTTTTCTGGATCAAACACCTCAGACCATTCTTCTGTTTTCAGCCAATGAGGAAGACTCCTAATTTGAATGCACTTGTGCTCATCACTTAATCTTTTAGCTAACTTGCTTCCCCTTCCTCTCTCCAAAGTAAGAGAGGAAATAGAAAAATCAATCACAAATTTTTTCCCATTAGAATAATTCAGCCCATGGGGCGGCTAGGTGGCACAGTGCGTAAGAGCGCCAGCCTCGGAGTTGGGATGACCTGGGATCGAATCTGGCCTCAGAAAATGAGCACCCACACATAAATAATGACTAGCCGTGTAACCTTGAGCAAGTTACTTAACCCCAATTGCTTTTTTTTAAAAAAAAAGAATAATTCAGCCCAAGTCCACAGATATTTTTTTCTTTATTCAAGATAATATTCATTTATAGGCAGCTGGGTGGTACAATGGATAGAGTGCTAGATTAAAGTTAGAAAGATCTGAGTTCAGATTTCACCTCCCACACTTAATGACTATGTGACCTTTGAGAAGTCACTTAACTTCTGTCCATTTCAGTTTCCTCATCTATAAAATGGGGGTAACAATATCACTTTAATTCAAAGGGTTCTTATGAGGAGAAAATGAGAGCAATTTTTTGTTTTTGCTCAGTAGTTTTCAGTCATGTCTGACTCTTCATGGCCCCATTTGGGGTTTTCTTGGCAAAGATAATGAAATGGCTTGCCATTCCTTCTCCAGATCATTTGACAGATGAGGAAACTGAGGCAAACAGGGTTAAGTGCCTTGCCCCAGATCACATAGTTATTATGTGCCTGAGGCCAGCTTTGAGCTCACAAAGATGAGTCTTCCTGATTCCAAGCCCGGCACTGTATCTGCTGTGCCACCAACCTGCTTTTAAAGTGCTATATGAACATTAGCTCTTATTGTTAGTATTATTATTGCCCCCCCCCCCACTGAATCACTTCCTAGTTGTAGTGTAAGGACTTGCATGGTAGCTTGCATTGTAGCTCAATTAAACTATGAGCTATGCTATGCAGAGTTACCCAAGATGGAGAGATTCAGAGGAAAAATCATCAGTCTGTATAGGTATAACCTAAATAACAACTGTTATGAATATGAAGTGGAGGTGACAAATAGATTTAAGGGATTAAATATGATAGAGTGCTCGAGAAACTATGGACAGAGGTTTGCAATAATGTACATGAATCAGGAGCAAAAAATATTCCAAAGAGAAAGAACAGGAAAGCAAAATGGCTGATGAGATCTTTCTTTCCACATAGCTGAGGAAAGAAGGAAAGGGAAAGGAAAGAGGGATATACCCAATTGAGTGCATAATTCCAGAGAATACCAAGGAGAGATAAGATTTTCTTAAATGAGTAATCAAAAGAAATAGAAGAAAACAATAAAATAAGAAAGACAAGAGGTCTCTTCAAGAAAATTAGGGATTTCAAGGGGAAGTTGGGGGCAAAAATGGGCAAGATAAAAGACAAGTGGTAGGAACTTAGAAGCAGAAGAGATTAAGAAGAGGTGTCAGGAATACACAGAGCTACACAAGTAAGATCTTATTATCCCAATAACCATGATAGTGTGGTTACTGATCTAGAGCCAGACACCCTGGAAAATAAGTCAAGTGGACCTTAGGAAGCATTGCCAGCAATAAGGCTAGTGGAGGTGTTGGAATTACAGCTAAGTTTTTAAAATCTTGAAAGATGATGCTGTTAAAGTGCTGTATCCAGTATGCTAGCAAATTTGGAAAACTCAACCGTGGTCACTAGATTGGCAAAGATTATTTTACATCCGAATCCTAAAGAAGGGCAATGCCAAAGAATGTTTAAATTACCTAACAATTGCACTCATTTTACATGCCAGCAAGGTTATATTTGAGATTCTGCAAGGTAGGCTTTAGCAATATACAAACCTAAAATTACTAGAAGAGCAGGATGGCTTTTGAAGAGACGGAGGAACTAGAGACTAAATCACCAACATTCACTGGATTATGAAGAAAGCAAGGGAGTTCCAGGAAAAAAAAAAACATTTACTTCTGCTTCTTCGACTGTGTGGATCACAACAAAATTTGACAAGTTCTCAGAGAAATGGGAGTATCAAATCATGTTACTTATCTCCCAAGGATCCTGTATGCGGGCCAAGAAGCAACAGTTAGAACCAAACAAGGAAAAACTAATTGGTTTAAGTTGGGAAAAGGAGTCCAACAAGGCTGTATATTGTCACCTTATTTATTTAACTTACATGCAGAGTACATCATGCAAAATGCCAGGCTGGATGATTCAAAAGCCGGAATTAAGGTTGCCAGGAGAAATAGCAACAATCTCAGCTATGCAGATGATGCCACTCTGAGGGCAGAAAGTGAAGAGGAATTAAGAAGCCTCTTGATGAGGGAGAAAGAGGAGAGTGTGAAAGCTGGCTTGAAGCTTAACGTAAAGAAAAAAAAAGCACCCTCTGGTCTTGGTAACTGGTCCCATCACTTCCTGGCAAATAGAAGGAGAAGAAATGGAAACAATGTCAGATTTTGTATTTTTGAGCTCAAAGATCACTCCAGGTGGCAACTACAGCCATGAATTAAAAGATCCTCAATGGAAGGAAAGCTATGACAAATCTGTTTAGCTTACTAAAAAACAGAGACATCACCTTGCCAACAAAGGTCTATAAAGTCAAAGCTATGGTTTTCCCAGTGGCAGTGACTGAATGCTGCAGGATCAATATTTTTGAATTATGCTGAAGAAGATTTTTGAGAGTCCCTTGGACAGCAACAAGGTCAAATCGGTCAATACCTAAAGAAATCAATTCAGGCTATTCACTAGAAGGTCAAATACTGCAACTGAAGCTTTAAATACTTTGGCCACATAATGAGAATATGTGACTCATTGGAAAAGAGTTGAGAAAGCTGAAGACAAAAGGAAAAGGGGACAGCAGAGGATGAAATGTATAGTGTCATGGAAGCATGAAACATGAACTTGGACATACTTTGAAAGATAGTGGATAGCCCATGAGGTCACAAAGAATCAGACATCACTGAACAAATGAACAATGACAATGAAATTCTTATTATATTGTAGGAAGTAAAGGTAAGAGCAAACTAGATGTTAAAGGTAGAATCCATTGGAATATATCTATAATGAATTGCAATTAAAATAGAAATAAATAAATAAATAAAAATTAAAAGCATATGGTGGAGAGATCAAACTAGTAGTTAATGGCATATTACGAGTTAGTCAACCTGTGCCCCTATAAACCACATTCAGCTTTTTGGAAGCTTGGTATTCAATTTGTAGCAAATGCATAGGGGAAAGCATTGCATAAATGCCTTCTTAACCTGTTTTATACAATACAACTATTTCCTTAAAAAAATCATGTAATATTCCATTTTCTAATTCTCTTAATTATAATGAATGAATTAGATATTCAGATTTAGGAATGAAAAAGACAATAGCAGTGTATTCTGGCTCCCACCCATAGTCAGAGGCAATAATTTCATAGATTCAGAGCTGAATGAAAGCTTAGAAATCATCTTGTCCATCGCCTTCTTTAGGTAGGTAGGTAAACTGAAGCCCATAAAACTGAAGTGACCGTACCAAGGTCATGCAGGCAATAAATGACAGAACTGGAATTTGAATCCACATCCATTTCTCTCTAGTATAGCATGCTGTGGAGTTGGTCACCCATGACATTGCCATGATGATGGCTCCCTAAGGGGAGAGACAAGAAAGACAGAATCTGAGGTAGAATACATAGAAATCAAACTCACTGGTTGGTTTTTTTTTTCTTCAAGGAAATGACAGAAGCTAAAGTTGGATACATTTCTCTGCATTTTTTTTACAATAAATAAATTTGCTGGCACACTATATGCAAAAATAAGTTGCCATTTCCTGTTTCTTCAGTCAAGATCTCAGGCCTGGAATAAGACTGAAGTCCTGGTTTGTAGGCAGTCTGCCCTGTGCACTGACCTTAGCCATCTGCCATCTGTGGATCCAGGCCACTATGAAAGACTGGAAGATGAGAGAACGCAGAGAAAGAGATCATTTGTAATTAATTACAGTTAGTCAGGATTATTTTAGACTTCCTGGGACCCTAAGGAGATAACTAGTCTCTCTAGATAGGCTGTCCCATCTTCTTCTATGGCAGCAGCCACAGTACACATCAATTTTCAATTAGCATGAATAGCCCTTGGAAGTGGGAGGGCTTTGTATCTAAGAGTCACCACTGAGGAAACTGGCCAAAGGGCAGACAATAAAGCAGAGAAGGGACACGTTTGAACAGCTTAATCTCAGAATCCTTCTGCAGTGTTAAAAGAAAGAAGACCACCTGGGTATTCACTCTTCATACCCCTGCTACAGGCATTCTTGTACATTTGATTGCACAGAATTGATTTTTCGTTCCTTGCATTCATTCAGTGGTGAGAATTAAACAGATGAAGTCATAAAAGAAAAAGGGTTTTTTTCCTCTGTTTCTTTCTTTCCCACCTTATCAATATAAGCATCCAAAAGTATTTATTAAATACCTATCAAAAATGCACTTAATTAAATTCAACAAACCCTTATGAAGAATATGCTCTATGCAGGATACTAAGTTAGCTGCTGATCAAAGATTAAAAACAAAATCCCCACCCTCAAGGAGTATACAGTCTAACAGGACTTAAAAAACAACAGTCATACCTTGACTAACACCTTAGCACATTAGACAAAACAATGTTATACGGGGCAGTTATAGGAACAATATCAGAAGGGTTACCAATTGGCAATCAGCTAGGATCATAGGGCTTACCACAGGAGGAAAATGGAAGAGACCACAGAGGTCATTTGGTCCAACCTTCTTATTTTATATATAAAGAAACTGGGGCCCAAGGAATTTTAAGGACTTGTCAAAACTAGTAAGCATCAGAAGGGGGTTTTGAAGCCAGGGCCTAAGACTTAAATGTCAATATTCTTCCCATAGCATCAAAAGGGATCCCAGAATCTGAGTTGGAAGAGAGTTCACAAGATACCTAGTTCAACCTATACCTAAACAAGGAACCCCTCTACATGTCAAGACATAAGTTATCAATTATCTATATATATGCATGTGTATATATGTGTGTACACATATATATACATCAAGTGGTTATCCAGTTGTTAGAGGCAGACCTAACACTAGCACTCCTTGAGATCAGGTTCAATGTTAGGACAAATTGAATCATTGAACAGTTAACAAAAGGATATTTACTTTGCCTTGATACAGCAAGCATGTAGTGACACTAAGCTTCTCTTGACACAGGGGTGCCTCCTCTCTACAAGGTGACTCACGTAGTCTCCAGAAATTTACCTGACTACACATGAATGAGACTTTGTTTTTGAAATTCCAACAATTTTTTTTGTTGTTTTTGGAGGGCAATTGTAGTTAAGTGACTTGCCCAAGGTCACATGGCTAGTTTTTGTGTTGAGTGTCTGAGACCAGATTTGAACTCAGGTCCTCCTGACTCCAGGGCTGGTGCTCTATTCACTGCGCCACCTAGCCACCCCAACAATTTTCTTTTTTAATTAGTTGTATTTTCTAAATTTTTTTCCTGTTTTCATACAGTTTTGAAAGCAAAACACAACACATTTACATTTTCCTGAGGAACTGTAAAGATGAATGAGACTTTTAATGCCCATAGGTGACCAGAAAGCTGTATCAAGGAAGGCAGAGTCCCAGGGATAGTTTTGTTGCCTTTTAGGGAAAACCAAGCCTATTGCAGGAGGGAAGGAAGGTTAATAGTTCTAGTTCATGTTATGGGGAAATAGATATTAATCCTGAAACATACTACCCCTTGCATGAAGAGCTCTAATGAGAGGAACCCACCATCTTCTGAAGCAGAAGAACCATTCCACTTTTGGATAGCTCTAATCATTAGAAAGTCTTTCCTTACTTAAACCTTTCCACCAGTTGCTTCTAGTTCTGCCTTTTGGAGCCAAGCAGAATAAATCAAACCCTTCTTCCTTATCCTACAGATACTTGAGGAAAGCTCTTATGTTCTCCCCTTATCACCTCACCCTGTCCCTTATCTTTTCTCAACTAAACATACCATTTCTTCATATGGCATGGACTATCCTGGCTCTTCTCCTCTGAATGTTCTTCTGCTAGTTGATCCACCATTCTACAGAGGAGAAAAGTAAGGTCCAGGGAGGTTGTTACTCTTACAATGTGACACACAGTAAGGAACAGAACCAAGATTTAACCCAGATTTTCTGTCTTCCCAAATTCAATATTCTTCATATTACACTATGCTACCTTTCCACAGTGTGAGGCTCTGAAATATCATAACAAGGTTTAGTTATTATGACATTACTGAAAAATGCCATTTGGTCCAATTCAATTCAACATATATTATTGAGCACCTACTCTATGTTGGGCACTGAACATTTAAAGACAAAACTAAATAGTCCCTGCCCTCAAAGAGTTTACATTATTCTGGGGGGTAGAGAATAGGTTAAGATAGGAAGCAATAATACATAGATATAATAGATAATAATAATAGATAATATAATAGACTGAGATATAGAGCAAGAGATAAATAGAGAGGCAGAGAGAGAAACAAAGGCAGAGACTGAGAGATGGGGAGAATGCAAATGACTTTGTGAGGAGTGAGGCCACTAAAAACGAATCCGGAAAGGTGTCCTCTAGGAAGTGATACCTGAACTGTGCTTTGGAGGAAGTTAGGGCTTCTACAAGGTAGAAGTGAAATGAAAGTAGAATTCAACCATGGGAGACCTGCCTTTGTGAAGACACAGAAATGCAATGTTGTTCTGGGGGAATAGCAAGGGAGCCAGCTTCACTGACGCCTTAGAGTGGGCATGATGGAATGATATGCAGTCATTCTAGAATGAAAGGTAGGCATCATATTGTGAAGGGTCTTCAAAGCTAGAGTGGGGGCAATTAGGAGGTGCAGTGGATACAGCACTGACTCTGGAATCAGGAGGACCCAAGTTCAAATCTGACATCAGACACTAGCTATGTGACCATGAGCCAGTCAGTTAACCCCAACTGCCTCAAAAAAAAAAACAAAACCAACCTAAAAAGAGAAGTTTTGTTCATCCTAAAGGTGTTCTCCAGCAGAAAAGTGCCATGGTTTAGACTTGTGCTTCAGGAATATCCATTTGGTAACTCTGTGATTGCAGAAGGAAGAGACTGAAGGCAGGGACATCAGCTAAGGAGAGCAATTGCAGTAGTCCAGGTCAAAGGAAATGAGATCTTAACTAGAGTTAGGCAACTGGGTGAAAGGGGGAAAGGGAACAGATTCAAGAGATATTGTGGAGGTTGCCAACTAGCAACTATTTGGATACGGGGGTCCAGGCAAAATGATGCATGTTAGACCTGTATAATAAAAATTAGAAAACATAAGTTCATCCCAGAGGACAGATAGAGTAGTGTGGTGACTTCCAGGGATTTCATTTCCAGATGAAGAGCAAGCATGGGAGGTTTACTAGAGAAGGTGATATTAATCTAGACCTGGAAGGAGAAGGACCTCAGTAGGCAGAGATAGGGGGAATTGTATGAAACATTCTTCTATGAATCACACGTAATGAGGCTATCCCCCTACAGGGAGCATAGGGGTGTTGTTGTGTGGCTCACAGAGAGGCATGAATAGAGGTGTCTCTAATGTCCCCTCCAGCCCCACCCTCCTCCAAGGGAGACTTTCATTCCTGAGCAGAAGAGAATTGGGGGTGGAGGGGAGAGGCTAACCATTCTGCTCTCCTAATCTAGGAGATTAGGCATTTCCTCTTGTTTCTAGCTTGGGGCACTGGGTTAGAATTATATCTCTCAGCTCCCTTAAATATTGCTATCTAGAAGATATGGTTTTCAGGTTCAAGATATTTTGATTACTCGGCATCAATGGAAAATGGAGGGCCTGAGCTTTATAACCAAGAATTGCCTCCCTTCCTACCGCATACCAATTCCACATAGCAAATAGCAAAGAAACCCATTTATCCAAGATGATAGCTAAACAAAAACCAGGGGAAATAAACATATGAGAATGTGTTCCAGATGATACAGAATGAAAAAGTTCTCCCTTTGGAAGCAAGATGACTTAGCTCTATAAAGACAGAGAGTCCCAGATCTCACTAAAGGGGGGGATTCCCTGAAGTCCAGAGCATAGCTAGCTGAGGATAGGGACATGATGGAGACTCTAGCTCTTCTTATGTCCTCTTCTTCCCAGGGTCTTCTTTTCCCTTCAGCAATCTGAAATGGAATTAGTTTCATCCATCTTCTCTCTCAGAACTGGAAGCCAGAAGGGCCTGAAACAACTGCAGAACCCCAAAAGACAGAAAAGATTGGTTCTCTCCTCTTTCTTGCTCTTACCAATTCTGCCCCACCCCTGATGCAAGCACAGGACGTTGATCTCCACCAATGAAAAGAGAGTCTTATATGAATGAATTTGGGGACTTGGGTTACACATAGAAGCCATTTACATATGATATCCAGTCTTGGATAGAAAGAATTGATAAAAATCAATGTATTGAAGGACGTAGATTAACAGGAATAAGGATAGTAGACAGGGACTAGGCCTGTGATTTCATTATTATTCCCTCTACCAGCTCCTCTGCAATTTATAAGTATAAAGAGTTGCCTAGAACAGTAGGAGGTTAAATAACCTGCCCAAAATCATAAAGCCAGTATGTATCAGAGGGAGAACTGGTTTCAGGGCTGGTTAACTGCTATATAACATCTGCTTCCAATAAAACTAATTATATATTAGTGGAACTCATAGCTATGTGCTTCCAGTCACATTCATAATTGTCATTAACTGAAGGAGCTGTGTGGCTACTGTATATCCTGTGTAGCCTAAGATCATAAAATAACTCTAGTATAAGAATTAAATGCCATAAAGGGACTTTGGTTACACATGAAAGCTCTTTATTTGGCTCTGGGTATAACTAGCCGACATTATTGTCCGCAGAAGGAGAAATGCATATCGTTTTCAAGCTCCAAACATTATTTGCCTTGAATCTGCCCTGGGTTAGGGGGTTGTCTCATGGGACACAATCCCATGAAGCATGTTTTACCTAGATTTCTCATGGAGAAAGGAATAGCACTTGTTTTCTTGTATAATTCCGATTCTTGATGCTCTCAAGGTGAGTTAGGGGAGCATCTAACTCAAGCATGTGAAGACTTTCCCCAACAGAATGGAAGGACAAGAACAGTTTGTTTCAATGGCCATGAAGGCTGCTGTGCTGTGAAGCTTTTGGAGGTTGGTGAGACTTCAGAGATGCCAAGGGCATCGTGGGCCATGACCAGTCATCCTGACTTTTGTCTTGCCACTGGACTTAGCTAACTCTGGGAGAAAAAGGAGGCTGAGCACTTTGTGCAACCCTGCCTCATTTAAATCCAATTCCCATGCAAGACAAGACCACCCTCGTGATGTCATTGTTCCTCTTCAAAAACAAAAGACAACCACAAACTCCTTAGAGAGGCATCTGTATGGGTGTTGGTCACTCTCTAGCTGAAGAGCCATTGTGTTCCAGTAACTAGCTATCTCAGGTGATTAAATGAGAAAAGAAAAGGGGTTAGTAAAGAAGATAAAATTCCCTTCTGTTTATAGTGCAAAAGGAGCTTTATTCCTTTTAATTCCCAGCTGAGCAGCCACTAGAACTGCAGACACTGCAACATAGGAACAGAAAATCCCCTGGCTAGTACTGACCATCATCAGAAATGTAAATAGAATAGAACAAGTAGGGGTTTGCCTGAGACTAGTAACATCCAAGGATGGAGGTGCATTTCTTCCCAGCAGTAACTCTCCAGCTGGTCATACCTTTCTTTCCTGCCACCACTCATCCCCCCACAAAAGTTCTGCTTCTGTCCTAGGGCCCATCTTCCTATATTGCTGTATTCTCCACCTGGCAACTTTCCACCCTTTGACCTCCTCTCCTAGGTTTAGAGGATTAGGGATCTTCAGCTAGAATTTCTGGGAATTGAGCCATTCCTTCCCTAGTATGACTGCAACAGGATAAATGGATATTAATGGATAAAGCCGAAGTCAGGAGGATCTAAGTTCAAATCTGGCCTCAGACACTTACTAGCTGTGTGACCTCGGGCAATTCACTTAATGCCAATTACCTACTCCCCAAAAATGTGACTAGTGTGACTACAACCCTGTCACTCAATTGAATTTGTCCTGGATGCCAAAATTCTTGGTCTTGGCTCTGACCATCACCCCCAGGCATTGAGGTGATGCTTTCCCAGGCTAGGGCAATAAAAACATCAGTCAAAGAGTTGTCCAAGAGATCATTTTTAGGTGTACACTAAGTAGGAATATCTAATTGATTATGATTAATGAGCATGACTTTTAAAGAATAATACTATAAGTTTAATCATAGTTTTAAATTGGAAAGGAGCTCAGAGGTATCTAGTCTAATCCATAACTGCAGGAATCTCCTCTGATATTTGTAACAAGTGGTCTCCTAGTTTCTACCTGAGGACCTTAAAGCACAGTGTCTGGTACATTGTCAGTACTTAATAAGTGTCTATTGATAGATTGATTAAAGACAGCCTCTTTAGAAAATCCAGTCTACTCTCAGCTTCAGTTCTTAGGAAAGTGTTCTTTATAAGGAGCCTCTCTGAAACTTCCAGTCATTGATTGCAGTTCTGCCCTCTGGAGAAAGCAAAACACTTGTTCATTCTCTCTTCCATATTTTGAAGACCACTATTGTAATGTAATCTTCCATCCAAGTCTTTCTTCCAGGCTCTCCCTTGTTCCTTCACCCAGTCCTCATACAGTATACTTTTGAATTTCCTCCACATGGTCACCCTTCTCTGGATGTGGATGATCTTCCTCAATCATGGTATCCAGAAATCTCTCCAGTGTAGTCAGACACATGCAGTCAAAGTAGAGTATAGCCTCTCCAGATGATGATCTCTATGGTTCCTTTCATCTCTAAAATCCTGGCATTTTAGGACTCTATTCTGGGCAAATCCCTCTCATTGTGCCTTAGTAAACTGAGTAAACTCCTGTGTAAAATAAGGAATTGAACCCTTATTTCATTTGATCTTTAAAGTTCCTTGAATACTGTCCCTTTTAGTGAAGCCTAAAACTGTCATAGCTTTTCTGCCTGGATTAGAGCATGATGGATGCTAGGAAAGGTTTCTTTCTCCTGTAAAACCAGGAAGCCACAAAATTCTTCTTCTTGAATAATGACTATGTACTTCCATAGATGTGGGGAGGAGGTGAAGACCACACAGACCACTTGCAATATGGATCTTTTGTGGGCATTCTGGATGCAGAATTACATTCCCATAAAGTGCCAGTCTTGTCTGAAGAGTGACTAGTTAACAAGACCACTGTTCCCCTTCAGAAGGCATGTGCTCCCTGGTGTGTCTTCTGACTCATATCTGCATAGTTTCCTGACAAGACAGAAAGAATCTTCCCTTTCCATTCCTGCAGAGCCAATTTCAATGTGGAGTGATGTATGAAACAGGGAGCACTCAGCTGGGGATTAGGGATCAGAGTTTACAGGACTTAGTCTCCAGCACTGCCCCTAGGTGGGGAAAAGAAAAAATGAATCCCAAACCACAACTGGCCTGATTTATTATAAAGTACATGTGGACGTCACAAGCTGAGTAAGAAATGCAGAAAAAGAAGACAAGCGTTTCTCAGGCTCCTCTTTTAGGTGTTCACTATTGCCCTGGTTTGACTTTTTTATACCTAGTACCATAGGAGAGAGGGAGAGAGAGACAGACAGACAGAGAAGAGAGAAGAGAAGAGAGGAGAGGAGAAGAGAGGAGAGGAGAGGAGAGAGACAAAAAAGGAAAGGAGAGGAGAGGGGGGAGAGAGAGAGAGAGAGAGAGAGAGAGAGAGAGAGAGAGAGAGAGAGGAGAGAGGAGAGAGAAAAAAGAGAGAGGGGGAAGAGAGAAAGGGGGAGAGAGAGAGAAGAAGGGGGGAGAGAGAGGAAGAAAGAAAAAGAAAGAAAGGAAGGAAGGAAGGAAGGAAGAGAGAGAGAGAGAGAGAGAGAGAGAGAGAGAGAGAGAGAGAGAGAGCTGCAGCTGCAACAATTTGGATTACCCATTAGGCAGGACAGGTCTAGAGTTCCTCTGCCAAGGGAGAACGTGGGATCATCTGCTCTGGTATTTTAAAAGAAAGAGGAAGATCTGGCAATAGGCCAACTATGAGGCAATTCAGCAAATATTCATCAGGAACCTGCTCTGGGCGAGGAATTAGGGGTAAAAGCGATTTCCCTGCCCTCGAGGAGCTTGTTGCCAATCTCTCCCACTAAGATGCTCATGCATCGATAGGACATTAGACTGAGCTCCAGAAGACTGAGTCAATAGGTCTGGCGGACATCTTCTGAATGTCTCTACTGCTGGACTCTCTCCATCCTGGTTTCAAGCAGCACAGGCCCCGTGACAGTGCAGAGAAGTATGAATACACCATTCGGGTTCTTGACCAGAGTGCAGCAGTCAGATTTACACCCACCAGAGGAAACAGAACAGGAAAGCCCTGGATAGCTCCTTCTGTCCCACCCCCCTTCCCACCCCATGGCCTGAGCTAGAGCAAGCTTTCTGGAGTTTTCCATATTTTTCATTTCTCCATTCTCTCGTGCACTGCCCTGTAACTCTTGAAAGGGTTGGGCTGGCTTGACTCCAGTACTGAAACCCATGGAGAGCCAGCTCCTGCCCTACAAGAGTGCACAGCTCCAGCTCGCTTCCTCCTGCCTTATGCTCACTGGCAATATTTACAATCTAGTGAGCTGCTTAGGGTCAACAAGTGATACAAGGGATAGAGTGTAGGGCCTAGAATCAGGAAGACCTACATTCAAATCTGGCCTCAGACACTTACTAGCTATGTGACCCTAGGCAAGTCACCAAACCTCATTTGCCTCAGTTTCCTCATCTGAAGGAAATGGTAGACTGCTCCTTAATCTTTTCCAAGAAAACCCCAAATGAGACCACGAAAAGACCATGAAAAAGACCGAACAACAACAATAAACAACCACAATGAGCTCTAGACTTCAGTCCATTTTAGCCCTAGGAGTTTCATGAAGAAGGAGATTTAGGAGCTCTAATCTTAAAAAGGGGCCCTGAGGCCCCTTTCCCTGTTTGGTTGGTTCTTCCCAGAACCTCTATTTTAAGAAGCATCCTTCATACTTTTCTGCCCCTGACTCTCAAGGCTTTCTCCATCGTGTCCTGATCTGGATACCTCCTCTTCCTTGCTCTTCCCCTTTCAGCTTTCTTTTATATACTGTCTTTCCTCATTAGAAAGTATGCTCCTTGAGGACAGGCACTGTCTCTTTTCCTGCCTGTATTTGTATTCCTAGCACTTAGCATAGTGTAAACACATATGCGTGTTGACTCGACTTGAAGAGTAATGGCATATTTATATAGTATTTTAATGTTTACAAAGTGCTTTCTCAGCACAGGTAAGGTATACAATGAAAGACTTGATTTTGTTTAATTTAGCTTCTTATTTTACAGATGAGAAAAGGGAGGTTAAGTGACATGTTTATGGCCAAACCACCAGTGAATGACAGAGAGCAGGTATTTAAAGCCAGATGCCCTGACTCCAGGTCTAGCCCTCTTTCCATTATATTGCACCCTAGCAGTCTGCTAAACTGTTTTGACCCAGTAGGCCAAGGCTTCACAACTCTACACACCTGTGCAAGAAAGTTCCTCTTTAGTCTCATCTTAGTCCTATACATGATGGGTACTCAACAGGTAATGTATGGCATGCATGGTTAGGGATAGTAGATAGCAAAGCCCAGAAAATAATTAAAAGATTGGGAAATTGTGCTTCTGAGAACAGAGTAGAGAAACTAGTCATGTCTCCTAAAGAATGTAAGAGTGAGTAGGGCTTTGCACCCATTTTCAAGATTTAAGGGTTGAATACTGGATGTGGATCCATTTGAGAAGGCAACTCTTCCCAGACTTACATGGGAAGAGAAGCATGAGGGAATCCTTTTCCCTGAATATAACTGGATTGCATATCTCCTCAAAGTAACAGAGGCTTCATGAGACTTAATAGAAAACACCAACATTTATCCCAGTGAAAAGGGTCCTAGTCATTCAAAAGGAAATTAGAAAGAAAAGCCAAAGTATAAACCACATTTCTAGGGAGGTGTCAGAAATAAAGTGATGGTTAACCCAAGGGTTACTAGTGGAAATCCAGAAAGTAGTTATTGCTCATTCCAGATCAATAAAGAAGTTCAGGGTCCAGTACCCAGAGAATATAGCAAGGAAGTAAAGATGAAAATCGAAGAGTTTGGAATGTGGTATTTACCAGATTTCCTTTGGGGGCTTTGGTAGGCTTTGACCTTTGCTGCCCACTCCCCATCTGTGACACTGCTATGTAGACTTCTAGCTCTGTTCCACCAAGGAACCAAAGATGTTTGTAAGGAGACGTAGCCCAAGATGCAGGCAAATGGACTCCCCCTGGCATTCCGGACAACATAAAAAGGTTGCACTTCCTTTGACAGATAGAAAAGTGTCAATGCTGGCAGATATTCCAGGACACCTACTGCAGGAAAATGATTCACATCTCATCAAGTCTAACCCCATGGACAAGACAATATAGAAGCCATCAGTCAGCCTGCTGCTGCCTGCTTTATGAAGGCAGCCTGAACCTTATCTTTCCCCTTGTTCCCATGTTATTCAAAAGCATATTGTGGCAGCTAATTGGTGCCATAATACAAGAGTGCTTGGCCAAGAATCAGGGAGACTTTGATTCAAATATAGCCTCATATATTTGCTAGCTGTGTGATCCTGGGCAAGTCACTTAACTTCTATTTGCCTCAGTTTCCTCAACTGTAAAATGGGAATAATAACAGCACCTGCCTCACAGAGTTGCTGTGTGTATCAAATGAGATAATATTGTGTGTTTAACTTAGTGCCTGGGATATAATAGTAGGCACAGTATAAATGTTTATTCCCTTCTGCCCTTCCATACCAGCTTCTTTTTCTGACACATACATAGTTAATCTCCATCATTCTCCCTTGACATAAAACTTTCACAATTACCTAAGATATATACTTTCCAAAAGTATTTACTGAAATACTCAATGGATCTGTGATCCCATTGATGTGGACATTCTCTTCAAGGACAGAGAGTGGATCCCGTCCTTGCCTGCCTATTCTGTACAGCTCCTGCCTAGGTTTTTCCATAAGTTCACAGGGGCTCCACTCCACATACTGGCAGCCCTGCTTTCTTTTCAGATCAAGCAGTTACTAATGGAGCATTCGGTCCATGCATCACTCCAGCCACGTGATCATCTTTTTTCTGTTTTCCATTCATAAACTTCTTTGGTAACACCCCTTACTCCAGGTCTTCATAATTCCTTGTTTGATGGCATGTTGCAGCCTACTCAACCTACCATATGCCTCTCCATTGCTCATTAGTTAATATTCATTTTTAATTTTTTGAAAATTATACTTTTCACAGAGGATGGGAAGTGGATTCTATGTGTCACAAAAAGATGTAGATTTGCTAGATCTCCATGATTGTAGCTATTGCTCAAAACATTAGAAATTAAGTACCTACTAGGTATCAGACAACTTATGTACTAAATACTAGAAATACACTTGCTGAGTTACTTATGGCTTGAGGCATAGTTTTCCATGTTTTAATGGAGAAAGCATTAGATATTTAGCCACAAGTGTGGTGGGATTGCTGGGTGCCATGCCAAGCTCTTCCAAAAGACAGAGAGTACCCTCCATCCTTTGTCCATGTCAAAATGACATAAGAAAGAGAAATTAAATTCTATAAGTCACCCTATTGAGTGCCTGTGGGGTTCAGAGATGTAGTCACAGGTGCTCTAGGGTAAAAAAAAAAACACATGGTCCTGTAGTGCCAACATGATATTCACAGCACTGACAGCAACTATGAATATGCCAGCATAGCTCTGAATCATAAAATATAACACACTCTCCATATAAAAGATAGAAGCAAAACATTTATTCAGACACCAGAAAGCCAAATCCATCATAGGAACAAAGAAGTTAATATTCCATAACACAGAAGGGAACCACATCATACCTCGCTGTCTCCTTGCCTGCATCCTCTCCTTCCTCCAGCTTTAACTTCTCTCCCAACTTCCTCTGGACTCTGCTCCACTCTTCAGCAAACCCCTCTCACTGCAGGCTACATGTGATTACATTCAGCCTATTAAAGTGCAGGGAAGATCTTCAAATTCCCTTAGGCCTGTTAGGGGACAGGAAAGATCTTCAAATTACCATTACCATTACAGGTCTCTGCCTTGAAAAGCATATAATCTGAGGACACTAGTGAAGAGACTTTAGAACAAATACATATACCAAGGAAGTGATTAATGATCTTCAGAAATATTTGAGTCCAAAAAATATTATAGTACCATGAAGAACTATTAGAGATATCCCCATGGAAAGTCTCTTGCCTTCCTGAAACCCACATAGATATGTTGGCATTATCCCAATGTCCATGATAATGACCTGTCTTGTATTTAGTAAGCTGGCTCAAAATATTTATTGATTTTATTTTATTTTTCTGTTGTACCATAGCTATATCCTAGATAGCTTTTCCTTCTTTCTCAGGCTCATTTGGAACAGTTATGAGATAATATGTGTAAAATGCATTGTAAACTTCAAAGTGCTATTTAAATGTTAATTGTTCCTGTTAGTGTTATTATTATTATTGATAAGTCAACAAACATTTCTTAAGTACCTACTAGGTAACAGACAACTTATGTACTAAATACCGGAGATACAAAGAAAGGTAAAAAATGGTTTTTGCTCTCGAGAATCTCAGCCAGTCAATCAATAAATATTTGTTTAGCGCCTGCTATATTCTAGGTACCATGCAAAGTGCTATAATGGGGAAGATAACATAAAAAAGCTATATACAAACAAAATATATGTAGGAAAATTTAAAGATAATCACAGAGGCAAAGCACTGGAATTAAAGAGGAATCAGGAAAGGTTTCTTTCAAAAGGGGAAATTTTAGCTGGGACCTGAAGTAAGCCAGGCAAGCCAGGAGACAGAGATGAGGAGAGAGAAAGTCCAGTTTTGAAGGACAAGCAGTGAAAATGGCCAGTCAGGGTTTAGATTGTCTTGTGTGAGGAATAGCAAGGTTAATGGATCACAGGGTTCATGGAGCAGAGTAAGGTATAAGAAGACTGGAAAGGTAGGAAGGGGCCAGGGTATAAAGGGCTTTAATAGACAAAAAGAGGATTTTCTATTTGTTTTTGGAAGTAATAGAGAGGCACTGGAATTTATTGAAGAAAAGGGTGATATGGTTAGAACTGTGCTTGAATAAGATCAATCTGAAAGCTGAATGAAGGATGGACTGGAATAGAAAGAGAATTAAGGCAGGTGGACCAATCATAAGGCTATTGTAATAGTCCAAGAATGAGGGGATAAGGGCCTGCATCAAAATGGTGGCAGTATCAGAGGAGAGAAGATAGTGTATCCAAGAGGTGTTAGAAAAGTAGAACTAATAGGACTTTGCTGTTCATTGGTTATGGGGATGAAAGTAAGGCATTAGAATGAGAAGTTGAGGATCACACCTACGTTACAGGCCTGGGTGCCTGGGAGGATGGTGGTGCCCTTAATGGTTACAGGGGAGTTAGGAGGAGCAAAGGGCCTAGGTGGAAAAGATAAGTTCAGTTTTGAGATGTCTACAGGGCACTCAATTTGAGATTCCAATAGATAGTTGAAGATGCAAGACTACTTGGTCAAGAGAGAGGTTAGGACTGGATAAATAGGTCTGAGAATCAATTACATAGAGATGAAAGTTAAGTCCATGAGAGTTGATGAGATAAGCAAGTAAAACAGTATGGAGGGAAAGGAAAATGGAGACTTGGGAACATCCATATCTAGCAAGTGTTACCTGGGTAAAGATCCAGAAAAGGAGACTGAGAAGGAGGGGTCAAGAGGTAGGAGGAAGAACAGAAGAGAACACTGTCATCAAAACCTAATATCAAGGAGAAGAAAATTATCTACAGTATCAAAGGCTGCAGAGAGGTCAAGAAGAACAAGGATAGAGAAAATGACATTAGATTTGGCCATTAGAGATCATTTGGAGAGGGTACTTTTGACTGAATGATGAGAAAGATGAGAATCTAGACTGCAGAGTTGTAAAGAGAATGGGAAGAAAGGAAGTGGAGACATTGAATGATTGTAGACAGCTTTTCAAGGACGGCAATGAAAGGGAGTGACACAGGATGTTAGCTTTCTGGGAGGAACAGATCAAGTAAAAGTTTGTTTGTTTTGGGGTTTTTTGGATGGAAAAGACATGAACATGTTCATAGGCTGTAGAGTAGGACCCAGTGGACAGAGAAAAATTAAAGATTAACAAGAGAGTGGTGAGGATAGAGGGAAAAATCTGCTGTAAAGGTCTGGATGGAGTGAGATCACTTGTGCATGTAGAGTGGTTTGTCTTAGCAAAGAGAAGGACCATATCTCCACGTGAGAATGGACTGAAGGATGAAATAGTGGGGGAAGGTTTCTGGATGGCATGAGATGAGGAAAAGGGGAATAACATTAGTTTATTCAGTGAAATATCAAGCAAGGTTTTCAGCTGAGAGAGTAGGGAGAGACAAAGTATTGGAGGTTTTAAGAAAGATGAAAACATTTGGAAAAGCCACTGAGGTGACTGACATTACATCAATTAGAGAGGTGTAGATGCCTTGATACAGTGAGGGCCCAGTTGAAATTTTGTAACATAAATTTGTAATGGATCCAAGTGGGCACAGTTTCTTCAGCTTCACTCAACAAGTGAGTTAGGAGCAAAGGCTAACATAGGGGATAACAATCCAAGGACTGAGATTTGACAGAGCAAGATTTCCAGTAGGAGAAGGGGGTAAGGAGCTCAGAAGAGGAAGATAGGAACGAGTTGAACTGGTTCACTAAAGGGTCAAGATGGAGAAGCAAGTAGAATATAGCTAATATAGGAGTGATAACATAGAGGTATTGGAGGTCACCGTGAGGATGAAGAACAAGTTTAGAGATTGCAAGGCAGGGGGTGAAGTGAGATTATGATCAAGTAAAGGAATTTCAGAGTTCACGAACATAAAAGTGGAACACTTGTAGTTGATGGAAAGATAAAAGCAAGGGGATGACCAACTCCATGTAATTAAAGTGAGATGGAAGAATAGGACATGGGAAATGAGTAAGACAAGAAAGTTGAGGTTAGGGTGTTTGGGAGATATCAATATGTATGTTAAAATATCAGGCAAGAGATTAGTGCTGTGGTATGGGAAGGAGAAAAAGAGAGTGAACCAGACACTAAACTCAGAAAGGAAGCAGAATATCTTGGAGGCCAGTAGATAATAACTACCAGAATTTTGTTTGGGAGATAAACATGAATTGAGTGAACCTCAAAGAAGGAGTTGTGGTGATAGAGGGAAAGTCTGAAAATGGCAATGGGGAGCAAAGAGTATTCCAACTACAATGGTTTGGGGGGGTAGACCCTAGGGAAGGCAGTAGGAATGAAATTACAAGTGGTACAACAAAGGGTAACCAGGGAAGTTTTGTCTTCAGGAAGGAGCCAGGTCTCAGTGGGAACAAAAAGATGAAAGGAGTGGAAAAGGAAAAGATATAGCAAAGCTATTGCCTATGGAACAGGCATTCCAAAGAGCACAGCTGAAAGTGTGGGACTAGCCTTCAAGAGTAGGTCATCATGAGGACTGGGTTAAAGAGGATAGGAACAAGGGAGTGGTCAGTGGGGGGGTGGAGATTAGGATTTTTAAAATGACAACTAAAGATTCAGATTCACTAGGATGGAGAAGACATAAAAGTGTGGAAATAAATTAATCATTAAAGAATGAGATCAGGTAGTTCATTATAATAATGAACAAGATGGAGTTGTCCCAGAGCATCAGTCAGCCACATGTAGCTATAAATGGTTGTAGGGTAGGAAAAGGTATACTTGGGGAAGGTGAGGTGCAACTGGCATGGAATTGAAGAAGACCAAGGCCACATAGGGTTCCCAGAGGGAAGGAAATGACTGGATCAGGGAATCTGGGATGTTCCTTTCCTTCTTGGGCAAGCAAAGCAACTATCCTGTAGTTTGTAGGAAGTCAGAGATATAATGATTGAGATGGAATGGCTAGTGCAGGGAGGCTAGGGTGCTTGTCTCCTTCCCTGATAGGCACAATATTATGACTAATATTATTTTCATTGTTGTTATTAATATTATTATCATTTCACCAAGTTCTCCTTTATTTTCTTAGATATATGTTTAGTAGCACCAATGCCAGATGACACACCCCATTGCTCTCAGTTCTCCCTCCCTCCAACTCTCCCAAACACTGACACCAAAGCCTCTATCACAGAGAGGTTTACTTTATGTCAGAAACTTCAGATGGAGAGAGAAGGAAAGAAAGCAACATCAGTCATTATCAGTACCTGCCAGTGTGAAAAATGATCATCTGGTAATGGACGGGAAATTAGCCACACATAGGATTTCCATCATTGTTCATGCACAGAGACTGAGTTTTATTCCATGGAAACATGGAGCCAGTAGAGACTGTAAGGCTCTAAGAGGCTATAAGGAAAGAACCACCCTGTCATCCCAGGTAATGGGTAGTCTAGGAAGGACTCTGGTGAATATCCACAGGAAGCATATATGCTGTTCACCTAGCATCACTTCTTTTTGGTCTGGCTCCTTTCCTCAAGTCAATAATGTCTATAAAACCATTGGCAAGCTTTAAAATTATATATAGATTTCAGCTATTATTTTTATTGTCATAATTATAAACCCCCTAGTCTCCTTATCTGTGGTCAGATTTAATAATACTCACTATGGGTAGGGCTATTGTGAGGAAAGTGTTTTGTAAGCTATAAAGACTATAAAATCACATGCTTTTATAATTATAACTTTTCCTGGGATGGAAGCAGAGAACCTACTGTTAACTGATCCTGTCCAGTCCTAGTTCTTTCCCTCATCCTGGTGTTATTCAAAGGCACTTTGAATTTGCCTTACCCTTTTTCCTCATGCTCAATACCTTCCACTCCCTTCTCCCAATTCACACACCTAATTTGTATACAATATCCTTGGGTCTTTGGATGGGCCTGTGACTTCACTGGAATGAGGGACCCCTCCAATGGTGCAGCTTACACCAGTACCATGTAATTCTCATCCTTGTCCTTTAAGAAGTCCTCCACAGAAGGTCTATCCAGAGCACTGACAACCTTGCTCTCTTACTCTTTGAGGGTACCAAGGTAGCATTCAAGTCATCTGATTCCTGCAGGACAGATGAAAGAAATACTGCATTTGGAATCAGAACATCTGGTTCACTAGCTGTGTGATCTTGGACAAATCACTGGGCCTCATTTTCTTCATCTGGAAAATGAAAAGGTTAGAGTATGTAACAGCTAATGCCCCTCTAGGTCTAAATCTCTAATCTTATCATCACTATTATTGGATTAGGTATGTCATGGATCCTATCTTTGGAACCATTTCCCACACAAATCATTGCCAACACCTGTCATTGCAGCCTGCTTATGCATCATGCACTTGCCCTTTGGGTCACTGGCAATTTTGATTCTTCTGAGGTTGTGGTATTCCTTGACTCTCAGCCCTATCACATCAGTGGGAGATTATTGGAATTAAAGAGATAGCTTTTAGGGCGGTGAGCCATTTGAGATCACTGGAGTAACAAGCACACATATACACAAAAACACCCATAATCCCCTTCCTACTCCTTCAGAAGATACTGCAGTTGAAATTATATGTGATTCCACCTTATTTAATCCCTGCCTTTATGAATAAATGGCTTTTCAAAATAAAATAGGAGTAGCTCAGCCCAAAATTCAAGGCTTTGATGGCTCCATACTTTAGCATATTACTCCATCAAATTGAAATACACATGCCTCTGGTGATAGCTACAGTGTTTCCAGATGAGATTTATGTTTCCATATAATAGAAAAGATTTTTCTCCTTTTAAATAACATAATGCTTGCCATAACTACTTGACTATTAATCAATGCTATCATTTTACCCAGAGTGGGAGAATTGAAGCCTGGGAAGCAGTAACCTAGAATTTGCTTAAAAGAGCTGTTCTTCATAAGGTCTCTCTTAGAGATATGGCAGGCCCTTTTAAAACAAAATATTGATGATAATAATATCATGAAGTCTAATAGGGAAAGACCTCTAGAAGGGCACAATAATAATATAATAAATGTTTCCTTTGGCAACATGGCTCTTTAAAAAGTGAACAATGCATCTCACCTCTAAGACAGACAGTGCATTATAGTACTATTGTTCACTTTTTAAAGAGCCATGTTGCCACTTCTAAGAATCCTTTCTGTGGGTCTCTCTGTCTCTCTGTCTGTGTGTGTGTGTGTGTCTCTCTCTCTGTCTCTCTGTGTTTCTCTCTCTCTCTCTCTCTCTCTCTCTCTCTCTCTCTCTCTCTCTTTCCCCTCTCTCCTTCTCCCCCTCTCTCATTCTCCCTTTCCTTTTTCCTCTCCCCGCTTTTACCCTCTCTTCAAAGTACATTGGTACCTTGTATTCCTGTATATATGTGTCATATCCCCTACATCAGAATGTAAATTCCTTGAGGGCAAGGGAATATTCCATTTTTGTCTTTAAACTACTGTGCCTACACAGTGCCATGCATATAGTAGATTAAAAATAGAACAGTAATGATCCTAATAATATTATGTGTCTACTTAGAAATATAATGTTCTCTTTAAGAGAAAGAACAAAGAATAAGAAAAGAGGGTCATTGAAACATTTTAAAATGCATGGAAGAGAACAGCATGAAGGCTTACACAATGTAGAGGCTTAATAAATGTTGAGTTAAATTGTGGATTGAATTGATGTATCTAAAAGATGAAGTAAGGACAATCATCCTCCATCTTTCCCTGACTTCACTAATTTACCATCCCGTGGGACATATTTTCAGGTTCAGGTTTTGACCTTGTAATAACATTAATGGAATAATATGCAACGTCATAAGAACAATAACAGAAATAATCAAGGATTGGAGGGAACTGGGTAAGAAGTAAAAACAAGACAGGCTGTTTTTATATGAGGCAGGTAAAGATCATTAAAGAATAAATGATAAACTCTTATAAAACATGGACCACATCTTATTTAACTTTCTCAAGAATAGTCCCTAGTGTGGCTTTAAATGTGTGTGTGTGTGTGTGTGTGTGTGTGTGTGAGAGAGAGAGAGAGAGAGAGAGAGAGAGAGAGAGAGAGAGAGAGAGAGAGAGTTTATAATTTTTGTTTTTAGTAAACTCATGTAGTTCCTATTTCTAAGCAAGAGATAGGACTTCAGGAATGACCTAGGGACAAATTCAATTCAACAAGAATTTGCTAGGTATCTACTATGTGCCAGGGACTGAAGGGGCTGCAGATTCTAAGCCATAAATGAAAACTCTTCCTGCCCTAATGAGCTTATATTCTACTAGACAAAACCAGGAGCCTTCTTCCTACTCCCCATATGAAGACAAGTAGCACCTGCACATGGTGAATCATCAAGGATACTCCCCCACTCAAAGGAAATGAGGAGGATACTAAGAATATGTTAGTATAGATAGTAGGGAGTCTGCAAGCACAGTAGCCTGTCAAAGTATTCAGGGTGGGATATGTTGTTTGTTATCTGAGCAAGGCTGTCATCCTACCCAAGGAGAGAAGAGAAAGATAAAACAAGGATCCCTCTCAAAACACTAGGACAAACCATAACTAACCTTGCATCAAACAGAAATAGCGATCATAGAATTGAAAAATAGTGGATCTGATAAAATAATAACTATAATCATTATTATTAATTAGTATTTATATAACTCCTACTATGCACTAGACACTGTTCTAAGTGCTTTACAAATACTATCTCATTTGATCCTCACAAGAACTCTGGAAGAGGGGCAGCTAGGGGGGGAATTAATAGAGCACCAGCCCTGGAGTCAGGAGAACCCGAGTTCAAATCCAGCCTCAGACACTTGACACATTTACTAGCTGTATGACCTTGGGCAAGTCACAACCCCAATTGTCTTGCTTCCCCACCCCCGCCCGAAAAAAAAAAAAAAAACCCTGGAAGGTACAGGCTATTATTATACCAGTTTTACAGTTGAGGAAACTGAGGCAAACAGTGGTTAAATGACTTGCCCAGGGTCACACAGCTAATAAGTGTCTGAGGTTGGATTTGAACTCAGGTTTTCCCGAGCTCAGGCCCAGTGCTCTATTATTCTCTGTGCTAGCTGAGTGCCTACCATCGAGATCAAATCTTACTACTTTATTCTACAGAGATAGAAAATGAGACCCAGAAAGGAATATTACATAAATGGTTTTTAGGCTGAGGTAAGATATAATACTACATGCAAATTACATTAACTTAGAATTTAGTGACCCTAAGAATTTAGTAACGCTGAGAAGTGATATCATAGACATTTTCTGATTGAACACTTTTACTGTCTCCCAAGGCAGCCACTTCCATTGTTTGGCAGTCCCAAAGGCTAAATGATTTTTTCTTCAATTTCACTGAACTCTGTCTCCTGTAACTGGACTTCTGCTCTCTGGAATAAAACACACTCGGTTTAATCTCTCTTCCGTGTGCTAGCCCTTCAAATACATGAAGACAGTGATCATATCTTCCATTAAGTCTTCTCTTCTCCAAAATAGACAGGCACAGCTTTGAGTCCCCTTTGCATTCTAGACACCTTCTTCTGGGCATGCTCTGGTTTGTTAATAGCTTCATAAAATATGGCACCCAGAACTGCAACTAATAGTACCGATGTGGTCTGAGCTGTGTAGAAAACAACTGATTATTACCTCCCTTGTTCTGTATATCTCCCATTCATGTAGCCTTAGAACAAAGTAGCTTTTGGGGGGCAGTCATTGATTCCTGTTGAGTTTACAGTAAACTCCACAGGTCTTTTGCACGAGAACCACTATTAAATCAAATACCCTACACCACCACACTTGGGTTGCTTTCTGTCTTTTTTTCTTTTTAAAGAAAAATGAAGGACTTTAAATTTATTCCTTTTCAATTTTGTCTTTTTGGCTTTAGTCCATAAATCCAAATATCACAATCATTGTGGTACAATAGTGATCCGTGAACAAAGGATCTGAGTTTGAATTTAAACTCCTAGCAATCATCTGACCTTGAACAAATGACTTATTTTCCCTCAACTTGTAAAATGAAGAGATTGGGCTATATCAGCCATATCAATCTCCTGGTGTCAATTCTAAATTTACATCTGTGCAACTTTCACCCATTTACCTTGTTTCTGCGCTTTTTAGCCAAAGAGAATTAAGCCTAATCCTTCTACCAGCTCTCATATCCCTCCTGAGTTTTCTTTTTCTCCAATTAAATATACTCAATTTCTTCAAGAAGTTTTCACATGACATGGTCTTGAGGTACTTCAGGCTTCTGGTGTCCCTCCTCTACACACTCTTCAGCTCGTCAATGTCTCCCTTAAACTGTGATAATCAGAAGTGACCAGACTATGCGGCATGAGAGGTGATAAGGAGAGAGAACACAGGACACTTGCCTCCCATTTCCAAGAAGCTCATAAGGCAGCCATTTGGCTGCCATATCATTTTATTGACTCGTTTGATGCTTGAAGACTATTAAAATACCCCAGATTTTTTAGAGACTATTATCTAATCACATACACTCATCTTATACCTGTGAAGCTGATTTTTTTATACTGAAGTATAAGACTTTACATCTATCCAATTTAGTTTCTTGTTAGATTCAGCCTAAAGCTTTAGACTGATCAAGAACTTTTTAAATCCTGATTCTTTCAAGTAGATATGTTAGCTACCACCCCCAGCTTTGTGTCATCTCCAAATCTTTACCAAGTCATTAAGAAAAATGTTAAACAACATAAGGTCAAGCACAGGTCCCTGGGGTACTACACTATAGACCTCTTACTATGTTGACATTGAACCACTAATATCTATTCTGTGAGTCTGGCCATCCAACCAGTTCTGAATCCATCTAATTATATTGTCTTTAATCTATATCTTTGCACTTTCTTCAAAAGAATAATATGAAATACTTTACCAGAACTTTGCTAAAATATAGATAAACTATCATCACAGCATTCTCTTCCTCTACTAACTTAGAAATCCCTTCAAAAAAGAGACTAATTTGCCATGACCTGCTCTCAATTAAACCATGCTGGCTTTCTTTAATTGCTGTTGCCCTGTCCAGGTGTTCAGAAACCATCTGTTGGATGATCCATTCTAGAATTTTCCCTGGAGTTAATTCAGGCTCATTGCCCCATAGTCTGTAGGCTCTATTCTCTTTCTTTTTTTGAAAATCACAACATGTGTCCTTATTCAGTCTTGGGGTACAGTTCCCATTTTCCATGACCTTTCAACATTACTGGCAATGGCTCAGCAATCACTCTGCCAGTTTTTTTCAGTACCTAAGGATATAGTTCATCTGACTTAATAATAATAGTTGACAATTAATTAGTGCTTTAAGGTTTGCAAAGCCCTTTGCATATATTCCATTTGATTCTCTCAATAATCCTATGAAGTAGATACTATTGTTATTCCCATTTTGCAGATGATAGAATTAAGTGACTTGCCTAGAGTCACAAGGCTGGCAAGCACCTGAAGTAAGACTGAAGTTCAGGTCTTCCTAATTCCAGTATCCCACTCTATACACTCTGCCTCTGAGTTTGTCATAGACAAATAAGTGCTCTCTTTCTGTGTCCTTATTTATCTTGGATATCAACTCTGTCATTTTTCATCCTGTAATTTCCAACATGAAGGTCATTCTTCTTGACACTGAAATGAGAACTGAGCAACTTAGTCTTCTCTCTGTCATCAGATGTCCACTCCCCAAGCAAAAGTTTTATTCCATCTTTGATCCTTTTTTTTTCTTCCAAAACACAGAGTTAAACAGTTAAACCCATCCCTTGACAGCCTCAGCTCAGTCTGAGCTTTAACACTCCTGACACATTATATGAGACTGTGACATTCTCTATTCATCATCTGTTATCTTGCCTTGCTCCCATCTTCTGTACATTTCTTCTTAATATTGAATTTTCCTGGTGAGCTCCCTATGCATCCACATCAGTTTCTTCAGACAAATCCCATTTCCCTCCCCATCATTGGAATTCTTTCCTTTTGTGTCTCCAGTATTCTGCTCTTGAACATTTTCCATCCCTCACTGGCTGACTTCTGTAAATGTTTAGTCCATGAGATCTTGCCAATCTTTCCTCTATAACCTTTGAAATCTTCTGTCCTCCAATCTAGGATGAAATTATCATTAGGATGAGTCAAGAAGTTGTTAGTTACTACTCTTCTTTCAGTTGAGAAAGCAAGTTCCTCAAGTCCTTCATGACTACTATAGCATGTTTCTGTGCCAGACTTGAGTTCTGTTTCCTAGACTTCTTATCTCTTTTCACAGTGCAGGTGGACTGTATTATCTTCCAATGACAAAATCACTTCTTTTTCTCTTTTTTTCTTTAAACCTCCACCAAAATACTCTCCATCACACTTCCTCTAACTCTAGCTCCTAGATTTCTTCACATGAGTGTTCCTTCTTAATATACAGTGCTACTCCTTGCCTTTTACCTTTATATCTCATTTGAAAATGATAATTGAAATCATTGAACAAAGTTATCTCTGTTGCTATTTTGATCAAAGAATCTTGGAAGGCAACACTTAAAATATATGTGATTGACTCCTTATTGAAGGAGAGTCCTTAATGACAAGTTTTGCTCTACCAAGTCAATTATTTAAAATTATAGTATTTTCCTTAATTCTCTGTTAATTAGGTAACTTATATACATTATGTGATGTAGTCAGCTATAAAGAATCATCAGTGAAAGATTTCCTTTTCCCTTTTCATATTTTCATCAAGAATATCAATTCACAAAGATTTATAGAGATGATGAATTAGACATCAGTCATTTCCCCAATTGGGGCAATAATACAATTCCTTCTTTTCCCTATTATGTTAAAAAAAGTTGACCCCAAGTGCCTTTAAATTTATCTGATCTCCACATACATTTCCTCACTGTACCACGCACTCTTTCCAATTTAATTTTTTATGCTATTTGACTTTCTCATTGGTGGAACCACAACGATTTATTTGGAATATACTCCCTCGGTGCCCTGTGGATGATTTCATTGTCAATAATGATGAAAATAGAACATGGTAGAAATGTTGGCAGAACATCATGAATATCTGTTGTTATTTTTTATTGAATATCTGTTGTTCTCTTTCTGGTTTCATCTCTACATGCCCCTGGGATGATCTGATCAGTTGATTCTCATGCTGAGGTTCCTATAGACTTGTTTTTACCTCCATTGCTTTTCATTTTATGAACCTCTTCATTGTGTTTTGCAGATGTGTATTCTAAATCAGTGTGGATCTTCACTATCATAGCTTTCCATTTAGCAAGAAAATCAAGTGTCTGTTGTCAAAAGCTATTTCTGCATTCTTTTGGCTTTCTTATTGTGATTATTTTATATTAATTCATCTTCTCCAAGAAATGGTAATCCATAATATTAACTTTGATTAAAGTTTACAAAGCACTGTACACAATTATTGGTTTCTCAAAAATATTGTAGACATTATCTTTTTTGTTTCTCATAGATATTACTTCAGCAAGTAGAGTTTAGGTCAAGAAGGAGATGAAGGGAGGGGTGGATTTCTGTATTGGCAATAGGTAACATTATATAACACTTACTATGTGAAGGCACTGTGCTAAACACTTTACACTTATTATATTATTTGATCCTCACAACAACCTGGGAGGCATCCCCATTTTACAGATGAGGAAACTGAGGCAGTCAGAAGTTAAGTGACTTGCCCAGGATCACACTGCTAGAAAGTATCTGAGGCTAGATTTGAATTCAGGTCTTCCTGAGGTTGGGCCCAGCATTTTATCTACTGCACCACATTCTAAGCAAGCAACAAATTAACGAAGGATGTAGAGGGCATTTCATGATCAGGAAACAGTGAGTCCCTTTGTTCTAGTGAAATTGGAGTGTAGTAGGATGAAAGAAAGTAGGGTAAAATAAGGCCGGAAATATAGGGTAAAGCCAGGATGTAGAGGGTCTTGGATGTCAGGCTATGGGATTGGTATTTTTATTCATGAGATAGCGGGAAGCCACTGAAGGTGATTAAGCAGGAGAGTAACATGAACAGGGTTTAGGCTTTAGGAAGATTAAATTAGTAGCTGTTCCTCAATGTATTAACATTCTCAAATTTGTATTTGAATACTGGTTTTCTGGGCATTTATCCTAATAAATATAAGTGGTGGAAATTTCAGGAGATATCTTTGGGAAGCATGCCCTGTACCAGGGGTGGGGAATCTGGTAACTTGGGGCCACATGTGGCCTTGGGTGCGGCCTTTTGATGGAGTCCAAGTTTTATAAAACAGATCCTTTAATCAAGGGAATTTGTTCTATGAAGTTTGGATGCGGTCATCCAAACTTGAGGGCCTAGAGGGCCACATGTGGCCTTGAGGCCTCAGGCTCACCACCCCTGTCCTACACTATGGCTAACCCTAACACACCCTAAGCCTGTGTCCGAATACCATAGAAAAGGTAATATTAATTTTAGATCTAGATCAGATCCCTAAGGAGAAGGGAGAAAAACAGATTAAAAGTGGTTAAAGAACAATTACAATTACACTGGTAAGTTTCGGCATCCCTTGTTTGGTAGTAACATAATAGTCCTGTTCTCAACTACTTACTGAAGAGGTGGGAAAATATTAATTATATGCTTCATGGGATAGTTTGAGTTTAAAAATCCTTATTTATACACTCCTTCCCCACCCCCATCCCCAATTGCAAGCTTTTATACAGCCTGCCCTGATACCATAGCTCTTTTCACTGACTCATGAGATATTATAATAATAGCATCCAATATCAGGCCAGTTATTATGTTAAGAAAATAATACCATGCCCTGGCACATACACAGAGGCACACAAATAGGAGGGAGCAGAAGGGTTGCTCCTCATCAATGATATCCAGAATTAGGCGTTTATTTTATTTATTTGATTTTTGCTGAGGTCTCTTGTTGAGTCCAGTCATGATACTTTCCATGTTTAGTAGCTGGTAAGAGGTATGAGGCAAGGATCCAAGATTCCTTATTTTCTTTGAGGCAAAAACACCTCATCAAAATGACGCCAGTGATTAAAATTCCTAATAGATTTCAAAAGCCCCAACTGATAATCACTCTACAGCTTCTTCTGCTGATCCATATTCACTAGGAAAATAAGCCTATTGATTATTGTTGATCAAGCATTTTTGATCATGCCCAGATGTTCAATCAAAAAGATCCTAGACTCCCATTAACATGAAAAACCCTTTAGATTGGCTGAGTTATATTCCCATAACTAGATGAGACAGAGAACTCTGTCACTGGCGATTGTTGCTTCAGTCTGCTCTATGTTAAAGGCTATTTGGCTTCTGGCAGAGTAACAGGTTTAGATCTGATCTGTCAAAGTCAGATTGAGCCATCAGCAGTGGCCATGAAAATTTTAACCATCCATGGGTCACCTCTAGTTCTGAGGGAGTTCGGGAAAATAGAATCAATTCTGTTATCTCTATGGGCATTTCAAGCTGCTCAGAAGTAGCTGGGGATCCCCACACCCTTGACCAAGCATATGTTCTCAGGACTAGACATGATGTGGATTTGGTCCAGAAACCCTAGGACTTCAGGTACACCTGTAGTACTCTAGTTCAGACCTAAAACAATAGGATTTGGTTGGAACTAGATCACTTGAACATATAAGCCAAATGGTTTCTTCTGTTCCTTAACATTTTTGGCTTACACTGGCAGTCTTCCAAAGGGCTAGAGAACTGTCTTACTCCTTTTTTTCCATTTTGCCCATTACCTTTCTCTTTCTATCCCCATGCCCAACACCGGATCATCTGAAATTCCTATATTATGTTTTGGATTTACCAACCCTTCTCAGCAGCTGAAGCTGGAATGCAGGAAAGAGTTAACATAGCCTTAAGTATAAATTCCTCATTACTTTCTTAGGACTGGAAGGATGAATACATTTAAGGCTTGAAAAGGTCAGTTCCCTTCAACAGGGGCATAGGTTTGGTTTCATCTATTATATGGTATAATGCTCATTTTACTGACTGAAATGGAGAGATTTATGGAGTAAATGTTATCACAAGCTGAGGTTTAATGAGATCTTGACTTTATCTACTGGATGCAGTGTAAAGTAGATTTTTTAGTAATAAATAGAGAAGGGCACCTAATTTGTAAATTCCTTTTTCCATGACAAAGTTTTAGTCAGATCTCTGAAGGAAAAAAAGAAAAAGGAATTGTTGATGACCCAAAGTTATCTACTGTGGCAGAGATCTCACTCCTGATAGAAAGGGCATGTGGTTCTAACCATGGTAAGGGGTGACATTAACAACTGGGTCAATAAAATACATTTGGACAGTTAGATTTTTTAAAATGAAACTAGAACTATTGCTTCAAATGGCTGTTAACAATAGTAACTGACATTTAGATAAGGCTAAAGCTTATTTAAAGTTTAAAAACATTTGCAAAGTGCCTTACAAACATTATCTTACTTTATTCTCAAATAATCCTATGGCATAGATGTTATAGGCATTATTATCCTCAGTGTACAGATAGGGAAACTGATGCTTAAGTTAATTGACTTGTCCATGCTCATACCAGTTAGTAAGAGATAAAGGTAGGATTTAAACCCAGGTCTGCCCAGCACTCTATCTACCACCCACTGTAGCTTCATACTGGAATATATTATACCTTTATTTTTAAAAAAACTACATAAATCTTTAATCCTGGTCCCCTTACCTACATCGCCTGCTCTGTTGAAGAATGCAGAGTATTACCTGAAGACAGGACCATCCAGTGACAGGTCGAAATGCCCTGGAAGGCATTCTCATAGTTCATGTTTTCCAACACCACTGGGAGGTCTCTGTTGGAGAGAAGTCTTTCCTGATACAATTAGGCAGCATTTAGCCAAAATGCTTTTAAAACAAGTACGAAAGATCAGTATAACAATGTTACAAGCAATTATTCTTTAAAATTATTTTTCAGGGGCGGCTAGGTGGCGCAGTGAGTAGAGCGCCGGCCCTGGAGTCAGAAGGACCTGAGTTCGGTTCCAGGCTCAGACACTTAACGCACACACAAATAAAAACCTAGCCGTGTGACCTTGAGCAAGTTACTTAACCCCAATTGCCCTCCAAAAAGCAAAAAAAAAATTATTTTTCAGGTTCTGACCATGTTACTTCTCTAATCAAAAATTCTGAGTAGTTTCTAATTGTCTACCAAATAAAATTTTTCTTGATATCCAATAACCAATATAATATGATTCTACCTTCCCAGCCTTATCTCATACTACACCCCTCCATATATGCTATAATTCAATCGAACTAGACCGTTCATTGTCTACTAGATGTCAAGTAGGTATTACTGTGGAGAAAATATAGGGCCTGGGGTCAGGAAGAATTGAGTTCAAATCCAGCTCTGACTCTTACTACCTATGTGACCCAGGAAAAATCATCTAAACTGTCTACCTCGTTTTTCTCAACTGGAAAATAGGGTTCATAATAGCACCTGCTTCCCAGGGTTATTGTGAGGATTAAATAACATGATATTTGTAAAGTACTTCACACAATGCCTGGCACATAGTAAGTCCTTAATAAATGTTTCCTTCTGTCCTTCCTGTTCCCAAACTGCCTTCCCTCTCTTCCTTCGTTCACACTCTCACCAGTAACCAGAATACACTTTCCCACCCCCAGGCCTGTCTTGTTAAAGTTCTTTCCCGAAGTTGCTTCCCTGAATCCCTACATGAAAATGATCACTCCCTCCTAAAATTTCTTGTAAGCCGTTAGCACATCTTCTTTGGACTTAGTTTATTCTTCTTTTTTCCTAGTTGCTTTTCATCATAGCACCACAGGATCAACAATTTAGGGTTCAAAGGGCCTGAGAGGTCATCGAAGTCAACCTTTTCATTTTATAGACAAAGATTCTGAGGCCCAGGGAGATGGATAACTTATTCAAGGTCACACAAGTTGTCAATTTCCTCTTACCCCAGGGCTAGTGCTCTTTCCACTGTACCACACTGTCTCTCCAAATGCTGGATCTGTATTGTTTCTAACTTTGACTTAGCACTTAAGTATAGTGCCTTGCACGTTGCCTCATGAGTGAATAGATGAAAAAATGTTTCATTAGCATTCTCTGTGCAGATGTTGTATTGCCTCTATTAAGACTATATGCATATTTAGGTTAAGGAGAATGTCCTTTACAATTCACTCTTGGATGCTTCATAAATATTTCATGTCAATGACAATGACGATAATGATGATGAAAAAGAAGTTTATATTCTCAAGAGGAGCTCAGTTTCTCCAACCAGCTTCAAATGATTGATGTTGGTATCATATCCTGTTCTACCCTTAATGACTTATATGGCCAATGAATTACAAAATCACAGAAATTCACAGTTGGAAAGGATCTAAGAGAAAATCTCTTCCATCTATACTTGCACAGGAATTGCCTCTACAGTGATACATAGATAACTGATTATCTTTTTAAGTGGTAGAGAATTTAATACATCTCAAAGCAGCCCAGTCGAGTTTTTAATAGCTCTAATTGTTGATAAGTTTTCATATTACATTTGACCACGAATCTTCTACCTGCTTTTCCTAGTTTTGCCCTTAAATATTATACAGAATAAATCTAATCCCTCATTTACAGGACAATCTTTGAAATACTTGGAGATAGCCATGACATGCTCCCTACGTCTTCTTTTCCCCAAGAGAGCAGTAACTCAATATTATCCTCAAATAAGACCATCTATGAATCTCCTTTTCCATTTGAATTTTGCATAGGCCAATCTTCATGATAGTGGAGAACAACTTTGGTGGTTGGATCACCTTATTTCATGGCTCACATAATATTGATGAATAGAGCATCATTCGGCAAAGTAACCTCTGAATGTATATCTCTAAAATACTCTGCGATGATATTACCATGCACATACATGCACAACTCCCTTGAGGGTGAAGTTTGCTGGAATTCAAATGCTTGTCTGTAACCAGTGAACAAAGCAGAGTCTTGTATTCTCAAGACCTCTCCATCATTTCTTTGACTCTGACTATGTAATTTGCTGAAAAGAATCATCTATGAAAAGCCTGACTATATCTTTCTCTTATTTTCACAACGTATCTTTTCAAAACATGCATCAACAGTTTTCATAAAGACTTTATGGAATGAGAACGTAATCCTTTCATCAATAGTTTCTAATATCTTCTTGTCAATTTTTGGTATTATTATAGAATGATCTTTTCTATTCTTTTGGAATCTTCTCCATTATGAACTATTTTGAAAACCAGTTCTGATTGACTTTAAAATTGTGTGACCTACAATAGGGATTTCCTCTATATTTCATTTTTTCTTGCTACTTTTCCCAGTCTTATTTTCTTGAGCATTAATTTCCAAATCTTCATATAGTATCTCTACCATTATTGGTAAATTATATATATATACATATATGCATATATGTATATGCATATTATATATGTATATGCATATGTGTGTATGTATGTATACACATAGACACACATACATATTGCTATAGAAATTCTGGCAGATCTGTTCCATTTCTTATCCACTTGATATCTTATAGGTTGATATTAGAAGGTTGATTTCCTCTTCCCCTCATCTTTTTGCTTAAATATAAATTACTATTTATGATTTCCATGTAGAAGAAGAAGCAAAAGAGAGGAGTTTATCAAGCAAGTAGAAGGAAATTGTGAAGGTCATTTAAAAAATTTTGGACTTATGAAGGAGGGATGTTGAATTTGGAGAGGAGAAATTGAAGAAGAATGTAAGGAAAACAATCTCAATGTCCACATACTACTTTGGGTTTCTGTGTGAGAAGGTTACCAGAAATGGAATAGGAGAGAAAATAAGGATTTGGCCTTTGTAAGAAGGTTTGAGCTTGTGAAGATGGCCAGGGAATGAATTTTGGGGAGGAAAAATTTTGGAGAACTTGAGAATGCAGAAAAGAGAACAAATTGAGATAAAGTAAGTAATTGAGAAAAAGTAAGATATTGAGATAAACTCATTCTGAAGGGGGTAAAAATGATTGAGGAAAAAAGACAAAGAAAAGATTCAAGGAGAAGGAAAAGGTAGTTGGCAAGGTAAGGTAAGTAAGAAAAGGTAAATGAAGCAAATGGGTAACGTAAATTGATAAGTATAAGGCACACTGGTGAAATAAGATGGTTAATGGGAGAAGAAAAAAGAATTAAGATGTGGTCATCAAGTGGATGAAGTAATAAAAGGTTGTAAAGATCTTAATGAAGTGCTTAGATAGAGGCATAAACACCAACAAGTAATTCAAACCACAAAGTTGAGAATCACGATCAGTATAGAAAACAGTATAGAAACAGTATTGGGACATTATTGTATTCCTGTTTCTTACGTTCTAAGAGTAGACTGATCTCCCTCCTAGCAAAGAATGTGAAGGGACTTAAGGCTCTCTCCACTTCACACAATCAAGGAAAATGAAGTGTTCTTTTCATTCAAGCACACCCTAAATGGCAGTTTTATACAGAGGGGAGGACATGAAGCAGTAGAAGGGAAATTTGATATTTGTAAGGAGGTCAGAAAGGAAGAATGTCACACAGAATAAGAAAAGAAAAAGGCCAACTTAGTGCTTGAGGCTCTTCTTAATGGGGAGGAAACTAGATAGATCATGGAGAATGGGAAATGAAAAGTTCAAAGGAGCTTAGAAAAGAGAAAATGTTTTTTTAGTTTTCAAAAGGGAAGAGAATAGAATCTTTTTAAGTATAGATCAGCAAACTCAATTTTAATTCCTGGAAAAATTCTAAAACATCATTAACAATTGCTAATATCATTGTTAGTAGATGTCTATAAAAGGAAATGATACTTACAAAAGTCATCATGACTTGAAAAAAAAGTCATGCCAAGCCAACATTATTTTATTTTTTAACAAGATTACTAAAGTGATAGATCAGAGAAATTCTGTGTACATAGCTTGCCTAGATTTTAGTCAAGCGTCTGATAAAGTAGCTCATATTATTCTTGTGAACAAGGTAGAATTATGTGGGCTGGATAATAATATACTTAAGTTCAAAACCAGTTGAACAGCCTAGTCAAGAACAGGTTCAATGCCAAGTTGGCAGAATTTCTCCTGCCATGTCTTTCCGAGATGGCCCAAGAATTTGTACTTTACCTTTGTGCTCAGCATTTGTCAATGACTTGAATAAAGACAAAGGTGGTATGCTTATCAAATTTTTCAGATGATACAAATCTGGGAGGAATATCCAACACACTGGATGATAGAGCCAAGATCCAAAAAGATATTGGCAGGATAACACAATGTGCCAAATCCAGTAAGATAAAATTTACTAGAGATACACACACATACATATACTTTTATATATATATATATATGTGTGTGTGTGTGTGTTTATATATATTCATATATACATACATATCTGTGTAATATACTCATTTTTGAATGTAAAAAGTTAACCTCACAAGTACCAATGGGTAGAAGAGGGAAAGGAACTGTACTGAAGGAAAAGGGACTGGAAATCCAATTAGGTTCATTTCTCTCCCCGGTAATCCCCAACCTACAAGATTTTATTCATGGCAGGAACTTTGGCTGGTTCTCTATATCCCCCATCACAAGAAGACTAAGGACACCTAGTATCCCATTATCAAGGATCTATACAGCAAAGGGGGAGGGGAGAGGGAAAGTAGCAGTAAAGGATTTAAGATTAGAGAAAGAAACCCAAAATGAGTAATTAGGAATACAAATGATAGGTTGACACAACAAATTTGCAAGAGAGAAAACTGAACAAAATCCCGACTCACACGATAAACCAACAGAAAGCATCATAGAAACAGAAGAAAGAATAAATAAAACCTCAAAGAGAAGGAAGAGCACAATGAGCAAGAATGAACTAAAATTTAAAGTAGAATCCTGCAGACTCCTCTAGAATTTGGGAATAATAGCACAAAACTCCAAAATGGTTCAAAAGAAAAACAATACTTTAAAAAGAAGAAATTAGTAATGAAGGTTAAAATTCAGACCACTTAATATAGAATTTAAAAACACAGGAAACAGAGTAAGAAAAAGTGAAAACACAACGGAGAATCTCTTCATAGAAGTAGAAACTCTGAGAAAGAAAATAATGGATTGGGAGAAATCCATAGAAATGCTAGTGGAGAAAAACTTGGAGGTAGGACAAAAGGAACAAAGTTTAAAGAACACATATATTGTATACAAACCAAAATGACCAAACTTTGAAAGCAATATACACAGAAATAACTTAAGGATCCTAAGTCCCTCATAAGGGCATAATAGTTTTTAAAAAAAAACCTGAACATTGTATTATTGGAAAAATACTCCAAAAGTACAGAATAGATGAATGCAAAACATTGCTCAATCAAATCTAAGTAATGTCACTAGAGAAAATACACTCTCTTAAAATTCTAACGCATGATGTGCCTAAATTTCATAATTGCAAAATAAACATGAAATTTTGCAAGAATTCAGGAGAAAAGTGAATGCCTTTATGAAGGAAATATGAAGGAAAGGCAACTCAAAAAAAAAGGATTTTTCTGTTTTTGATAATAAAGAAAAGAAAGAGTGAATTCTATAAAGAATAATAAAGAAAAGAAAGAGTGAATTCTAAAAAGTTAAGGGGCTCAAATAGTAAATCCTGCAAACATAAGCTTAATAATCAATTTTTAAAAGAGACATTACATATTATATATTCCTCCCAAGTAAGCAGATTATTCAATTTGCAAACACCCCAAACAAGAGAAACACAAGAAAGGTATATAACTGCAATTTTCAAGAAAATACTGAATAATGAAAGCAATCCCCTCCATCTCTTTACATGTGTTGTTTTTTGTTTGTTTTTCAAGGGACTGATCTGTTGGGTAAAAGAAAAAGCAAAGAGGGGTCATCAAGGAACAAAAAGGTCTTAGGATCTAAAGATTTAAGTTGAACTTAAAGAACAAGTACAAAATTTGGAGGAAGGGGATGAGAGACAACAATTAATCTGAAAAATATCTGAGGGTTTTAGTGTTCTGAAAGCTCAATGTGAATCAACAGTTTGATATATAAGCCAAGAAAGCAAAATCAGCATTAAGTTCTGTTGTGAGGTAGAACATACAGGACTGGAGTATTGTCTTCAGTCCTGAGTCCCACAGTTTAGAAAGGTCATTGATAAGCAGGAGAGCACTCAGAGGAATATTGAGATGATAAAGCACTGTATGAGAACTGGTTGAAGGAATTGGAAGATCTTAGTCTGGAGAAGAGAAGACTCAGAGATATGGCAGTTGTGTTCAAGTCATATGGAAAATGGATTCAACTAATTTTGTCTGATCCAAAGTGCAGAAATAGGCAACACGATGTACAAGTTGCAAAGAAGCAAATCCAGGTTTTGCATCAGTAAATAGTCCTAAAAATTAGGGCTTTACAAAGTGGAATGTGCTGTGTTTGGAGATAATGGGCTCCCCTTCACTGAAAGTCTTCAAGCACAGGCTGAATGATCACTTATTGAGTATGTTATAGTTGGGGATTCTTTTTGGGGTATGAGTGGTACTGTACTAGATGGTTTCTGAGGTCCCTGGCAATTCTATCATTCTACTATTCTGTAACACTGCTTTGGAAACCATTACTATTGGCAATCTTCTATCAAATTCCTCCTTAAGATTTTGCAAATGACTCTGTACTATACACCAGCTTTGGTTTTCGGTGCCTTGTCACTCCATTAGGCAAGAAGGTAGAGTATTTGCTAGCTGGGGGAGTTTCATAATTATAGCCTCTTTATGGTGGTATGTATTCTACACCAATTCCACTTCTCCAAAAAAATAGCGATCTTCTTCCTAGTTTACAGATTCAACAGCTTAGCTAAGTAAATTGTGTTGCCATCAGATCTTTTTATCAGTTCTTGAAAATTAATGTGAAATTTGATCTTCGATCTAGACAATGACTCCCATGTCAGTGACCTGCCCTTTCCCATATGATCTCAATTTCTTCTGACTCTTTTCTTGGAGTAAACATTAATAACATATAGGTTTGAGGCTTCTCAATAGATCAGAAAACTTTGGTTTACAAATTAATCTCAGAATATGTTTTTTATTATATTATTTGCCTTCATCCTCAGTACCTACCTTCTCATGAAAGTCACCAGTATCAAAAGATATGTCTAACGGGTTTAGAGGACCATGACAAATTCTTTTTAGAATTTTTCTACTTCTTCATCTACTGCATTAGATATTGGCACATAAGCTGTCACTGTTGGTCTCTTTCAGTGTGATGTATAAAAAGTTCAAGAGACTTAGGTTTGGGGGTAATTAGGAATTTTATTAATTATGGATAGCAAATAATTAATAAAAGGATGTTCATTTGGCTTTTTCTACTAAACCAAAGACAAATCATGGAGGGTCTCTCAGGGCTTATATGCTCTTGGAAGATTGGGTGTTCCTGACATGTGGACATCAAATCTGATTGGTTAACAATGAGAGAATGAATATTATAATGATAGGTGCATCCTCTCTAATGAGGGTCTTGGGACTTGACTTTGCCTCACTCTTACTCCTCTCTAACCAGACCACCCCAGTCTCCAGCGGTCTAGACTAAGGGATCTACTCGACCCAAGCTTGCCTGAATAGAACACAATGGACTGGAATTTACCTAGATTATATTCTTTTTATTTTTTTTAATCAGAACTAAGCTTTCCCAGTTGTGTGGGGTTTCAAACAAGATTGAGGAGAATGCTAATCCAATCTTAGCAGCAGCCCTGTTCTTCAGAGGTTGATTTGACCTAGCAGAGAATGAGGAAATAGGAAGGGAAAAAAACCCTGAATCCCCAACATTAATTGGTTATTAGTATAAGAGAGAAATAATCAGTTCTCTCATGAGTATGCTTATGATGAGCACTGCTAGATAAAATGACCAAATTCCTCATGAAATTACAGTTCTTACTGAACCTTGAGTACACAATGAACCCAACCTAATCCTTTATTCACTTCTTTGAGGACAAACTGTGAGCCTTCCTTCCATTTAGATGCAACCTTTTGTATCTTCTGGTTTCTTGAAAGAACAGATATAGCTTAGTTCCTCATATTTGGGTGTTGGACAGAGCTCTCACATTAAGGGTATATATATATAATTAATGTGAGTATAGGGCCTAAAAATTGGGTGGTTCATTGTTACCCCTGGCCCTTTTTCTGCCGTAATTAAAGTGGGAGGGGGAGGGGGACCACATATAACTGAAGGCCACTTTGGAGACCCTTGAAAGTGCAAATTAAATGTGCCTCATGGAGCTTCTCTTAGATCTGTGACTTTGTTATCTTCCATATCTTACCTAGTCTATATGGTACCAACAACACTCACTAAGAATTGGAGTCACAGAATTTTAGAGTTGAAAAGGAGCTTTATAGGTCATCTAGATCTACTTCCCACCTGATACAGTAATCTTCCCAATAACATCATGGCCAAGCAGTTTCCCAGTCTCTATTTGAACACAAGTTCCCCTTCGCTAAAGGTGCTCAGGAAGAAGCTGGACCACGGTGATGGTAACATTTCTCTAGTACTTTGCATACATTATCTCATTTGATCCTCACAGCAGTCTAGTGAGGTAGATAAAACAGGTTCCTATTTTAAATTATGCCCATTTTACAGATGGGCCAACTGAAATTCAAAGAGGTTTGTGTGGTTTCTTTAGGTGGTTAGGCTAGACTGCTTTCAACTCAAATATTCTATGATTCCAGGGACAGGGGATTTATTTTTTCATAGGGGTAGCCATCCCACTTATGTGCAGTTCTAATTGTAGACACATGTTCCATATAGTCACCCCAAAATCTTTCTCCCTCCTTCTACTGCCTGGTGGTTTTCTATGCTTTGAAGTCATGCAGAATGCCTAATCCTTCCAAATGTCAGTTTTTCAGATTATTGAAGACATTGTCATATCTGCTCCCCAAATAAGTTTTCTCATCTATAGGTTAATATTCATTCCTTCAACTATGCCTTATCTGATATGGTTTCAAGACTACTCCTTCTGCTGGAAGTGCTTTGAACATGCTGTAATTTGTTGATGTTTCTCTTCAAATGTGCCAAATTATGTTGTAGTTGATAATGGTGGCCTGTATTATGCCCTCTGAAGCAGTAAGGAGAGGTGAACACTAGGATCATGTCCAACAATGAGTGAATAAATGTGATATAAGGAAAAGGAGAATTTCTATTATTTGAACCTACCCCTAATTTATCCTCCAACTTTCTCTGATGCTGCCTTTCCTCATCAAGTTGAATATTCCAGTTCTAATGAGTGGCCAAGTTAGAAGGATAAAGAGGCATCACATTCACCTTCTGCCTCCATTCCATCAAGGGTCAACACAAGAGAAAAAAGTTGGGAATAGGGTGCCCCCGAGAGCCTTCATGTTGCTTTTAGGAATTCATCAGCACTACTGCAGATGCTCTGAATGCCTAAATATACTTAGTTCATCTAAATCTCCTTCCCACTCAACTCCTTCCCCCTTCAGTATTGATCTAGGTCATCTAAGTAGCTGCCCTTCAAAAGGGGGAAGCAGCAGAGAAGAGTGTAAAAAGCACTGAACCAAAGACCTGGGCTCTAGTTGTGGCCATGCCACTTACTAGCTGTGTGACCTTGAATAAGTAACTTTACTTGTCAGTTTCCTCAACTTAAGATAAAAATAACAACAATAATAGTGTTAGTCCATTGAACTGATGTAAGGAAAGCCCTGTACAAAGATGAGTTGTTATTGGAAATCAGACCATTCTCTATAACTATATGGAACTGAAGTTTAGTCAGATCCTTTCTGCTAAATGTATTTCTCTGGCTTATTTAGGTGTATAGCCTTCTTCCCTGGTATATTATTCTATGCTCATTTTTCTCACCCTATTTCACATTTGTGCAATTTCATATTTTTTTCAGAGTGCTTTCAAATAGCATCCAATCTGATGCTCACCCCAACCTTGTGGGGGCAGATATGACAGATACTGTTATTTTTTATTGAAATTTGTTTTTATATCACATAATTTGCCCCCTCTTCTCCTCCTCCTCCCTCCCATCAAACTATACTTACAATAAAGTTTTTAAGAGAAAAAAAATTCTGCAAAACCAATGAATTTTTTAAAATAATATTTTATATTCCACACCCATGAACTCCTCCACCTCTACAAAGAAGTAGGGGGAGATGGTGTGTTTTCTCCTGTCTTTGCTTTAGAACTAAGCTCTAAGTTCATAATTTACATAATATTTATTTTTGATTGCTTTATAGTGGTTGTTCTTTTCATTTACATTGTTGTAGTCATGGCTCATATCATTTTCTTGGCTCTGCTTCCTTCTCTTTATATCAATTCATATAAATCTTTCCATGCATCTGTATTTATCATTTTTGGCATTTCTTATAACACAGTAAGATTCCATTAAATTTACAGATCATAATTTGTTTAACCATTCACTCCCCTTCTCCTTTTCCTTCTCTCCAAGTATTATTTTCACAGGGCAGCCTCTCTTCCCTAACAGAATTGCTCTTAGTTCATACCGCTCTGCCCTCCGTGCCCTGTCCTAAATTTAAATGCTTGCTCTGCCATTTACTACCGGCAGGGTCTTAAACCAGTCACTTCCTCTCTATAGTTTCATCATCTACTAAAAAGCCTAAGCCTCTTAACCCCATTTGGATAAATAATGCAAGGTAGCCTCCCCCACAATTTAGAAAATGAATATCCAGATAATTATTATCGCTTGAATGTAGGCAGCCTGGTGTAGTGGATAGAGAGGTAAGAAGCTGCTTGTTAAATCCCACCCCTGACACATACGGGCTGGATGACCTTAGCTTTTCAGTGCCCTCAGGCAACTCTATGAGATTGTAAGTTTGCAGAACAGTGGAGGATCACACTGGTGAAATCACAGGAATGGATCAAAAAGTCTGTCTCCAATATAGGCAGCCCTGTGCTGCACATCAGCCCTGCCGACTTTTATTCCTGGTGATGAGGGTGCTAATAGTGATGGTGATGATGATGATGATGGTGATGATGATGGTGATGGTGATGATGGTGGTGGTATTGTGCTTTGCACTGTATTTGCACTTAGCAATTGTCATCTCATTTCATCTTTACAACCCTGGGAGGTAGATGCTATTATTACCCCCATTTTACAGATGAGGAAACTGAGGCAAAAAGAAGTTAAGTGACTTGCTCAGGGTCATACATCTTAGTAAGGTCTGATTTGAACTCAGGTCTTCCTGACTACAGATCTGGCGTTCTACCCACTGTACCACCCTTCCACTAGTTGCTAACTCAGTGAAGAGACCAAGACAATATACTCCATTTTCTACCTCTCAGGGCTTGCTTTGGAAAGGCAGCTTGGAACAGTGGCAAAAATAGGGAGATAACTGAACTCAGTCCCATTTTTGATATTTATTAATTGTGTGATGAGGGACAAATTCACTTAACCTTCCTTTGTCTCAGTTTTCTCATTTGTAAATGGGGGTAGTAACTCCTAGAGTGCCTATGGCACCTCATAAGGCTATGTTGAAGGTCAAATGAGATAATGTATGTAAAGCATGCTTCAAACCTTTGGTGTCTGCTCTGATTGTTCGTGGCAATGAGGAAACAGAATTATAACCGAGAAATGAAGCAAAATAGCTAAGGGTTAACAACATGTTAAGACCTTGGAGGAAGGGGAGGTCCCTGCTTCTTAGTTTATGCCCTTCCTGTATCCTGTCATTGCATAAAGGGCTTATGTCTATTGAATAGATTGGTTCCAATTCTCAGGGCTTCAAAAACAAGTTCTCTCTTCTGAACAGAGGGATAAGCCTTCTTTCCAGAAGGCCCAACTCTCCTGAGAAATCACAGGAAAAAAATTCAAAGATTAGGAGGAAGAAACTGGAGAGCAAATAATACATTTAATTCAGCCCCAGTTGTCAAAAGAGGAATCTGCAGTGAGAAAGTGCTTAGCCAAACATATCGCCCAGCATTGAAATATCACTGTCAGAATTGGTAGAGAATTTCTTCTCAAACTTGATGCCTGATTTTATGATATAGAGTTGGAAGGGTCCACATGGCAATCATGTAGTTCAACTTCCCTTATTTTACAGATAAGGAAACCAAGACCTAGGAGGACTAAGTGATTCACCCAAGGATCACACAGCTGCTATGTCCTCTGGTTCTAAATCACATGCTTTTTCTGCTACTCTTTAGGGTCTATCGCCATAATTGCTAACTCTAAATCTGGCTTTCAGAGCCATTGCTGCCTTCACCTGGGCCCCCAAGTCTGTGCATGGCCCCCAAGTCCTTCACATTCATTCAGCAAATACATATCAATACATTGGATACTATGCCAGGAATTGGTGGAGATAGAGAGGAATATCTGATCTCTGTCCCCCTGGAGCCCACTGTCTAATAGAAGATATGACATTTATGGGAATAACCCACAATCAAAAAAGAGCAAGACAAGAGATTAACAAATGAAATGCTGTGGGTGTTAAGAGGAAGGAAAGGTGCCCTTTAAGTGGGCAGTGCCACTGGAGTCTGATGGAGCCGAGCCACAGTGTAAACATTCAAGCCCTGGTGCCAACAATGTGGAACCCAGTAGTATGTGAAGCTAAGAGAAACAACCAGAAAACAGATTGGTTTGAATTGATGGAAAATTCACTGGAGAAAAGCCAGCAAGTATTTATTGAACACTTCCTAAGTGCTGGTACAATTCATGATTTTTGGTTTAGTCTGAACCTGAGATTTCATTGGTACAGGGAATACTTGCTGGGGGAAATTCTCTCCAATGATGTAGAATATAATATAGTTTTATGTAATTGGTTGGAGACTCAGAGATTAAGTATGTATACAGTATACATCATAAGAAGGACTTAAACCTATATCTTTCTGATTTCAAAGTTGATCCTCTATCTGCTAAGCCTTGCTGCCCCTTACCAATATCATAGTTATATGACCTGGACCCAACACCCAAAAAACTTATTAGAAAGATATAGACTTGAGTCATAGGATCATAGATTTAGACATCAGAAGCCATCTGGTCATAGGATCAGAGATTTAGAGCTAGAAAGGGCATTCAAGATCAGTGAGTTCAATCCTTTCGTTTCATAGATGAAGAAGCTGTGGCCCAGTGAGTTGCATGTTGCTAAGTCACATAGCTAGTTAGTATCTAAGGCAGGATTCAAACTCAGGTCTTCTTGAGTTCAGGTTCAGCACTCTATCTGCTACATCTTGCTGCCTCTCTAGTCTAAGTCTCATTTTATAGATTAGAAAACTGAGGCCCAGAAGAGCTAAAACCCCATCCACCCACTGAGTGGCAGAGCCAGGATTCGACTTCAGGTCCTTCTGTTTCAAATCCAGGGCTTTCTCCCAGTGCATCACTACCTCAGAGATCACAAAACAATGTACAATCAGTACCAAGCTACGGGGAACAGATTATAAGTAATCAGAGATTAGTGTAGTAGTTGGAGGTGTCCAAAAAAAATTTATGAAAGAAGTTAAAATTGAGTTGGACCTTAAAGAATTGGCATTTAGAGAAACATCAAGGAATAGAGAGAACATTCCCAGAACACGGAGTAATACAGAGATAGGGTTAAGTTGGGTTTTTTTCTGTTCAGTTGTTTTTCAGTCTTTTTTTCTGTTCAGTTTTTTTTTTTCAGTCGTGTCTGATTCTTTATCACCCCATTGGGGATTTTCTTGGTAAAGATACTGGAGTGATTTACCATTTCCTTCTCCAGCTCATTTTACAGATGAGGAAATTGAGGCAAACAGGGTTAAGTGACTTGCCCAGGACCACCCAGCTAGTAAGTGTCTAAGGCCAAATTTGAACCCAGGAAATTGTCTTCCTAATTCCAGATCTGTCACTCCTTCCATTGCACTACCTACAGTCCTAGGGTTCAGTTGAAGCATAGTATATTCTGGTCATACTATTCTGGTCATTTATTTGGGCAATAGTGAAAAATAAGAATGGATATTTAGGGTGTGGTAACTGAAGGCCAGAAACAGTCCGTTATACTTGATTTGTTAGAAAATTATGAATGATATGATGAAAGTCCCATCTTAAAATTTCATTTGGCAAATTTGGGGATTTGTTCTGTATCTCATTTGTCCATTCTGTTCCAAGTTCTCATTTTTACAGATAATCAACAGTTGACTTACTTGCCTCCTTTTTCATTCTGTTCATCTTTTGGACAGATGGTGAAATTGACCAAGCCTTTAAAAGGACACTGATTTAGGGAACAAAGTATCTACAAAAATGTATGAACTAATCTGAGTACTAAAAGCTTTTAAATACTAGTGACCTTACACTTTCATAAGCCCTAAATGATACTTTCTCCTCTGCCTGCCCCTAGCTCTCTGTATTTCTCTTTCCCTGGCTCTTCACCTGGTGTTACCTTCCTAGTAGATGCCTCAGAAATAGTAAATCTCTCTCAGAAGCAGGCAATGGAGTAAAGGATGAGAAAAGGTATCCTCAGCATATTTGTTTGGTTAAAGTCAGGTATGTGATAGGAGGAGAGAGTGATGGGGGAGAGGATCAGGTCTTCATCTTGGCCACTAAGCCCACAGTAGGATCAGTGTGAATCTCTCATAATGGAAATACATTAACAGACTCACATTTGAAGGACATTGCCTTATTAGTGTGCCACATTTCTATTACTGTCATTGCCATCAATTAATATTTATCATTATTATATTGTGCCACAGTATTGATGTTGTCCAGTCATATCCAACTCATCATGGACCATAGCACATCAGTACTGCCTATGGGGTCTTTTTAGCAAAGATACTGGAGCAGCATTTCCTTCTCCAGTGGATTAAACCAAACTGAGATTAAGTTACTTACCCATAATCACACAGCCAGTGTCTGAGTCTAGATTTGCACTCAGGTCTTCCTGACTCCAGACCCAGCACTCTATTCCCAGAGCCACCTGCCTCCACTATTAGTTATCATCTTATCCAAATACACGCAGGTTTTGGGATGTTATCAGTATAAGGAAGTCCTGGTGTGGGAACACTTTCTATCAAAGTAAACAGCAGCCCATCTGTTGCTTAGTAGATGTCTTTAAAAAAATATATTATTGACAGGGTGGCTAGGTGGCTCTGTGAATAGAGCACCGGACCAGGAATCAGGAGGACCTGAGTTCAAATTCAACCTCAGACACTTAACACTTGCTAGCCATGTGACCTTGGGCAAGTCAACCCCAATTGCCCTACCTTTCCCCCTCCAAAAAAGGGGGAAAAAACAAGCTATCATTGACATCTTTTGTTTCTATTCCACCTTCATTTCTCAATACATGCCTGTCCAGAAATCTAGCCTCTGTAACAAAAAGAAAGAAAGTTCAATGAAACTAACCAACATTTTAACCAAATATGACCATAAATGAAAAGTTCATGCCCATAGTACCTCACCTCTATAGAGAAGAGAGAGGAGCATTTTCTCAACTCTTCTTCAGGGTCAAGCTTGGTTATTATTATTGTATAGAGTTGTTTCATTTTTCTCTTCCTTCCACTGACAAGTCTTAAGGAGTTGTTAAACCCATAGCTAGTAAGTGTCAGAGAAAAGAATTGTACAGAAGTCCCAGAGGGTCCTTCAAGTGACCAATAAGCTAGTCTCTCACGGTATTTTGTGGTAATATGTACAGTGGCACAGAGTAATAGTTTATAACAGTTTTTAAAAACATCATTTCATTAGTCAACAGCAAGCTATAATGGAAAGAACCATTGGCTATCTAGTCAGAAATGGTGAGTTTCAATCCTAAGTCTGCTACCTACTAGCTGTATGTAGCTTAGGCAAATCCCTTAGCTTCTCTAGGTTCTAGTTTCTTCATCTGTAAAATGGACATGATAGCCTCTAATCTCCACCAGTTCTTCATGAATGCTCCCATGGAGTCATCTAGGTGGTGCTGTAGGAAGAGTGCTGTAATAGGAATCAAGAATATGAGTTCAAATCTTCTCTCATACAATTACTACATATGGGACCCTTGGCAAGTGGCTAGATTTTGCTCAGCCTCAATTTCCTTAACTGTATAATGAAAGGGTTGAACTATGATCCTATGATGAGGAGATGACTAAGGTTCCTCTCTAGCCCTAAATCCTATTGTCTTGCATTAAAAAATTAGACTAATGCATCCTATTAATTCTAGGGAAGTTTATTTTGTTTCTTGCTTTTTGCCGAGAGTAGGAGAGTAGAGCAGGGAGATTACAGCAAAGGAAATGGGAAGGGATGGTCTCCAGGCTTTTTTGCCCTGAGGAAATGGTGTGTGCTGCACAGATCTAGGAACCTAGAAAAACTTCTGTAAATATAAGCAGCTTCCCAGTAAAATGTGCAAGTGCTTACAGTGGTAAGAGAGGACAAAGACCACGTCTTCATGGGGCGGGGGGGAGACACAGAGAGAGACACAGAAAGAGAGAGAGACAAAGACAGAGAGAGGGAGGGAAAGGGAGAGACACAAAGAGTGAGAGAGAGACAGAGAGAGAGAGAGAGAGAGAGAGAGAGAGAGAGACAAAGACAGAGAGAGGGAGGGAGGGAGAGGGAGAGACACAGAGAGAGAGAGACAGAGACACAGAGAGACAGAGACAGAGAGAGAGGAGAGACAGAGAGACAGAGAGAGAGAGACAGAGAGACAGAGAGAGAGAGAGAGACAGAGAGAGAGAGAGAGAGACAGAGAGAGACAGAGAGAGACAGAGAGAGAGAGAGAGAGAGAGAGAGAGAGAACACAACAACAGCAGGCAGTTAAATTCATCAAAGGAAAGAAAGATTCCCCACAGAAGGAGGCCAGCTGATTGATATTCTGACAACTGCCCATAAACTCGTTCATTAAATGATGGGGCCTAAAGAGGGCTTTGAGAGGTTCAGGAGCTAAATGAGTCACTCAGTATAAATGCCATTAGTGGAGGCAGTCTGGAAATTTAAAGTTTCAATTTATTTACCCTGCTGGAAAAAGTCTGAGATTTTTAGTTAAATAGTATTCCGTGTTCAAAGAATATCCCTCACTCCTTACTCCTCACCTTGCAACCAGTCTACCATTATGGATATCCAGATCCCAGAAGGACCACCTGCCTCACCCGGTCCCTATGTCTACATGTCCCTAAAACCTGTTGCAGCCAATGTCAATTGGTCTGAGGTTACCTTGAGGAGCAGGTGCCAGAGATGAGGGTGGCCCTGCTGGGTTAAGACAGAAGGAAGAGTGAAGCAATTCTATAAAGATCCCTTAGTCATGCTTCCTGATCTCAGCAAGACCCAAGAGGCAGGTGGCCTTCTGACTTCCGAATAGAAAGAGTTCCCAGCCCATCTTGATGCCTTTCTAACCAAGGACTTCATGGCAGCATCTATTACAAGCTAAAGTAAATGGTGAGTAAATAAACAGTATTTGTGGTGAAGTGGGAGTCAGGAGATCTGTCATTGTTGACCCCGTCTCATGACTTTTGATGATGTCATAGAATCTCAGGGCTACAAGGTCAACTCCGAGGCCAATGACTCCAACTTGTACATCATAGATTTATCTCCGGAAAAAGACCTTAGAGGTCATCTGGTCCAACCCCCTCATTTTACCCATGAGGAAACCAACGCCCATAAGGGTAAGTGACTTGATCAAAGTCACACAGGCAAGAAACAGCTGGAACTTGAAGCCAGCTCTCATAGCTATCTACATAAATTCCCTTTACAACACCCCAGCAAACAGTTATCCAGACTATTCTTAAAGACCTAGAAAATGATAGGATTGCACTAGGTGATATCTAAAGAGGCACAATGGGTCGAGTACTAAATTTAGATTCAGGAAGACCTAAGTTCAAATCCTGCCTCGGACATTTAATATCTTACTTACTAGTCAAGTCACTTAATCTATGTCTACTTCATTTTCCTTATCTATAAAACAGATAATAAAAACACCTACCTCCCGGGGCTATTGTAAAGATAAAATATATATTTTGCAAATCTTAAAGTGCTATGTAATAGTTATGATTATTAATTATCCATTGATCCAATGAACCTCCAATGATAAAGAATCTACCATCTTTCAAGGTGCCAATTTCATTTTTTAATTTATTAGGATGTTTTTGAGCCAGACTCCTCCTGTAACTCCCAATCATAGTTCCACCCTCCGAAGCTGTGCAGAATAAATTAAACCTGTGTTCCCTATGATAATCTTCCCAGCATTTGGAGATACTTTCCATCCATCTTTGCTTTTCCAGGCCAAACATCTCCAACTCTTTCAACTTATCCTTATAACAACAATCACAGCACCACATAGATGTGACACTTTGAGGCATATAAGGTGCTAGCTACTCTGTGAACCTCTCTGGACCTCGTCTACAGTAACACATTCAGTCTGCATAGCACTTTACAAGTCAGAAAGTTCCATCATGTGCATGATGTCATTGATCCCCACAATGGCCCTCGAAGAAAGTCAGGGACTGATATTGTGACACATATCATTACTATTATCACCACTTTGTAAAAGAGGATGTTAAAGTTCCCATATCTAGGAAGCAACACTCTTCTAATGCCTCATCTGCTCTTCTTTCTCCAACATCAGGATGCCTAAATTGGACTCAATCAATTGTAATCAGCTCTAAAATAACACAATCCCAGATGCACCTTCCAAAACAGCATGGGATTGTTTGGTTTGGTTTTTGTTAATTAAAGTTTTTTAAAGTCAGTTTCTTCTTCCTGTGACAATTAAGGATCCTTTTTCTGTCAAAGACTAAGGTCAGAGGTAAAGCCAAAATATGGCATGTCCTCCTACCCTCTCTTTCTTTCTTATCCTAGTTCACTGGCTAAGATTCCCTGTCTGCCAAGCAGCTTCTCTCTCTTTTCCAGGATATTTAGCAGGAAGGACCCTGAGAAAATTGTAAAGTAAGCCACATTTGAGTAGGTCTTCTACAACCTTCACTTTCTACAAGCTTTTGTCCTGTTGGTGGTGCCACCTCCCTATTCCCCCACCATACACACATTGGGTCACAGATTTAGAGCTTGAATGAATGGACCTTAGAGGCCATCTAGCTAGACCACTCCCCTCATTTTACAGATGAAAATTTTAAGGCTTAGAGAAGTTAGATGACTTGCCCAAGGTCATACAGGTAGCTAATGGCCGGTCTAGGATTCAAACCAATGTACTCCAGGGCAACACCCTTTTTACTGTACCATGATGCTTCCTCTAATATTGTTTTGTTTTCTTACCTCTTCCATTATTAAAACGTCTTCTCAGGGATTCTAGGATCTGATAGACCCCTTCCTGTTAAGGTATAAATGATTGATAAGATTTAATGAATATGGGACTCCACTCAGGGGGTCCATTCATTTTAACATAAACGAAATTATAATTCAATAAATAAAGAAATATCCTTATCTGAGGCATCAGGAGGTTGGGTGAGAGAAGGATTATTTTGGAATTAGGAGGTAGACAACTTCTCCTGGACACCTGCTATTACTTACTGAGGCTGGCTTTGACAATTAGAGCAATAGTTTCCTCTTACCTATAATAATGCTACATATAAAATAAATTCAATGTATGTGAATGAACGGATGAATGAATGAATAGATGAATGCTTGAATGAATGAATGAGAAACATTTATTAAGGACTTACTTTATGCCAAGCATTTTGCTGAATACTTGTGGATACAAATATAACCCTTATTCTCAAGAAACTTAAAATAGGACACAATACCAAGAGGGAGTGGTTGCTGGGGAAGGTTATTTTGATTTGGAAAGTGGTGAGATCCCAACCAGTTCCTATACAGAAAACTTACCAAATCCATGTGAGTCCATATGAGATTTCACGATGCCATGTCATTGTGATAATAATGCTTGTCCTGACTTTCACAGAAAGTCATTGTAGAGATCAAATGACACTATGAAATCTTGTTTTTCTTTCCTTTAATTATGACCTCTCTTACATCCTGTGTCATGTATATTTTTCCACCCCATTTCCCTAGAGGGATAAGGGAAGGCACGCTGGCGTTATCATGCCTGGCTATAGGTGAGCATCAAGTTTGTCTGGTGCTGAACACTTCATTCTCCCCCACCCCCCAGCTTTTGAATAACCCAGATGTCCTGACTCTGAGGTGCCATAATGCTGGAGGAAAATGTTCTTCTTGGGAGTACATATAGTTTATGGCATGCCGAGAGCTCTCCCATTTGAGGCTTCTCCTCTGGGTTATGGCTGCTGTTCAGGGCAGTTGTTTGTAGCCCTACCCCCAGCCCTCAGTTTATGGCAGCAATAATAGTCACAGAGATGGCATTCTACATTTATGTTTTGCCTTTTTAATAAGATCACTTTGTTTGGCTCCTTAATATTTAATCCCATTTCATATTTACTTCCCAATCATTTAAAATCTCCTGTGTTTTAACTGTTGTTTGGAAAGAGCCAGACATTTCGCCTTTGCTGGGCGTGTGGTCTCTGCTGGTTGTTTAATCTAGGCCTGGTATATAGTCTCTTCTGGGCACTTCTTCCTGTTGGTCTCACATGATCAGTGATCAATATCGCTCTGCTGGTCCCATGGTCACTGCTGATCATTGCTCCGTGTAGCTCTACTGTGACTATAAGATCAGGAAGCTTTTTTCTGCTTCCACTTTGGGATTATGTTGGAATACTCAGCTGGGGTGCTACTTCTTCCACAGAGGAGATTGAATAGGTTCTGTCTGTTTAAAGCCCATAGGGTTTTCTGCTACAAGAAAGCAAAAACCCAGTAGAACTAGGCAGAAAATTCTTTCAGTGGCTTTTTCTCATATAGAAGTCTGTCTGTTCCTCTTATTCTTGGAAATGGACATTTCTTTTCTAAGAGTAAAACTTTTTGGAACACAGAGTCAGATAACTAGGACCCTCAGGTATAAATCTGGCTTTTCCACTTCTATTTACTGGTTACCAAGGGCTATGCACAGCCTGAATAAAAGTTAGAAAGTCTATGTGGCTCATTGCTTTATTTTCATGTTTTAAATTGCTTTCCACATGTTAGACTGCCCATGTAGAGGAAAACTACCAAAAGCTATTGGGGCTCAGTGTCCTACAGTTTCTCAACTCTAAAACTATTTTTGTTCTACCATGTAAATTAGTGGATAGGGAGGGACAGAGTTAGAGGAAAAAGCATAGGAAGGAACAAAGTTCAGTTCAGGGTCTAAGGTCATTTTTTTCCCTGCTTAAATCACAGAATCTCATTTAGAGGCCATCTAGTCCAACTCAAACCTGAAGAGGAATCCCCTCTATAAGCATCCCCTAAAAATGATCCAAGCGCTGCTTGAAGACATCCAATGACAACGAACTCTCTATCTTCTGAAGCAGCCCATTCCATCTTGAGATGGTTCTGATTGTTAGAGAAATTGACATATCATATTGACATATCAAAAATTGACATTGCTCATTTTCCAGCCCTCTGATACCAAGTAGAACAAGTCTAAACTTTCTTTATGTGTTAGCCCTACGGATATTTGAAAATAACAAGCACAATTCCCATTAAGTCTTCTCTTCTACAAAATAAACTTCCGCAGTTCTTTCAACTCATCCTTGCATGGCATGTTCTACAGCCCCAGCAATCAAAGAAAGCTCAGGATGAATGGAAAATACTGTCAGCTCCCACATCATTCTTTCTCTGCTGGGCTTTCTAGATATATCCCATACCAACTTCCACTACCCCCAGTCTGCTTCCCTAGCAGAGTGCTGAAAGAGTGGTGACATCAGACAGGAAACAGAACACATAGGTGAATTCCAAAATGAAACCTTGACATTTCTCGAGGCCAGCTAACACACTGGCTGTCATTGGAAAGTAGTAGATAGAAAGCCACAACCTGAAAGCCCAACACAGTGGTACTGTCAACAGGTGATTCAGGTGACCCAGGAGGATATATAATTGGAGGGATCTTTCTCTCCTCTGTTCATTTGTCTCTGCTCACATGGAGCTATGCTCTCCTGTATGGCACAAGAATTATGGTCAGCTATTTTATTCTTAGTTGATTGTGTTGGAAGATATCTCCTCCCAGCTAGAGTGATCCACTTACTAAACTCACCCCCTTTCAATTTATGAGGGTTTTACAGGGAACACAGTCACTCTAGCATGAATCATCATACACTGATAAAAAATAAATGAAATATAAAGTCCCCAAGGAGACGTTGTTCAATGTTTCCGTTCAGGAGTTCATTTCTGGGGAAGCTTTAAGAGCAGTGATTTTCTTTAATAAAACCAAAGGCAGTCTTACTCTTTCAAACTTCCGCCAAGGCCACTCAAGGGTCACTTCTGAAGTTGGTTGTCTGATCCTGTTTGGGTGATTTGACCAATCCTCTAACACACCCCTTTCACCCTTTCTTAGCTAGCTACCTGAAGGTTCAAATATATGAGTTCAAATTGATCTCTAAAGGGTCATGAATGTTAACACACTGACAATTCTAGCAGCAGATTCACCAGTCACAAATCCATAGATATTAAAATCAACAGTATGGACTTAAAATAATGAAGAATAATAACAACTAGTATTTAAAGCACCTTAAGGTTGGCAAAGTGCTTTTTATCTATTACTTTACTTGCTCTTCACATCAACCCTGTGAGTTAGGTGCTATTTTATCTCCATTTTATGGATGAGGAAACTGAGAAATGAAAAGGTTTAAGTGACTTGTCCAAGGTCACACAGCTAAGTAGTATCCTGACTCCAAGTTCTGTATTTTATCCACTGTACCATTTAACCACCATTATTATTTTGATAAAGAGATTTATTTTCATAGAAATAACTTAAGTGGCAGGATAATGTATCCTCAATCTAAGTTATCCATACCCCAGAGAAAGAAGAGAGGTTTGATCCATACAGCCATTTTCCAAGGCACCACTCTTCACTTGGTGGCAGCTACCCAAATTGCAGGCCCAAATATTTTGAAACCATTCTCTAAATTAAAGATAACCATCTAATCAGGCCTACGAACCCAAACCTATAAAGTGATGCCAGATACCCCATTTGGGTTATATCCTATGATTCTCCCTAGCAGAAGGGCTCTCCCATGTTCTTTCTACTGTAGTATGTTAACTAAATCTGACTCCCAGAATAAAGTTCCTGACATTCCAACATGAGTCTCACCTAGATAATTATTTCATTTTCCAGATCCCCTTGGAGCTAAATGTCCTATGCTTCAGGAAACCTAAAGAAATCAAAACTAACCCACAAATTCTCAGATAATAGTGATATTGGAGCAGGTCCATACAACAAACACCTTGTGCCCCAAATTGCCATCTCATTGACCTCTGGCTCAAATCTGGAAGAAATCTTAGAGACTCATAGGATCAAAGGGATTTAGAGCTGACAGTAAACCTCATGTTAAAAATGGAGAAACTGAGTCCCACTCTTTCCAAATGAATTGCCTAAGAGTCTCCTAACTCTTAAACTTAAGTGAGACTGTTGCTTCAAGGGTTAATACTACGATTTCATCATTGCACCCAAGAAGCAATAGGAAATAGGTGCAAAGATAGGGCTCCCACAACAGTAAATAGGCATTCTGACTTTCTATGCCTTAAAAAATGGAATTATCTAGTGGCCAGGCAAGGCTAGTCTTCAGATAACAGTCATCTACTTGAAGTCTTTCATCTTGAGCCTAATCTGCCAGAACTCACATCTGTGAACTTAGGGTCACCTTCACTCCACAATGACACATTGAGGACTTTAGTGGAGGAAGGAGCTGTCACTGTCATTATCAAAACAATGCTATTTATTTCACCCATTTTATTGTCATAAAGTGATTGACATTCATTTTCTCCTTTTGCTGTCTTCATTTTGCAAAATAGGAAGATGTGTGACTTGTCCAGGGTCATATGGGTAGAAAATGGAGAAATTAACACTTAAACCCAAGTCCAATGCTCTTTCTAGGAGACCATCCCTATACTATGTATGCTTCCCTCCTGTGGCAAGGAAAGGGACAATAATACTAGTGGGTGTCATACCATCACCGAAGCTTCCAGGAAAAGTGTCTTAATATGGGCTCCTTTCTACCAAGGCTATGTATTTGAGAGGTGAAAACTTCGTCAAGTCTGAGATATGAGTAGTATTATCAAGACCATCTGAAGACATGCCAAAGAAATGATTCTAAGAATGGAAATTTAGAGCACCATAGTCAGCTGGTGGGGGAGATGTATTCTGGGTTGGCAAATTGTCAGTGTCCTGTATGTCCCACCATATAGCTGCCTGCCAATGCTTCTAGCCAGCCTTGATTGTAGGTCAAGATGGATGATACGTTGGGTGACTCAAGGCAATGAAAATTGAATGAATGAAAAATGAAACCAATGAAAAAGAGTCTTCTGTCAGTCAACCCAATGGCGGGTTAAATCATTTAAATTCTATTACAATAAAATAAATAAATAAGTTCTATTTCCAAGTAGTTAGGGACATAGATATTCCCACAACCTACTAAACAGGGACACAGATATTCCCACAACCTACTAAACAGGGGCCAAAATAGAGGCAACAGCAAGGACACCTCGAATCTACCTTTGCTACCTGGAGCCAATTGACTTAAAAGGAAAGAAAACTGGCTTTCCCTCCAGCATCTTTCCTCCCAAATCAAGTGCAGGAAGCAGACTTCTTGAAGAGGTCATTTTATTTTGGTTTGGAATGGGATACTAGCGATACGCTGTCGCCACTTTAAGTAGAATGAGCATTCTCATGAAGGCTAGGGTTTCTGAATATATATTGCATTTAGTAGAGAAAGGGAAGACCAAGGCACCTCAATGCTTTTCTGTCTTGTTGTTTTAGTTTCCTGCAGACTGGCAGGTTTTTCCATCTCTTCCATTGAGGAGTCTCTAGTCTTTATAGAATCTTAGCATTTTAGAGTTGGAAGAAGCCCTAAAGTTCAATTAGTCCAACCCTGTTCAGGTATGCATTGGACTATGTGACCTACCAGCTTCTGAGTCTCTGCAATTTTACAGATAAGGAAAATAAGCCCAAAAAGTTTAAGTGATTGGCTCAAGGTTAAATGAGTTGTAATGGGCAGAGCCTGAATTGTAACTCAGCTCATCTGACTCCAGGCCTATCTCCTACTTCTTGGCTCAGTCTTGGGTGACTCTCTCAGATTGTGTCTGAGGGAGGGGCAGAGGTGGGAGGAAGGCGCTTCCTGAAGGCCAATTAGGGCGTCCTTTTCTCCACCTTATTGAACAACATCATAAAATGTTAGAGCTGGCCTTGTAGGTCATCTATTTCAACTTTCTCATTTTATAGATGAAGAAATTAAAGGTGAGACAGGATAAAAACTACATGCAAAAGGTCATATAGCGTTTCATTGGCAGACTTGGTCTATAATGTGATGGTTCAGTCCCCTGGAGAATCAGCTCTCCCTGCTGTGTCTAATCCTTTTGTAAGCTGAATCAATAATAATAGTCTAAAGTCATTTACGAAGCATTTTATTTATCCTGTTTGATCCTCACAAGCCCAGGAGTTCAGTTGGACAAGTATTCCTATCACCTTTTGCTGGATGAGGAAACTGAGACTCACAGAGATTAAGTGATTTGTCCAAGGTCACCCACACAGTGGTGATGGCTAGGATTTGAACGTAGGCCTCCTAATTCCAGATCCCATGCTAGAGCTGCCTCACGGACATCACTTCCCCTACCTCACCCCTCCCTCAGGCTGGAGGCTATGCATCATCAGCATCCTTGTCACCATCAGATCACTCCTTAGGGGAGCCCTGATACCATAGCAGAAAACCAAATCAGGCCCCTGTGTCCAGATGGTGCAGGCAATGCCTAAAATCCAGATTCCCGTGATTCTATCTAAAGCTCTCACCACTTTACCTACCCCAGAAAAGAAAGAAACTTCTCTCTCTCTCTCTCTCTCTCTCTCTCTCTCTCTCTCTCTCTCTCCCTCTTTCCCTCCCTCCCTTCTCTCCCTCCCTCTCTCCCCCCCTCCCCTCTCTCATACACACACTCTCATACACACAGTTTCTCATACACGCACTCTCTCATAAACATACATGCACACGCTTTCATACATACACACTCTCATATACACACTCTCATACACACACTCTCATATACACATACACTCTCTCTCATACACACACACTCTTTCTCTCATGCACACACACACACACACACTCATACACACACAGTTTCTCATACACACACTCTCTCATACACATACATGCACACACTCTCATATACACATACTCTCTCTCTCATACACACACACACACTCTCTCTCATACAAACACACTCTTTCTCTCATGCACACACACACACATACACACACACTCTCTCATACACACACACTCTCTCATACACACACATATTCTCTCATACACATACATGCACACTCTCTCATACACACACATAGACACACGCACACGCACACTGCCCTATCTTGTAGCTGATCCCCTCAAGGCTTTTTTTTTTCTGGCTAGGTGACAGGTATACTAATCTAATAGACTAATCCATAAAGTAATGGGTGTAATGTGTGTCAACATGGTATTCCTCCTAGGGAAAAATATTTTCTTTTTAACAAGGACCTCCTGAAGACATGCCAAAGAAATGATTCTAAGAATGGAAATTTAGAGCACCATAGCCAGCTGGTGGGGGAGATGTTTTCAGGGTTGGCAAATTGTCAGTGTCCTGTATGTCACACCATATAGATGCCTGCCAATGCTTCTAGCCAGCCTTGATTGTAGGTCAAGTTGGATGCTATGTATCATCAGCATCCATGTCAACATCAGGTCATTCCTTAGGGGAACCTTGATAATGTAGCAGAAAACCAGATCAGGCCTCTGTGTCCAGATGTTACAGGCAATGCCTAAAACCTGGATTTCCTTGATTCTATCTGAAGTTTCCCCACTTTAACTATCCACCCCAGAAAAGAAAGAAACTTCTTTTAAAGCATCATTGTTTTCAATTTTTTATAACCTGGATAAAAGACAATGTAAGACTACTTCAGACTCTAAATTTAGGACCTTAAGGTCATTTGCTTTTGGTAAGAGGCTCTGCTTAACAACTTGGGTATCAGTTATTTCCTAATAACAGAGGTGTGAAGAAAGTGCCTTATAAACCATCACCTATACAAATTGCATCAAGACTTTTGGAACAGTCCGTAGAAATGTGAGTTATGATTGTTCTGGGTGAAAGTTGTAGGATAAGAATCTCTGATGTTTATGTAATGGTTTATGGAATAAATAAATAAATATAGTCTCACAGGACCCTCATCTTGTGAATTAGGGAGGGAAGAGTGACATCCCCATTTTAGAGATGGGGAAACCAAGGCTCAGATCACACAGTAGGTAGCAGAGCCAGAATTTGAACATAGTTCTGATTGCAAGTCCAATGGTCTCCCTACCGCACCTTGTTGTTTCATGTGAATCTAAAGGAAAGAGTGCAATTCATTGGACCATTTGGGGAATGGGAGAACTTGATGCCATGGATCATTTCCACATTTTCAGCCATTTCCCTTATCAACTGAGCCCTATGAAAAGAGCCTCCATAAACGGATGAGTGAGGACTGAAGCATGTTTGCTCCTTCATAAGCCAGTTCATTACTTTAAGCCTCTGGCCAGACCCTGACAAACCTGCAGGAGCCTTGGCTGGAGTCAGACGTTCTTTCCTTAAGCTCTTTGTTTTCTTTGTACTGTTATTCATGTGAAAAGGTTTGGGTTTTTTTTTTCTTTATTTATTTCTTTGGTTTTTGTTTGTTTGTTTGCCTGTTTTGGTTTTTTTTTTTTGGTTTGTTTTTGGAAAGGAAAATGGGTGTCCTATTTGAAAGCTGAGTTCCTTGTTTCTTTCTTTTGCCCCATCACTGGCTGCATGCTCTCTATTGATGTCTTGTTCCCGGTCCTTGACACTGACCATCTTGTCTGTGAAAGGAAGCACTCCGGCTGGCATGATTGATAAGAAGAAAGGGAAGTTTTCTTGGTTTAGTCACTCCACAGAAACCCATGGTAATGTTCCACTGTGCTCTGTGTGTGTACGTGTGAATTGGTGTCTGTGTGTGTATGTGTGTCTGTGTCTGTGTGTGTGTTGATGGGAGGGTGCTCCTCTCGGGGGCTTATCTTGTACCCCTGTGTGCATTCCAGGGGATGGCCCACTGCCCATCCCCATTCTAATTTCTTCAGATGTGTAGCCAGTGGCCCATGGCAATCAAGAGTTGCTGTCTTACTTCCATACTAGCATGGATTACAGACTAGTTTCTTCCCTTGCACAGTGCCTAGATCACGCAACAGTTTACTTGGCACAGAAAACAGGTTTTTTCAGTCCTTTGGAATTAGGAATAACATAGCTACTCCTTATGCACATCCCTAATTGTCCTTTTAAGAATGCATCCCTACCTCTACTGTCACTACCATTTGGGGTGAAGGACAAGACTTTGCTTAAAGCAGAGTGAAACAGAGGCAGACATAACCCCTATATGCCTTGGAATTTCACATCAACATGCATAGCTAGAGTATGTCAACATACATAGAAGGTCAAGAGCAAGAAGGCTCTTCATTTTTTATATTTATCTTTTATGGTATTTATGGAACAAATAACCTGGTCAGACCCAAAAGGTTCATCTTCTCAGCACCCAATGCTGAAACTATTCCCAAGGCCCAGATCCTCCATTCACAAAAGCCCCTTCAGAGTCCTGTATGTAGTCATGCTAATTTACATGTTTTTGTATAAATTATGTATATATACACATATATTAAGGGCTACAAAGCATTTTACAGGCCTTATCCTCTCTTTTGATCCTCAAAACAATCCAGTGAGGTAAGTACTGAATGCATCATTATCCCATTTTCCACCCTAGGAAACTGAGACTCAGAGGCTTAAAATATGTCGCCTAGTCACTAGATAATTTAGGCCTTCTGACTCCAAAACTAGTGCTCTTTTCTCTGTACCTTGTACCTATGCAATTCCCATGATGTCAGTCAAGGTAGTTGACTTTTGGTATAGGGCAAAGAGTTAACATTTGGGGGAAAATAGAGAGAGAGATGGCCTTGTAATTCTGGGTTTATTTGTAGCTAACCTGACCACAAATGATTCCAAATAACAGGAAGTTTCTGTCTCCTATAGTGAACAGCCATTTATGAATTTTTCATTCAGATTTCCCTCTTCTCCAGGATTCAGACTTCTCTTGATTACCTGAAATACCCCTTTCTCCAAAAGAAGACAGAAAATTCCTGTCATTACTATCCTAACAACCAATAGTCTTCTCCAGGTTTTGGCCCTGGGGCTGAGGGACAAACAAGATAGATCCACATTCCCCTTTCTATTAGGAAGAGTGATGTTTGTATCCCCCAAGTCAGTCTGTTCTGGAAGAAGAGCTGGGCAGAGTGTATGTGGTACCTCATCTGAGAAGCAAAGGATGGAGCAAAACTACTCAAATCACAGGATTTAGAACCAGAAGGGTCTTTAAGCCACCTCTAGATCAGCAATTCTCAAAGTGTGGTCTGGGGCCCCCTGGGGGTCTCTGAGATCCCTTCAGGGCGTCCACATGGTCGAAACCATTTTGACAATACTAAGATATTATCTTGCTAATTCTCCCTTTTCCACCTACATATCTATGTGAGGACAGATTTTCTTCATATGTTTCAACCAAAACAACATATCATAGCAGATACGAGAATCCAGCTGTCTTCTGTTAAACTAAACACTAAAGAGATTTGTAAAAATATATAAAACAGTGTCACTTCTTACTAAATTGCTTTTTTTGGTTTGTTTTTTGCTTTGGAATATTTAGTTTTTCATTGAAAATGCTACTTATGTTAGGCAATGAGTTGGCTTTCATTTTAAGTGAATTAGATAAATATTTCAAAATTTTATCCGTTTCAGTTCCTAATATGGTAAATCTTAATAAATATATACATGCACATATGTGTGTATACATATACATGTGTGTATGTGTGTATACGTCATATGTATGCTATATATCAGGGTTAAGTGACTTGCCCAAGGTCATATGACTAGTCTGAGGCTGGATTTGAATTCAGGTCCTCCTGACTGTAGGGGTGGTGCTCTATCCCCTGTGCCACTTATCTGCCCCTCAATAGATGTTTAGCACATACCATAAAAGCTCTTTGTATCCTCAGTGATTTTTTAAGAGTTTAAAGAGGTCCCAAGGTCAAAAAATTTGAGAATTGCTAATCTAGATCAATCTTTTATTTTACAGATTAGAAGTGCTTTGCCCAAGATAAATAACACTGGTAGTAAATAAAAGAGCCAGTGCCTCCAAATATACTGTTCTTTGAGCCTAATTTCCTTTCCGTCATGCAATACTAAAAGGGAAAAAGCAGGTCAAAATGGAGAAAGGACCCACTTCAGCACCAAAACTTTTCTGTTGAAAGGGGAAAAAAATAACAGTTTCTTTGAGACATCTGCTTCCCATCCCTCCCCCCAGGTTAGATGTGAAGACAACTTCCCCTCTGGAAGTCCTATGTACTACTTTCTTGGGTAGTCTGACAAGAGATAACTAGCCTAGGACAGCATGTTACACTTGCTTATCTCTCAAGCCAAGTTGTTGAGATGGAAATGTCAGGATTACTGAATCCCAACCTGGTGGGCAGTCACCAGGCTCCAGATCTATTGTGTTTATGGGTCCCCATACTCTTATAACTCCAGTATTCCCAGTTTCTAGCTAGTGAACTTGAACCTTGAGTTCACCTAGTAAAGCCAAGTCCAAGTTGACCCAGACTCTAGATCAAGGGTTCTTAACCTGGGGACTCATAAGGGATCTTTGGATAAATTTTAGGAGGCATGTAAACTTGGAACTTTAGATACTCTGATAACTGTGTTTCAATCTAATTGGTTTCATTTGCAATCCTATGTGTTTTATGATATGCATTTTAAAACATTGTTCTGAGTAAGGCTCTATAGATTTCACCAGACTGCCAAAGGAGTTCATGACACACAAACAGGTTAAGAATCCCTGTTCCAGATTCTTTCTAGGTGATAGGAATGGGATGATTTAGAAAACAGGAGCCAGATGAAGACCTTGGCACATTGCCAAAAAGTCCACAGCAGTCATACTTTGTAAAGCACAGCTATAAGTTTGGCATATGTGCGCACGTGCGCGCGCACACACACACACACACACGTCTTAAGTATACAATCAACCAAACAACTCTTTCTTCCCAGTTTAAGTGTTAATAATAACATAGTAACAGCAACAACAGCACATTTCTAGAGCACTTTCACAAAAACCCTATGAGGTAGGTAGTAAAATTCTCAAAGAGGTTCAGGGAATTTGCCCAAGTCATACAAGTAAGAATAGTAAGTAAGAAAGGAGCCAGGACTCAAATTCAAATTCCAGCTCTTGGAGAACGGGCTAGATGGGAATGAATGAAGGCGGGAAAAGTCATCTCCTGAGAGTTTCCCTCTTTATGAATGGTAAGTTAGGAAACTGGTCTTACAGGCTATCAATATTTGATGCTAAATTCATCCATTTGTCAGAATACACTGAGGTATGCCAGTGCTGGTTTTTTGTTTCAAGGTGATCATTCATGTATCTCAAAGCATTTCCAGTAAGGGGGGTGGGGGAAGATTGATCTCGACAGCAGTTCCCTACCATCACACCCCACTCCCACTCTACCAAGACAATTCGCACTACTTTTTATTGACCAACAGTACAGCTTATCTGGGATAAACAATAAGACAATAACCTAGGAAATTCTACTTCCCTCTCCCTTCAAACTCCAGGACTCTGGGACTTATTAAAGTAGATTTCATTCTCCTCGGTGGCAACTACCACCACTCTACCAACTTCAATACTTCTACCCAAAGTCACTTCCTGAGACTCAACATTGCAGCTGTCAATCACTATTGGACATGTCAGCAACTAACCTTCTCCCACTACCCCAATTTTCTGCTTTCTCCCTTTTGACTCTTGCAGTGAGCATGCCCACAAGCGAGACAGAGTCCGTCAACACTGAAAACGTGGCTGGAGGGGACATCGAAGGAGAGAACTGTGGGGCAAGGCTGGCGTGAGTAGGCATGGCAAAGCCAATGGGCATAGGGCATTTATGGGAGCATTGCCCTATGAGTTGGGGCAATCAGATTGGGTTATTTAAAGGGTGTCAAGTGGTCCAATGCAGTTGGAGGATGAGAGACTATCATCAAAAAGAAGCAGAAACACCAGACAATGGCATAAGTGGAGTGAAAGGCATGATTTAATATATTTGGTTATGTCTGATGGATTGATGAGCTGGGAGGGCTGGAAGAGAATGTTACCATTGAGGTAGAACTCCAAGTAAAAATTCCCATGTTTCCTATGAAGGTCTGTGCTTTGGATTTCCATCCCCTTGCATTGAAACAAACAAAAGTGTACTCTATTGTTGAGTTTTTCAGCTTTACAGTCTCATTGGAACTTTTCCCCATCTAAAACAAAGAGACTATGAAACAAAAAGAATATTAGACCTTGCTGACCAGGCTTTAAATTCTGTTCGGCAGGAGAACCTAGGCTAAAAAGAAAATAGAAAAGCATGATATGAGCCATTAAAAAAGACATGATCTATGCCACTGAAGGAAAGAAGTATCATTAATGTGAACACCAGATCACTCAAAACTCATCTTTGTTTAACTTTAGAATATAATAATAATATGATAATATCCAAAGAGCATTTTAAGGTTTTCGAAGTACTTTGAGCCTCATAATAGCCCTATGAAGTAAGAGCTACAGTTATCATTATCTTCATTTTGCTGTTGAGGAAACTCAGGTTTAAAGACCTTAAGTGACTTGCCCATGGTCACACAGCTACTAAGTGTTGGGGGTGGAATTTGAACAAAGGTTTCTCCTGACTCCATCTCTACTGTTCTTGCCATGGTTAATCAAGTAATCAACATTTATTAAGCCACTTCTTGTATTTAGCATACAGGATACAAAGAAAAAAAGAAATAGATTCTGCCCTCAAAGAGCTTACATTCTAGGGGAGCAAACAACAAAAACACCAAAGTAAATACAAAACATGCATAAAGTAAATATGAGGTATGAGTATCTAGGTGGGCTCAGGGGATAGAGGGTAGGGCCTGGAATCAGGAAAACTCATCTTCTCAAGTTCAAATCTGGCCTCAGACACTTCCTAGCTGTGTGACCCTGGGCAAGTCACTTAATACTGTTTGTCTTAGTTTCCTCATCTATAAAATGAGTTGGAGAAGAAAATAGCAAAGCATTCCAGTATCTTTGCCAAGAAAACCCAGATGAGGTCATGAAGCATCTTTGATGACTGAAAACAACTGAACCATAAAATATGAAGTAAATTTTGAAGTTGGGGCTGGCACTGTACCATGTTGACCATGCTGCCTACTAGGGACAGTTCCCTCAAACATACAACACACACACACACACACACACACACACACACACACCTCCCATAGTGGTCAGCTCTAGGCAGTGATAGAGAGAAGGGCCTTAAATGATCCACTCAGCATTCCACTTATGAAAAATTAAGAATCAGCTCCATTAGCTTTGTTATATTAATCTTGAACATGGAAAAACAGTAAGACCCTCTGAAATGTTGACCTAAAGAAATGAACGTTGAAATGGTCTAATTACCAGAAGTTGGTTTTGTTTTTTTAAAGGCAGACTTTAGATATGAAGAAATTAATTTTTCCCTTTGGAGAATAGAAACAACATCCCCTGCTGTAGACACTTGTTTGGGGCATAAAGATCACAGACTTCAACTTCATAAATAGACTGCCTTGTAATAGTAGGTGAATTAAAATGAAATTAATTGAATCGAATCTACTTGAATTCAAATGAGATGCAACTAGATAGGCAGCACTGAAGAGGTCTGGCTTCATGTAGGATGAGTCTCTAAAGATTTCATCGAACAAAGGGCATCCTTTTCACCTGTCAGAAATGGCTCGGTTATTTCGGTCCTAAGACAGTCCCCCAAAGAGGAGCTTACAGGTTATCTGAGCATTTGTTGTGCCAGACCCTGGGATGATTTCTGAGGATGAGGAGCTAGAAAGAAGCTCAAGACCTGGGGACAAACCAGCTCTTAGGATTTCTCCCTCCTGGGCATGCGGGACTTTTACTATCACTCACTCTGACAGAGGCACCAGGGAGTCTGCACTGCAGATTTCTGAGGAAGGTAGGGAGGTAATTATTGTCAAAAAGTTAAAATACCATGCTAATTACATTTTTAAGCAATAGCCTGGTATTTTTTTTTACTTCCTCTCCCTTATTAGGGATGGTAGAAAACAAAGTCTTTGAATTCCTAGAGGCAGCCTTTACCCAGTGAAAGCCAATTGAGAAACCTTCCATCCTCATCAGTAGTAGGGCTACCTTCATTCTGAGATCCTTGGAAGGGTCCATGGAAAGATCCTCTCCCCAGGAGGGGAGAAGGAAATGATACAGGGCCTTAAGACATGTTCCAAGGGTCCAGAACAAGATAGAACAGGTAGAATAAGAACAGGGAGACTGTTTAAACTTAATAGCTTTAGGAAGATGCTGAGATACAGTTATTCTGTGCCTCGCTGGACATCGAACCATAGGAAGTCAAAATTGAAAGGCACTTTGGGGCTCCTCTGGTCCATTTGACAAGTCAAGTCAACAAGAATTTATGAAGTGCTTATTCTGTGACAGGCTCTGTGCTAAGCAAATGAGAGGCAAATAAAATCAGAAAGAAAGGCTGTCCCTGCCTTCAAGGTGCTTACATTTTAATGAGAGGAGATGACTTATAAAAGAGACCTGAAGAAAGGGACAGGGAAAGGAGCCTGGTAGAAAAGGTCTGAGAGAGTCAAGATTACAGCCTGGAGATATGGCCAGTCTCTTCCTTAAAATGGAAGTTCTAGGAAGAAGCAGACAATCCAAGGGAAAGGTGTCAGGTTCAGGGGTAGAATGAGCTTCCAAGGTGAAGAGATTTCTGAGAAAGACCAGGAGAGTCAGGAGAGCAGCCTGGTGATGGGGGAGTAGAGGGTGGAAGGAGAGGTGAGAATGAAGGCCAGAGAAGGAGCTGAAGCCCAGGTCTGACTCCTGCCTCTTTCTTTCACAAGAGTAAGCTAGGAGCCCCTGCCTGGTCTTCTTATTAAACTTAGTCCCATCTCTAAGCCCCTACCCTGGGAAGGCCTGGGGATTCTTCAATTCCTCATTTGAGCCATGTAACAACCATATGAGATAAGAGCTGTAGGTATGGTTATCCTTGTCTTACTGTTGAGGAAACTGAGATTTAGGGAGTTTAAGTGACTTGCCCATAGTAAGTAGGCAACAATGCGGGTACTACTCCTAGTAGTAGAATGCATCCTATCCATCTCTGTCTATGAGACTAACCTCATCCCTGTCTGTGTCTTTCTGTAAATCCTACACAAGAACTCCATCCTTCCTGCTGGGGGCCCATCTCTAGACTGTAGGGACCTAGCAAAGATGGAGTTCACAGGATTATTTATCACTCACATATATCACAGAGCCAACCTACCTTCTTTTTCTTTTTCTCTTTCTTTTTTTCTTTTGAAGCAACCAGGTTAAGTGACTTCCCCAGGGTCACACTGCTAGGAAGTGTCTGAGGTCAGATTTAAATTCAGGTCCCACTGACTCCAGGGCCGGTGCTCTGTACACTGTGCTGCCTCGCTACCCCTCCCATCTTTTTCCAATCACACATCTCTCTAATGATCTTTACTCTGTACTTGGGCCACAGGGAATAAAAAGCAATAGCTCCTGCTCTCAAGGGACTTACAATCTAATAAAGAGGATGAGAAACAAGAAAGTATAGAAATAAGGATAGGATGTGATCAGGACAAAGAAGAAATTTAAACAAAATGCACTAAGGACATTTGAAGAGGAAGAAATCCTTTAGAGGAGAGAAAGGGAATTAAGGGAAATTTCATGGAAGGGATTGTACCTCATCTGGGCCTTGAAGAAAAAGGGAAAGGAAATAAACATTCACATAGCATCTTCATTGTGCCAGGCACGGTGCTGCCTTTTTTTTCTTTACAAATAAATTTTCATTTGATCCTCACAACCACCCTGTGAGATAGATGCTGTTAATATCCCCATTTTACAGTTGAGGAAACTGAGGCAAACAGAAGTTAAGTGACTCACCCAGAGTCATATAGCTTGTTAGTAAGGCCAGATTTGAACTCTGATCTTCCTGAGTCCAGGTCTGGCAATCTGCCCTCCACCTAGCTACCTCTAAGAAAGAGAATGATTTCTACAAGGGCAGATATGTGTTCTAGGCCTGGGGAAGAGCCAACAAACTGGACGAGGAGAGAGCAGGATGAAATCATGCTGGTCAGTTTGGCTATGATATAAAGTGCGTGAGAAGGGGAAAAGTCATGTTGGAGAGGATGGTTGGAACAAGACTGTAAAGGGCCTGCCTTCCCTGGCAAGCAAAGGAGTTCACATTTATCCTATCTGAAACAGAGAATCACTGAACGTTTCTGAGTGAGGTGTAACATAGTCAGACCATGTCTTAGGAAGCTTATTTTGGCAGTTTTATAAAGGATGGATTGGAGAGGGAAGAGACTAAAGTTAGGGAGAACAGTTGGGAAGCTATCACAATAGCCCAGGAGAGTTATAAAGGGTGGTGGCCATATGTGAGTGGAGAGGAGGAAATGGATGGGAGTGATATTCTGGAGACATTACAGATGTGGGGATGGTGGAGAAGGAGGCCTCCTAGAACCATAGACAGAGAGCCAGAATCAATCTTAGGTCAGTCATGATCTTTTAAAAGGGTTTCCAACTATTGAAGGAGGTTCTGTCCACAGTGGACAATTGGGGCATTGAGGCCCAGAGAAGTGCCATGGATAGATTCATGCCACTGGCCTAGAAATGAATAGAAGAGAAAGTTTCCCTCAGTCCCATTCCCTCCATTCAATCTCAAAATGCCACAGAGAATCATGAAAACGGTGACCATACCTGAATTGTGACCCCTTGGTTTTTCACTGTGCCCCTAGAAATTCCTTCTGAGGATTTAAACAAGCATATCCAGGCCTCCCCAAGTCTGGATTCTCAACTGTTACTTAAGACTATTTGAAGTGAGTCAAAGGGAAGATATTCTGATGAGATCAGGAGGGCAGTCAGTCAGAACTTGAGCTCATGGGCCCAAAGGCTCATAGATGTCGAGTCCAACCCCTTCATTTTACAAATGAGAAAACTGATTTCAAGCCAACAAGCATTTCTTAAGTGTTTACCATTGCCAGGAATCATAATAAAAAGGGGCAAAAAGAGTCCCTGGCTTCAAGGATCCCACAATATAATGGAAGCATACTCAAATAACTATTTACAAGGGGCAACTAGGTGGCACAGTGGATAGAGCACCAGTGCTGGAGTCAGAGGGACCTGAGTTCAAATTTGGTCTCAGTCACTTAACCCTGATTGCCCCAAGGGAAAAAAAACCCCTATGTACAAACAAGATATATACTGGATAACTTGGAATCTAGAGAGATTGGGTAAGACAAGTCCAGGCTACAAAAGGAATGAGTAGCAGAGCTGGGATAAAAACCTGATTCCTCTGAGTCCAGACTTCTTTTCTCTGCCTTCCTTGGGGTATCCTCAAAGACCAACTCAGAATTTCCTTGGAATCAAAAGAATAAGGCCCAAGGTTAGAGAGAGCCTCATTCAACCCCTAAGTCCACTTATAATGATGAGGGGGAAATTGGGTTCTCCTTACCAGGAAAGCCTCTATTTCAAAAATAAGCCCTGACATATCTCAAGCTAAAGATGTCCCTGGTTGGAGGTAGAACACCTTGGAATTTCCATGACCCAATTAGCAACTTTAAAATGTTTGATTCTGGCTCTAAATAAAAATATTCTCCTTTTCCTCCTCTTTCCCTTCCCACGCTCCTTGATAACATATGATTAAAGCCTCCCACCCAAGCATGTAGACTTTGGGGGTAGGGAGCTAGCTACTAGCAACCATATTTTAGCAGTAAAGACAGACAGATGACAGAGGCGGGGGAGGGGGGAGAAGTGAGAGATTATTTTTAAGTGTTTGTTAGGCACAAAGCACGGGGAGTATAAATACAAGCAAGAATCACAGTCCCTACTCTTCAACAGCTTACATATTAATGGGGGAACACCATATGTAAAGGGGAGCTAGCTGGGAAGCAGGGAAAGGGTAGGAGAGAGGCTGTGGTCATCAAGGAAGAGGAGGGGTCCAGAGAAAGAGATGAAACCTAGCTGAGGCCCTTCCTACAATGGTATTTGGGGTGGGGTGGGAATTGCCAATCAGGAGAGGTGGGTTTAGGGTAAAGGGTTCTCCGAGGCTCAGTGTCCTTGAGATGCTAGATGCCACTTTTTCATCTTTTCATTAATTTTTTTTAATTTAAAAAAATGTGGAAAGTTTTAGTGCTTTCTTCCTCTACAGAATAAGTTCCTTTGAGCAAATCTGGAATGACATCAGCTCATAGATTTAGAGTAGGAATCAAGTAATCATCAAACATTTATTAAATACCCAATATCCAAATACCAGGACAAAAAAATGGAACAGCTCCTACCTTCAGGGAGTTTATGTTCTACTGTTCAGTTGAACTTGTTCACAGACAAATAAATAGAAACAAATACACAGTAATCTGGGGGGTGGGAAGCTTCCAGATCCTCTGCTCCAAACAGCAAACCTCCCTCCTTCCTTTTCTTCTTCCTTTCTATCTTTTTGCTTCTGTTTCCATCCTGATCATTCTCTCTCCACCTGAAAAGTCTTTAATTTTCAGTACTCTATGTCTAGCACTGAAAAAACCTTCTGTCTTTTCATTCCAATGTTTCTTTCATGTGCTCAATGGCCCTCACTCCCCACGTCCTCTTGATACCTAACATCTTTCCTTTTGATTTTCTTTCTCCTCTGTGGATCTCTGCTGATTTCTCTGCTTCTTCTTCTCTCCCTGTCCATGTTTCTCTTATTTAGGTCCTTGGTAATTTCTGACTCCTTTAGATCTTCTTTTGGGTCTCTCTTTTGAAAAGTTGCCTTTTAATTTAGTTATGCATCCAAATCTAATCCCATAGATCAGCCTTAAAAGTAGCACAGAAATTTGCACATATGAATAAACTATGTCATGAATTTCCTTTCCATATTCTTATTTTTTGAATGTTCCATGAGTCTTCAATGCTACACACGACTGACGATACTTCCAGTATTATTCTCAGACCCTCCCTCTCTAAACCTTTGGCTATTTCTTTTTTACCAGTTTCCAGTCCTCAAAACAAGATTGTTTTGGCTTCTCTGTTTCCAGCTGGGCTATTTTGCCTTTTACACTGTTCTTGTAACCCAAATGCTATTCAGTCTCTGGCTCAGGGCCAGGGGACAGTGAGAAAAGGAATCGTTGCAGGTGCCACTTATACTGGGACTTAATCGGGAACTACACCCCTCTCCATGAGAGGCCTTCCCTTCTTTTATATTTCCAAGCAAGAGCAGATCCTTCTTAATAATCAATTGGCAGGAAGATCTCTCCATAATTTTCCCCTGACCCAGCCTCAAGCGCCTTGCTGCATGGATTCTGGTTGACTGGGAGAATGTAACTGTAACAGCCTTCTGCCTTGACATGGGAGCATAAGAATGAGTCGGGAAACACCATCCATTGGGTTGGGTTCTTTAGTATCAGGAGAAAGTCAACATCTGGGCCAGGGGTGGGGAACCTGCGGCCTTAAAAGTCACATGTGGCCTTCTAGGTCCTCATGTGGCCCTTTGACTGAATCGAAACTTTACAGAAATGAAGGACCTATAGGGCCACATGTGACCTTGAAACCACAGAATCCCCACCCCTGATCTGGGCACTAGTTGAATTAGCATGAAAGTATATATGATTCAGTAACACATCTCTGTTTTCTTTTAGGCACCGAATCTCCAAATCAAAATTCAGGTGAGTGAGATACATTTCTCCTTTCCTCTCTTCCCTTCTCCTGTCCCTCTTGTCCCATACCTGCCTCTTTCAAATGACCAAAGCTTTGCCCACCAAGTTGGGTGGTGGGGTACTGCCTAAGAGAGTGATTTCTTCCTTCGTGTCTATAGGCCAAACCAAGATTCAGAAAGTCAAGAAAAGCCATTTTCTCAAGAGTCAAATTTACTGAAATGTCCAAATAAGTCAATCCTGATGTCAGTGACTTCATGGGAGAACAGTGAGATGAGAGAGGTGGGGAACTAGAACAAATTATACCATAGATAATTGGGCCAGCTTTACAGGTGCACACTATTAATTTATTGATTTTGTTGAGTAGTATTACCATTTCTGAGCCTATTTCATCAAATCATAGTGGAAAGGATCATTAGAGAATATCTAGCCTAACCCCTAAATTAGACTTAGAGTAAAGAGGTGACTTTCCCAAGGTCACACAGCTGGTAAATAGCAGAGTCAGAATTGGAACCCAGAACTCCAAGTTCAGTGCTCTTTCCAGTATACTGGCATGATGCTTGTTAAACTCCTATGGTGAATCGTGTGTCATGAAACACAGAGAGGGCCTGAAAGGCCGAATATAGAATTACTAATTCTACCACAGTCCCCTGACCAAAGAGTCTGACTGTCTCCAGAGGGCTTTGAGCCCTGCAGCCTTTGGAGTAGTCTGTACTTAATGCCCTCTGGAAGATGGGAGCCAGGAGCTGCAGTGTCCCGTCACCCCTGTGCCTCTGGGGAGACTTTCTTCCCACTGCAACAAACATGTTTCCTTGTTAGCATGAAGGGGACAAGAATAACAGGCAAAATTCCCCTTCCTGTTCCACCATGTCATTTCCATATCCTACATGCATATGTAAACATATACATATTCATACATACAAATAAGTTATGGCATTCATTATACAATAGAAGGTGTTGCCAGGAAACCCGTTGCTAAGCAAGCTATATTTTGTAAGTGTGGGAGGTGTGTAATTAGCTTCTAAACACCTTCTCTGGGTAGCAGTTACTCCCTTATTCCAACCCAAATGAGTGTGGCATTCATGAATGACTGTATACAAGAAGAGCCAAATAGGGCACCACCCTACTTATTGAAAGCCTTATCCAATGGGAAGAGTACAAATATGGAGTTCAGAAGGTCTAACTTTAAATCTATAGTCATGATTTTTCCATTAAGGTAACAGGAAGAGCCATGAAGATGAGTCCCTAATGCAGCTGGAGCAAGGAAGGCTATGCGTATCAGGGATCCCTGACATTCACACTCAGGCTTGGAGAAAGTGTGAAAAGAAAAGCCAGGCTTCAGAAGAGTCATGTGTCCTTCCACATACAACTCCTTCTGGCTTAATAGACCAAAATACAACTGTGCCAGCCCAGGAGAGGCCTAAATGGCAATTTTGTGCCCAGAGAATTCCAGAGGCCTCTGGCCATCACAATCACATTACTTCTGTTCTCCTTTGTCCCTCTCAAATTCAAACCCCTTTGTCCAAGGAGTTTCAGGTACCCTGAAATGTTTTTTGAAAGCCTAGATTTTTTCATTGCATACACAGCAGGAATCCTCCAAGGAGGGAGTGAGGATGTCATGTAAAGGTTTTACTGCCATTTTAGAGTTCTCATCTGAATACTTATGGTAATAGGCATGTGACATTAAAGCAATACCTTCCTGATTGTTTGCCTTCCCTGCTAGCTTTGCAAGGTAGGAAGCTACCTGAGGGGAAGGGGAAGGGCCCCTTTTCCCCTCTATGCTCCTCATCTTTTCATTTAAATTAGATTTAATGCCAAATTGAATAAAACTTCTGAGCTTGGGACGGACTTTAAAAATTATCTCCTTCAACCCCCTTATTTTACACATCAGAGGACTATAGGAGAGAGAACACCAGATGCTTTATGCTACAATGCCCTACACTACCTCCATCCAACGAAGATTTATTTCTCTGAGGCCAACACTCTGCTTGACCAGAGTTTCCCAGCAGTGCTCTGATCAGAAGAGTAGCAAGTCAAAATAAACAAATGTCAGGGCGGCTAGGTGGCGCAGTGAATAGAGCACCGGCCCTGGAATCAGAAGGACCTGAGTTCGGAGCCGGCCTCCGACGCCTAAACCGCACAAACAAAAACCTAGCCCTGTAACCTTGAGCAAGTTACTTAACCCCAATTGCTTTAAAAAAATAAATAAATAAATAAATGAAAAATAAACAAATGTCAGACTCTCCCAAAGGCCTAGGAACTTAGAAGAAAATCTGTACTTCCGGGGGACACTTTTCTAAAGATGAATTAAAATAGCAGTAAAGTTTATTTATATATTACATACTGCTTTGTAATTTAAAAAAAAACAACTTTCACATATTTCTTTCTTCTAATTTGAGCCTCAAAGAGTGGTAGAGTATAATTAGAGTCAGAGGACCTGGGTTTGAATCCTGGCTTGGCTAAACACTACCTGTACAGCCTTGGGAAAGACACTTCCCTTTACTGAGTTAATGTTTCTTATCTGACCAAGTTTTCACTGAAGTCAGCAAAAACTTTCTCACAAGACATAGATATTCACTGTATGCTGTGTTCAGCCATCCGACCTTCCATTCTGCTTTATCTTCACTTTGTCTTCCCATTCTCCCAGATAACATGTTGTCATTTAGTAAAAATAGCATATTTTGTCAAAAGATTTCTGAAGAAAAGGCAGAGCCAAGACAAAAACGTCTCCTAGTCAGATGCTGAAGACTGTGGGCCCCTCAACATCAGTGAAAGACAAGAATGACTTGCCCAGGGTCATACTTACTAGCTCTTAAGTATCTGAGACTGGATTTGAACTCAAGTCTTCCTGAAGTTGGTCTTCCTAGGGCATCTAGGTGGCATCATGCATAAAGTACCAGGCCTGGAGTCAGAGAGACCTCAGTTCAAATCTGACCTCAGACTCTTACTAGCTGTGTGACCCTGAGCAAATAACTTAATCTCTGTTTCCTCATCTGTAAAATGGGGATGATATAGCACCTAACTCCCAAAGGTTCTTGTGAGGATCAAATGAAATGATAATTATAAAGTGCTTGGCATATGCGTTATTTTATTGCCGTTGGGTTGTTTCTGTTGTATCTGACTGTGACCCTATTTAGGATTTTCTTGGCAAAGATACTTGAGTGGTTTGCCATTTCTTTCTCCAGCTTATTTTTACAGATGAAGAACCAAGGCAAACAGGGTTAAGTGACTTACCCAGGGTCACACAGCCAGTAAGTGTCTGAGGTTGGATTTGAACTCATAAAGATGAGTCTTCCTGATTCCAAGTCCCATGCTCTATCCATGGCGCCGCTTAGCTGCCAGTAGGTGTTATTGTTATTAGTCATTATTATTTCTGACTCTGGGCTCCGTGCTCTATCCACTGAACCATACAGCTGCCTCAGACATTTACCCAAAATGACATGGGTTTGAATCTTTTCTCTGCTACTTTCTAACTATGTGATAATGGACAAACCATTTAACCTCACGATGCCCTCAGGAAATTCTCTAGCACCATAAATCACGATGGGCTATAGAGTTATGGATCAACATTCACCCAAGGAAGTTCCCACACAGGGAGTTCCCTATGTGTATGAAACCACAAGCATGGGTCTTCCTCATGCTCTTATATAAAAGTTGCCATCCCACTGAGTTCCCAAGATGTTCCCCATCCTGGGCAGCTACCTGTATTGACTACCCTTGGTCTAGGCTTGACATAAAGGAGGAAGTGGAAGCAGTCTGTTCCACCACCTCATAATCATATATAAAATTTTCAGGCCCGAAGAAAGATTGGAGACCGGGCTATTTCATCAAAGCATCCAAATGAAGCAGCTCCTCTGAGACCCAAGCTGACAGGTCTCTAACTTTTCATTCCCTTTCCCCACCTCATCTACCTCTTCTTTTCCCATTTTCCAGCCGTTACTGGCGCCGGTGGAACCGGTTCTGCAGAAGGAAGTGCCGCGCTGCTGTCAAATCCAATGTTTTCTATTGGCTTGTTATTTTCCTTGTGTTCCTCAACACCCTTACCATCGCCTCAGAGCACTACAACCAGCCCCACTGGCTCACAGAAGTCCAAGGTGAGGGCCCCCAGCCTCAGTTCCAGTTCCCACCTGTCCCTACTCACCTGGCCTTAAACCCAGATGGATGTGAAGTCACGGGTAGTCAGAGGCTTTATGGAGATTTGGCCTACAGATATAATTTAATGGGGCCAAAAGTTATGACAACGGATATACTCCAGGCCAGAGCTGTCATAAAATGCAAGAAATACTTTATAAATAAGCCAGCCTTATCTGACTAGGTCCATACCATCTGCCAGCCCCAACACACTGCTTGTTATGTCCAGGTGATGGGAGACAAGGCCCTTCTGGCAGCTCACTTGCCAAAGGGAATTTTTAGAGCTGTGTACAGGTCCAACTGTGCTCACCACAAAGGACATCTGTTGACCAAAAAAGTCTGGAGTCAGGAGGGTTGGGGAAGGGAGAGAGGGAGGAGGAGGATAAGGATAAGAAAATAAAGGAAACAAATGACAACCCTAATAAATCATTTCCTCCTAAGAGGAAGCACTAGGAGGTACTAGAGAGAAGAGGATCTGATATGATTGTGCCCTTAGACTGGAGGTGAAATTTTTAAAAGGGAGAGGGCCACATTATAAGAACAACCAACCATGGTTGGTGCACACTGGAAATTCAAGAAAGTTTGTATTTATCTCAGAGCCATAACTAGAAATTCTGGTGCCCAGGGCAAATTTCTTTGAGAGAAGGAACACACAAATTATAGCCCATTTTACTTTAATGCATTCATGCCAGAAGAAAGGATGACTCATTTCCTAGAGAATATGACTCTAGGTCAGTGGTGTGGTAGTAAATATTTAACAAGCAGCTGTCCAGGAAAGAAAATGTGCATATGACAATATTTCAAGTTTAATCTGCATTATTAATATTCTTAATCACTGTCTTAAGTCTAGATAATCAACAAAACAAAACCAATCTTAGCATTTGCTGCTTTCTGAGGTATCAATGCTCATGCTGAAAACTTAACAATCAGCTCCCTACAGTTGGTTCAAGCTGTTCCTGGCACATGCTTGCTTTAGCCTCCTGTCTCCTTGTCATGGAACAACTGTTCACAGACTCCCCAACAAGGAGGATGTGGGGAGAGGAGCAAGGCCCAGCAATAAAAAAAGGTAGACTTGGGAGGCCTTCACAGATAGTACCACATGACTGTGTCAGTAGAGAATATGAAACAAGGGGACAAAAAAAATCACTGTAGGGAGGAGGCATCCCTGCTCTCCCCCTGGATGTTGAAACCCTGGGGCAAAGTTCAGGTCACTTCACCCTAGTTCTAAGACTCTGGCTCATCTATCTTCCCCTCACTGACTAATAAAGCGACTCCTTCTCATAATCATCAATTTCCTCATCAATATCACAACCCCCACCAGGGCTCCCAAAGAGCACTGATAAGTGCCTGCTTTAGTATGGCACCAAGCTAGGGACTGTACCCAGAGAACTAAACATGGCCCCAGTTCTTTAGGTGACTACTGCCCCTTAAAACATCCATCTTCCCTCATGTAGGCTCTAGCTTTTCTCCTGCTTTGAGGTGATAAGGGGGATTTAGAATGCCAGAAATGTTTTGGGGAAAGGTGAGATTTTTTTTAGTTAATAATTTTTCCCTCTTTGCTTTCCCCATCCCCAAATTCCTCCTCTCCTGGACCCTGCCAGACACTGCCAACAAGGCCCTGCTGGCTCTTTTCACTGCAGAGATGCTGTTGAAGATGTACAGCCTTGGCCTCCAGGCCTATTTTGTGTCTCTGTTCAACCGCTTTGACTGCTTCATCGTGTGTGGAGGAATCCTGGAGACCATCCTGGTAGAGACCAAGATCATGTCCCCCCTGGGGATCTCAGTGTTGAGATGTGTCCGGTTGCTAAGGATATTCAAAATTACAAGGTACTTAGTCACCCATTACTCTGGGAGGTAGAAGCCATGAAGGAAGAATCTCCATGGAGGGACATTGCTTGGGTAGAAAAGAAAGGCCTGGGTGGTCTGCAAAGTGGATGGGAGAGAGAATTGAATATGATGGTCCAGAAACCTCCATTCAACTGTCCATCCACCCTTTCTCTCTCTCTAAGAACTTTAGTCTACTTAGCTGCATAATTCCTGGGGCATTTGAACTAATCAACACATTTCACACAAATAATCCTTGAAATATATTTAGAGAGGAAATCTGTTATAATAGGGGGAATGTGGCGGAGGGGAAAGAGTTCCAGACTTGGAGTTAGAAAAGACCTTAGCCTGGCTCAGAGAAAATTAACCGTGATGATGTACAGGTCATGTGACCTCTCTTAGAGATTCATTTTCCTGGCCTGAAAACGAGGAGAGCTAGCTCATAGGGCTGCTGTGAAGCAAGTGCTTTGCAAACCTTAAATTATAATGAAATGTGAGTTATTACAATGGAAGCTAGCCTAAAGCCAAACTACAGCTATCCCTGCCACATCACGACTTTCCCTATCATAGTGTTGTTATATCACAAGTCAGCAAAAAATATTAAATGGGAATTTGGGGGGAGTTTTGCAGAAGCCACAGACCAGCGGATGACACAGAAAAAGTTTAGAAACTTAGAAATGCATAAAATATATGTACAATATTGTATAATATCAAGAAAAAAGAAAAGGAAATCCGGGAAGCCAGAAGACATCTTCGCCAGTCCGAAGGGAAAGCCAAAAATTTTACATGAATTTTCCAGCTCACAGGGGTGCTGCAGCCATAACCCCCACAATGTGAAAGGGATAAATGTATTCTCCCTGGCCTCAACACATCTCACAAGGGGAGGAGGAGGAAAAGAGATTTAAGTATCCCACATGTATACATACACATATACACATACGTTCATTCACCAAAAAACATAAATATTGAGCCCCTATTTTGTATGTCACCCTGTTCTGGGCACTGTGAAGAACAGAGAAGAGATATAGAAGACCTGGTCCCTGCCCTCAGGGAACATAAAATCACATGAAACTGTTAGGAGCTAATACTTAGCCCTGGTCAGGACACACCTGGAGAATTGTGTTCAATTCTAGCCCCCATTTCTTCAAAAAGACATTGACAAAATTGAAGCATGTCCAGAGGCATGCTTGAAGTCCATGAAGCATGCCCAACAGCCAGGACTAGAGACCATGGCAAAAAAGAACTGAAGAGAACTGAAATAAAACACAAAAGAACCAAAGAGATCAGAAAGGACCAAAAATGTTCCTCTTGGGAAAGAAGAGGATCAGAGGGGATATGATTGCAGTCTTCAAATATGTGAAACTTTGAAATATGGAAGAAGGAAGGGAATGCTTGTTTGTCCACAGGCCTAGAACTAACTGTGTGAAGCTGCAGGGAACAAGATTTCTGCACCAGTCTAAGCAAACATTGACTAGCAATTAAAGCTATCCAGAAATGAAATAGGCTTCTTTGGAGAGGGGACTAGATTAAATGATCTCCCCAGTCCCTTCAACTTTGCAATTCTCTGGTTCTGTGATCTTAAGACTGTAAAGTCAAAGAGCAAGGTGGGTAGTCAGGACAGAGGTGTTGTGAAATAACTATAAAAGGCAGTGTGGCACAGTGGAAAGAACACTAGTTCTCAAGGCAGAGGACCTGAATTCAACTTTCTGTCCCACATTCTTCAATTTAATACTTTCGTTAGGCTAGTCACTTAACCTTTCCCAGACTTAGTTGTTTTGTTTTTAATGAAGGGATTGGATTAGATGGCCTCTGATGCCCCTTCCACTTCAAGATCTAGGCTCCTATGATTATTTTTCAATCCCATGATTTAGAAAACTAGCTTACTTGGACAGCAAGGTGAGCAGCTATGGACCCAGTCTCCTGCTCCAGACCAATTGGGTTTTTTTTTAATTTATTGATATGTTTTGTTCTGAGTCAATAGTTACTTTCTAACAAACACCCAAACTAACCCCTTTTTTATGTACATCAACTAAAAAAATCAGATTATCAATTGTTAACAAAAAGGAGAACATATGTCCTTTTACTTTGATAGAATGGTTCTAATATTAACCATTGTATTTGACCAGAGTTTTATTACCCCTCCATAGTGACTTTATTTACTATAGTCATCATGTGTATTATTCTTTTAACTCTGCCTTCTTCAACCTGTATCATTTCACACAAGTCTTTCCACATTTCAATGGATCTTCATATTCTTCATTCTTTATAGGGTAGCAATATGCCATGTCATTCATATGCTATGATTTGTTCAGTCATTCCTCAGGCATTAGATATGTAGTTAGAATCTAGCATTTCATGGTCAGAAATAAGGCCCTTGTAAAATTTTTTTACATATGAATCTTTTCTTACTGTCAGCAACTTTTTTGGTATATATAGTCCAAGTTGTATACTGCATGGACTGTGTGACCTTGAACAAGTCATCCAGCTCTTTGGACTTCAGTTTCCTCATATATGAAATGAAAGGGACTAGATACCTTCCAAGGTCCCTTCTAGTCATAAATACCTAAGTACATAGAGAAACTCCATCCAGAGAAGAACAGAATGCTGCTATGTGATAATGTTGATTCTGACGTATCACCAGAATTTGAAGCCCTGACATTTTCAAGTAGGTTTTAGCTAAATCACATTGCTACCACTTACCTGGTGATAAATAATCCTATTCCAGAATTTCTTTTATTATATGTTATATATAATTCTTTACGAATAGTCATTCATTCATCAAAGTAATTACTGATCTACTCTATGCAGGCAACCACTCCTTAATCATTCAAATCACCTGAAGTAATCTGATTTCCCCAGAAAATTGATGTGTATTTATGATGTCACAAATGGACAATATATAACTAGTCCTATTTCCCACACACAGAGGAACTGATTTGTGAAGAGGGTATCATAGGCATTCTTACAGATTTAGGAGTATTGGGGGAGGGAAGGAAAGGAACAAGAAGCTTTATTACTCCCCCTATCCTCCCAGATATGGTACCCTTATATTAATAATAGTGATTCATATTTCTATAGCACCTTAAGGTTCACAAAGCACTTTCTTTGCAACAACTCTTTGGGGTGGTAATACAAATAGGATTATCTTGCTTTTACTGGTAAATCTTAGAAAATTGGGGCACTGAGACACTTGTTCAGAATCACATAGCCCATGTGTCAGAGGAGGGGCTTCAAATTAGATCTTCTGACTTAGGGTCAACTCTGTTCACTCTACCAGGTGACCTGACCTCTTAAGTAATTATTAAAAGTCAGTGTGCTTTTAGACATTCCTGGAAAAAACATAAACCCACTTCTTAGCTGTTGTTATAGCGTCATGATTGAATTGAACATTTTTTTCTCCTTTTAATCACCACTTTATCTATTTTTATAGCAAAATAATGGCCTTAGCATCATTTAAAAAAAACTGATTCAAGAAAATATAGAGTTTTCAATAGAGCCCCTCATTGGGAAAGGTTTGTGTAGTTACTTATTTTATAGTTTATGAGGCTATAAACACAATCATTTCAATACCTGATTCTCCAGACCCTATGAGTATTGATAAATAGTGATGGGAAAGGGCATTGATAGAAAAACAAAAGAAAACAGTGCATTCAGAATCAAAAGATCTGAATCCAAATATCTCCTCTGTTATGTGTGAATACACACACACACACACACACACACACACACATATAAAGAGAGAGGGAATATATATATATATATATATATATATATATATATATATATATATATATATGGAATATATACATACCTATATATTATATTTATGACCCCCAAAATTTCAGTGCCACTTTAAGCTTTCATACCTTAAAACTTTACTAAAACTATTGAAACACCCTGTAATATTATACACACAAAAATGCATCAAGTACTTTTCCTTTATATAATTACATATTTTAGACAGAACCTGTGATTTTATCTTTGTAAGGGGCTTCTTATGAGGGAACACCCTTTACCAATGCACAGAGAGAGAGACTTAATGATTTGCCCAGACTTACACAGCTATGTGTCAGAAATAGAATTCCAAACCAGCTCTTTCTGACTCCAAGGCCAACCCTCTATCCAGTATCCCAGACTGCCTCATATCAAGTGGGACTCCATTAAAACTCCTTATTTTATTAAACATACTTTAAAATAAAAAAATTACTTCAAGGCAATTATTTGCCTTGAATAAATAGGTGATTAAAAATAAAGAGAATGTTAAATCTATTCAAGATGATATAACAGTAGCTAGGAAGTAGGCATTTTTCTTAGAGTATCTGATTTTTAATACACACTGATTTTTAAAAATTATTTAAGAGTCATAAGCCTACAAAATTAAAAATTTTCCTGAACCCAGGAGGAAAATGAAATCAGTCATTCTTTTGTGATAGCTCCAATTTGTGTAAACCTTTAGAGACTTGTCCCAAGAGGTATAGGATAATTAGAGTCCTTAGTGCTTTCTACTATGTTACTTTCCACCTTAGGACATTATTACCCATAAAAAGACTAGCTATGGGCTCAAACAGACCAATTTAATCCTGAGGGAGCCTGACCTCCAAATAGAAGTTTTTCTCATGTCTTCTTGGTTTATTATGCCCCTACCCTAAAGCTCCAAGGAAAATCTCTCAAATAAAGACTGGATATGGTCCATATCCAGGTCTCTCCTAAAAGGGATGAACAAAATCCCATTTAGGCAGTGGCCCTGTCACCCTGGGCAAATTACTTGACCCCTCAGTTCACTCTAAAACTTTAAATTGTAGGGCAGCCAAGTGGCACAGTAAATAGAGCACCAGCCCTGAAGTCAAGAGGACCTGAGTTCAAATCTGGCCTCAGACACTTGACACATTTACCAGCTGTGTGACCTTGAGCAAGTCACTTAACCCTGATTGCCTTGCCTTCCCCCCTCAAAAAAAAAAAAAAAACAACTACAAGTTGCAGGAAAGGTACCAACTTGCATCAATAGAGGGAATTTCCTTATCCAGGAGTACCCTGTACAAGTGAAATCACAGTCCTCATCCCCATCCCCAGTTGTACACTTTCAAATACAGATGGAACAAATTTACTTCTGAAGATAATGTGACAATCCAAAGATTAGTAAATGGATTCAGGAAGGTAGGAAGAGCCACTAACCTTTGCATGATGACAAGGACATAAGTTGCATGGGAGTGGAAACAAAATGATCAGAGAAGCAGAAAATTTGCCATAATTCTTAACGGGGCAAAGAAGAGGAGAAGCAAGTGGAGTTTATAAGATGCCCAAAGGCTGATGCCGCCGTTAATGGGATCATTAATTATTTCTAGCTAATGCAGTGATCTCTCTGTCACATAAAGATTAAAAGTCCCTGGCCCTAAGCTATTTGAGGTGCATACAGTTATAACTAGATGAAGATTTCAACCCAGAGAAGACTTGGGTCGTTTTGTATTTCAGGAGAGAAGAAAGAAGTCCCTGGGTCCCAAAGGAGAGTAAGTGAAAAGTCTAAAATCCAGCAACAGACTCCCCCAAGGGGAAACTAGCAGGCAAAGATAAAAGCTTCCACAAACAGATGGTGACTTGAAAAAAGGGAGGCAGAGGAAAAGAAGGCAAAATGAAAGAGGTCAAGAAGAGTAGGAGAGACCTATGGAAGGGCTGAAAAGGGATACTACAGGAGGGAAGTTAGGATCCTCTTAAAATGAGAAGGTTGGGGAGGGAAACTACATGTTAAGGTCAAGTTTCAAATGTGACAAATAAAACATTGGCATTTGTAGTCAGGGAGAGAGACATGAAGGTATGTTTTCATATATTCAATGTCAATATTTCAGGAAAAACTAGGAAATGTCCTAATTTAAAGTGAAACCCACAGGTAAGTGAGGCAGCTTGTGAGTATTTGAAGCTTGTAAAAGGTTGAAAGCCTCAGCAACAGTTTACTGCATTCTTATTAGTTGGGCAGTAATTGATGGAGATCTCCAAGAAGTTTGCGGTACTATATATCTGTTCCTGATAGCAAATACTTTGACAGATGCCAATTCTGACCACAAAATTCTCATTTTTAATAGCCTTTCATTATTATTACATCAAGAAGAAAGTTTCAAGCACCAACCCTGGAGTCAGGAGGACCTGAATTCAAATCTGGCCTCCTACACTTAACACTTACTAGCCGTGTGACCTTGGGCAAGTCACTTAACCCCAATTGCTCTGCCTTCCCCTCTCCAAAAGAAAGAAAGAAAGAAAGAAAGCTTCAGTTAGGTACTGAGTTGTCTTTATCATTATAAAATTGGGGGGAAATCTGTAATATGTGTTTTAGGTACAAATATACCAGAGACAAATTTATTAATTAAATAGTTCAAAGCATCTCTGCTTAGAGAGAAAAAATCCAAAGGGACAGAAAACCATCTCACCTTTAAAAACCTCTCTACCCAAACCACTTTCCTATGTATAATTTATAGGGTTCATGAACAAAGTCAAAATCCTGTCATCAAAATTAATCAAGGGGACAAAGTCTAGGAATAATAGACATAACTTTCAGTGGCACTGGAGAATCATTTTCCCAGAACCATCGTGTCCCTCTTTAACTATTCCCTATAAGGATTCTCCTATTTCTTAGCCAAAGGAGCATTCAGGAGATGATGTCCTTAATTAAATCATAAAATCTTCTTTCTCCTCATCTGATTATCACTCTAATCACTGCATGGAGGAATCTTTCCTGAGCTGAATAGGCTTCTCCCTTTATTAACTGGTTAGGCCTTCAGTACAGGTAATGTAAAAATAAGGGGCGGCTAGGTGGTGCAGTGAATAGAGCAGGGGCCCTGAGTCAGGAGGACTTGAGTTCAAATATGGCCTCAGATACTTAACCCTACTAGCCCTGTGACCTTGGGCAAGTCACTTAATCCCAATTCCCCTCTAAAAAGCAAACAAACAAAAAAAAAATAATAATGTAAAAATATTTTAATGCACAACATTGTTTTGAAATCGATAACTAAAGAAAGATAAGAAAAATTCATATTAAACCAAGGTGTTTAGACTGAAGAATTGCTCTAACATTATTTTGTAATATATAGCTTAAATAGGGAATGGAGAAGGGGTAGGTCTTAATATGCTTTCACAATTCCCTTCTTAATTATCTCTCTTCAATACAAGTTACCAAACATTTGCAAACATGTGTAGGCCACTGTGCTACATTGTTGTTGTTCAATAATTTCACTTATGTCTAACTTCATGACCCCATTTTTCCTGGCAAAAATACTGGACTGGTTTGCCATTTTCTTTTCTAGCTCTTTTTATAGATAAGGAACTGAGGCAAACACAGTTAAGTGGCTTGTCTAGGGTCACACAGCTAGTAAGTGTCTGAGGCCAGATTCGAACTCAGGTCTTCCTGACTCCAGGCCCAGCACTCTATCCACTGTCCTAGATACTAGGAATATAAAAGCAGAAATAAAAAACAATGTCTATCCTCGAGGAGATCACAATCTCCTGGGAGAACCAACATAAAAACAGATGCAAACAGAAAGTACAAGATAACTAGAGAATAAAAATTACACCTAGAGGGACAATTTGAGTAATTAGCATGAAAATACTTTGGCCATTGTAAAGCCCCTCTTGAATATAGTGTTTTAATGGTAATAATTGTATTAATTTATTAATATGTATTATATAATTATTTGCCTAATTATATAATATTGTTGCTTTTATTATTACTCTTTTTATAATAATTATAATTGTTCCATGGCCCAGAATCTTTACATAGAACAGGTTCAGTTTGGTAGGTATTACAGTACCTCTTTTTGTTACAGGCACAGAAATCTAATAATTAAGGAAAGATAAGTTCTGCCTTTGCTTTTCCATATCATTATTCTCTTTTACTGCTCTGGCTCCTTTTTGATTCAAGAACTCAACATAGTTTAAGAGTCTTCCCCTTCTCTCCAAGAAGTTTGATCAAGGTTCTCCTTAAGCAGGGAGTTAGTTCCTCTTAGGAAATTCCTTTGTCCTTCTTCCACTACATCTAAGAACAAGGGAGAGGGGCAGCTAGGTGGTGCAGTGAGTAGAGCGCCGGCCCTGGAGTCAGAAGGACCTGAGTTCGGATCCGACCTCAGACACTTAACACACACAAACAAAAAAAACCTGGCCGTGTGACCTTGGGCAAGTTACTTAACCCTAATTGCCCTCCAAAAATCAAAAAAAAAAAAAAAAAAAAAGAACAAGGGAGAAAAGCTTGGATAAGCAGGTCTTTCCCTGCCAAGCCCAGGGACCCAAGTCCATATTAACACTTATTAATTACCCTTTTAGCTGTTGTTGTTTGTTGTTTGTCCTTCATTCTTGAGGGCCATGGCACAGGAAGGTGATGCTGTGAATTGCAAGTAAATTGGATTTAAGTCAAGGAGGGCTGTGCAAAGTCACCAGCCTCACTTTCTCCTCCAGAGCTGTCTGAGTCCAATGACAAGATCAGGACAACCGGAGATGGCCCCCATCCTTTTAGCAAAGAGAATATGAAGGGCTCTGGACCTTCTGAAGGTCATCCATAGATAATAACAGTGACCAAAAAGCAGGATCTGGGTTGGAACAGCACTAGGGAGAAGGGAAGAAGAAGCATTAAGTATTTGAAAATGGGAATCAGGAGGATTTTCTGCAATTAAGTTGGAAATTCTGTTATCCTGTGTGGTGTCTACCTCAAAGGGGTGCGTTCATGCCGTTACCAGGTACCTCCCATGCACTGATTGCATTGTGAAGATGGAATCTTTTCACCTGCTCCAAACAACAGTATCAAAGGAGAACCAGGCCCCCTCAACCCAGCTTGTCTTACCTAGATCCTATTGCTCTGTCCCAGTCACTCTGCAGCATTTCAACAGCTCTATATCCCAGTTTTCTCTTTAAGAGCTGTTGGTGTTTGTTGTTTTGAAGCTGCAGCCTGCAATACATTCCTAGTCTTTCTCATAGTCAAAATTGGACAGTTTCTGTTCAACAAATTGAGAGAATGCTCATGATGCCAAGTATCAATCTGTGTTTGAGTAGACTGCACACCATAATCTCTTCTCTCCTGTTCTAAAAAAAATGTAAAAAGTGTAGGTCACCCCCACCCCAGGACCACCAAGCACAAGCAGGCCTGCCCTTCAGGGAATCCTGGTCTTGCCTGTGGTGTTCTGTTGCTGGTAGCAAACAAGTACTTGCAAATATAAGCTCCCAACCTCAAAGAGTTGTGAGAGAAGCACTTTGTGAACCTTAAGAGTGATAGAGAAATAAGAGCTGGTTTTATAAGAGCCAGTGGGTATCAGAGCAGAGCAGTTATAGTATAGTGGCAAGAGCCCTAACTTTTGAGTCAAGGGACCTGGTTTCAAATTCTGGCCCTACTACTTATCACCTTTTCAATAACCTCTGTTCTCCTCAGCAGTTTCCATCCTATCCCAAATCAGGCTATAGGGCTATAGTCACCACGTACCATAAACCAATGGATATAGTTATGGGGAGCTAAGGAGAGATGTGCAAAGAAAGAGAGATCATGAACTCTGTCCACAACCACAGAATTTGGAACCAGGAGATTACTTATAGGGCAGTTAGGTGGCAAAGTGGCCTAGAACCAGGAAGACTAGAGTTCAAATCCAGCCTCAGGTACTTACTAGTTGTGTGGCCCTGAGCAAGTAACTTAATTCTATTTGCCTCAGTTTCCTCATGTGTAAAGTGAGCTAGAGGAAGAAATGGCAAACCACTCCAATATCTTTGCCAAGAAAACCCCAAATTGGGATCATGAAGAGTCAGACATGATTGAAAAACAATGAAAATCCAATGCCATTATCTGCCTATGAAGAAGCAGTCACAGAAACAGAGAGTAATATACCCAAGGTTACACCATCATAGGAGTTGTGGGGGTTCAAATCCAGACCTACTGTCTTTAAATCTGAATTCTCCACACTGCCTCTCCAGGAAACCTGTGATTTCAGTGGGAAGTCAATGGTGCATGAAAAAGACCTAAGAACATTTACAAAACAAGATACAAAGGGAAGAAAATGCACAAAATAAAACCATGTAAACAGCAAACGGAAGCACTAAGAAGATGTGAAAATGAAGCAAGGAGGAAAGTTGAGGGGCCCCCAGTCGAGGGAGGGTCAAGACAGAAGAGAGAGCTCCATGCTGTGAGATAGTTTGTGTTTTAAACCCAGACTGTTGTCCATCTGTTCCCGTCACCGAATATGGAGCTCTGCACTCTGGAGAGAGGAGCCAGGGCTGGCCGAGCAGCTGGGGGGGATGTAATGAGGACGTTTAGCATGTTGTTCATTGAAGCAGAAAAAGCAAATTGCCACCTAGAAGTAATGGACAGGGATGGCTTCAGTAGGGGGAGCTAAGCAAACATAATGGATTGAGGAGAAGCAAAAGGTGGGTGCCTGGGATGGCAGAGCATTAAGGGATGGGGAGCAGAGGAGGATATTTTTCTAAACTAAGAAAGAGCCTTTTGCTGCATCTAGCCTTATTATCCTGGGTAGAGCCAGGGAGGAGGCACCATTCAAGGAGGTACTAGGACCCAATGAGGGAGTTCACAGAATAGTCAAAAGGACCTGAGTCCAAATCCACCTCAGACATTTACTAAGTCAATGTCTCTGGGCAAGTCATTTGACCTCTATTTGCCTCAATTTCCTCATCTGTAAAATGGGGGAATGGAGCATTCAGTGCCCTCTAAGGTACTTCCCAACTCACATTCTTTTACCCAATAATCCTAGTTCAATTCACACCTTCAGGCTTCAGCCATCAACCTGGCCATTAATACATATTCCAGACAAAGGAAGCCATTGTCCACAGTCTGGATAGAAGAGAGTACAATGAAGGTCAGTGATTATGGGAAAATCAGGACTTCCTCTAATCCCCACACAAACATACTTCATCCTCCACAGCCCTGACTGTAGTTATGGTAGAGCTTAATTTCCCCACCCTGAAAATGTGTTTTCCCTTTTAATACGATATATGCTCTGAGTTTTGTTTCTAGTAGGCATGATAGACTATAATACTAACCCATCCATACTCTCTTGGGTTTGTGTGACCAGTAACACATATTTTTGAGAGAGCAGACTGATCTAAGGGATACATTCATTCTACAACCATAGAATAGTTTTTCTTTGTGCAAAGCTTCAATGTTCTGTACTGGGAATGATCAGGAGTCCTTAGATTCCTGCTCATACATCATGCTCTAATCAACTGTCAAGACAGAGTTACATATGAGGAAAGCAAGACCCAGAGATATTAAATGACCTGCCAGAGTCACACAGGAAGTAAATGAACCCAGAGGCTCTGACTCCAGTACACCCTTGCCTGGTCATTACTCCCTCATATGTGTTGCCTTCCCTTATTAGAAGATAAGCTCCTTGAGAGCAGGGGCTCTCTCTCCCTCTCTCTCTCTCTCTCTCTCTCTCTCTCTCTCTCTCTCTCTCTCTAAACTTGTAACTTCCAGCACTTAGCAAAGTGCTGGGCTTATAGTGAGCACTTAAAAATGTTTTCTCTTTCATTCATTCATTTATTCACTCAACATACACTTTCACCTGTATCCTTTTGCCTCACATCTCAGAGATGAATGTGAAGGAAATAAATTTGTCTCATGGGCTCTATGCTATCTGTCAAAATTATCTACGTACCTCCCCTAGTCAATATCTGCAGTGGGGAGAGTGATATTGGACAGGATTAGGGGAGGCAGAAGAGGAAAGATCTTGACCTCTCTTTTCTTTATCCTTAGGTATTGGAACTCCTTGAGCAACCTGGTAGCATCATTACTGAATTCGGTGCGATCGATTGCCTCCCTCCTCCTGCTCCTTTTTCTCTTCATCATCATCTTCTCTCTCCTGGGGATGCAGCTCTTTGGTGGAAAGTTCAACTTTGATGAGATGCAGACCCGGAGGAGCACATTTGATAATTTCCCCCAGTCTCTTCTCACTGTGTTTCAGGTACAGGCCCTCATCCACTGAGATTAAAGTAGGGAAAGTCAGTAGGTAATGAAAGGAAAGGCAAATGGTGCCTTGAACCCTTCAGCTAGAGAATCCCACCTTGTCATAAGGCTAGTCTGAGCCTAGACTTTGGCAAAAGCACTAAGAGAGAGGATCAAGGTCATCTGAGTATCCCACCTAGAAGCAAGGGGCTGGATTAGATGTCCTTCCAGGGTTCTTTTAAGCCTTAGGAATTTTTTTAGCAGAGAGGTTAAGCTTCAGTAAGAATTTTTTTATTAAATGTTTTATTAAAAACTTAACAGTGTTGGGGTGGCTAGATGGCTCAGTGAATAGAGCACTGGCCCTGGAGTCAGGAGGACCTGAGTTCAAATCCAGTCTCAGACACTTAATACACACCAAAAAAAAAAAAAAAAACCTAGCTGTGTGACCTTGGGCAAGTCACTTAACCCCAATTGCCCCTCCAAAAAAGAAAGCAAGAAAAAAAAACTTAGTGATTATTTATATTTAAACTAATTCCAATGCATAAAGCAGCATGACAGTTTTTCAGTCATTGCTGTATGCCCCTATCAGTATTCTTTCTCATTCACTTTTCCTCTTCTATGGTATGTAGCTGGTGTGTACTCTATTCTTCTTCAAGATTTAAATTTGACTGGAGATATCTCATTGCTGAAGAAAGGATCCAAAGACTGCCCCTTAAAGGGGGCTTCAGACTTTAGAAAATAGCCCCTACAATTAATTCCCAAGTGATCCATGAGTCTTGCCTCATGTCAATCTATGGGTCAATACAAATTTAACAAATGAACAATGTGTATGAGATAAGCGATTTGGACAGACCCATGACACTGAGATGCCTCAGGGTTAGTCTAGGCTTATTCCAGTTATGTTCTGAACATGTACCAACTGAAGTGTTGGCACCCATTGTCTACAGCATATCTCTTACTTTCTACTCTCCAATTCACAGGATAATGGTTTCATAGAACTTTAGAGCTAGAAGGGATTGTTGTTGTTCATCCTTCATTCTCAAAGAGGACCGATGACATCACGAGGGTGATGAGGTCTTGACTTGCCTATGAATTGTATTATAGAGGTTGTCTACTCCAACTTTTTATTTTATAGGTGAAGAAATTGATACTTCAAAGATTCAAACCCAGAATTTTCTGGTTCCAAATACGAAACACTTTCTACTATGTACCATGCTGCCCAATTCAATCCAACAGATATTTATCAAGTACTTGCTGTGTGTGGGCAGAGCATTCAGTACTAAAAAAGCTAAGATAAGGCTTAGTGCCTGTTTTCATGGAGCCACAGAATCACAGAATTGCAGAATGAGAGAGGACCCATACCTGAAAAAGGATCACTCATCTAATGACCCAACAAGCAGTCATCTAGCCTTTGCTTAAAAACCACTAGTGAGAAGCAACCCATTCATTATCTCTGAAGCAGCTCATTTCTTTTTTTATTATGTCTTATTTTTAGGAATTTTTTTCTCATAACAAACCCAAGCCTGCCTCTCTAAAATGTTTTGTTCTCTGAGGCCATGGAGAACAATCCTAGTCACTCTCACACATAACAGCCCTTCAGATTCTTGAGCAAAGCTAGTATTATTTCTTAGATCAAATTTTCTCTTTTCCAAGCTCCAGTTCATCCAGCCATACCATAAGTGGCATAACCTTGATACCCTTTACCATTCTTTCCAGCTTGTCAATGTCCCTCTTAAAAATATGATGCCAGAATTGAACCAGTACTTTAAATGTGGTCTGTCTGGGACAGAGTATAGCATAAGTATCATTTCCCTGCCCTGAATGCCTATGTCTCTCAATGCAATGCAATATTGCATTAGCTTTTTTGGCTGCTATGTGACACTTTGCATCATATTGATTCACTGAAAGTTCCCATATCTATTTCAGATAAACTGAAAGGTAGCCAAGTCTCCCACACCTAGTATTTCTGATGCTGATCTTTGGAACCTAAGTATCAAGCTTTATATTTATTCCTTTTAAATTTCATATTACTAGACTTATCCCTATGCTCTAGATAATAGAAATATTCTTGGCCCAAAAAATTCCATCATGCAAAGTACTAACTAACCCTCCCAGGTTTGTATCATTTACAAATATGACAAGTATTCCATCTGTACTTTTATCCAAATCATTGATAAAAATATTAAACAGCACAGAGCCAAGGAAAAATCCCTTAGGCAAGCCACAAAAGCAACTTATTCCAAGTTGAATATCAGTGCTCTAGGTCCAGTACCTCAATCAGTTCTAAATCCACTTAAACTGTATATTTATTGTCCAGGCTACATCTCTTCGTCAACTATAAGAAGACCAAGAGAGAGTTTGTCAAATGCTTTACTAAAATTTTAAAAAACTATGTCAATAATATTCCCCTAATCTATGAGTCAAGTAGCTATTTTTGTGGGGTTGGGGGGGGTATTTCAAGCAAGTGAGGTGGTCTATCTCTTGACCACTCTCCCAACTATTTAATAATAACTGCTTTCTAAATTGGTGACTCAAGTATGTGTGTATGTAACAACACTAGAAAAAATGAAAGACAGTATATGCACAAAAATTATATCTCTGAAGAAACATTTATTGGAAGAATATCTTGGGTATGGAGAACTTGACCTTGGTTGTATAGCAACATACAGAAAAATTATTGGTTAGGGCCCCTGACCATTTCCAGTATGGAATATGGACTTTCTGGCCTTCTGAATCTCTAGCTTTTGCCCTTTATTGATCCTACCAGTATCAGTGCAAACAACTGTAATACGTGTCCATGAAGAGACACCAACTCAGGAATAAAATCTTCCTTATCTTGTATGGCCTATATTGTTCTTATAGCTCCTTGTTTTCATGGACTTTGGACCTGAGATTTTAAGGAGGAGGATTTCTCCAGATGGCCATACTGTCTACCAATTTATAACTTTTGTAGAAAAGGAGGGCCCCCTCAGCCTTTGGAATTCAAGCATAGTCATGAGCAAAATGCCTCTGGGATACTTTAACAGAAGCAAAATACCAAAATATACATGTGTATGCATTTTCTAATTCTGGTACAACTGTTTTCCTAACTAAAATCATGTAGAGAGTTGAACATAAAGGCATTTAGAAAATACAACATAAAGGAATTCATTGGTGCAGTATTTAGTGAGGAATCGGTTCATCTCCTTTAAAAATTACAAGTAAGATATATTTCTAAGTAAAAAGAGCTCAAAATTTTGTTTCTCTTTCACTTTATGCCAGGCTAGTTTAACAAGGGGAAAAAAGAGAGAAATTGTATAAACAAAATACAAAGAAAGCACAAGGATTCTTACACATATGTAGGTTCTTGCTATCAGGGAGAATCTCCCCCAAAGACAGGGTGGCAAGATTCCACTTCCAGTGTCGAGAAGGCAAGACTTAACCTTTAGCCAGGACAAAGTACATATGTGGGGATAAGGAAGTACTAGTTTTGCCTTACAGAAAGTCAGGATGGTGCAAGTATGGATCTTTGACTTATTACTGAGTATCTCTGTTAAGTTCTTCAGGAGAAGTAGCAAACTTTGGACTCCCAAATACTTTAGTAGTAACCTATTTGAGTATGACTCATTTTCTTACTGGGCAGTTTTTCTTCAAGTGATTACTGTAGAGGGGAGAAAATGACTGAAAATTTAATATGTAAATAAATAAAGGCTCAGAAACTTCATTTACCCAAATATTTCAATAGTGCAATTATAATTGATAAAAACGGGATATAAAGATAAATATCAGCCTTAACATGGGATTTTTCACTGTTACTCTTAAGAAAAGGGGATGGTTGTAATCAGGAAGGGCTTTTCCTTTATCTGTTCCTAGTTATAAAACTTATTCCTGGGGAAAGTTAATAGAGATCTCCCAGAAAAGAACTCCATTCAATATTCTTGTTTCCCTCAGCAAAATGTGAGACAAGGCAGAGTCTGAAATGAAACAAAGAGTTATTTGGAGAGAAGGTAAGAAGGTCTGAAATATGCAAGAAGAAGAAAATGATCATCAGGGAAGAGCAGACAGAGGTTCTTTTCACTTTTATCATCTCAAAGTACCTCTTAGAGTATTCTTCTGCCCTTGAATAATTTAAAAAATTCAAATTTGTCCAGGTTTTTAGCATAAAGCCATACAGAACAATTTATACAGAGATTGGTTAGTACTATAATAGAGTTTTCCACTTGGGGGTTCTCATGACTTAGACAATAAATCAGCAGAAAAATACAAGGAAGTTTTAAGACTCCCATTATATTAATCTGTTTTTAAAAAGGAAATGAGATGAATCTACTGCGATGAAACCATCACTACTTCCTTTTCTAGACATTCACTAACCATCCCTTTAATAATATGTCCTAGAATTTTACTAGGAATAAAAGTCAAACTCACTGGTCTATACTTATTCCCTTTTTTTTGAAATTCAGCTCATTTACCCTTCTCTAGTCAAGAGTCACAGAATCATAGAATTTTAGACATGGAGAGGATTTCAGCGGCTGTCCATTCTCATCTATACTGGAAAGGGATCTCTGTTGTAGCAGAGCTGACAAATGGCCCAGATCTAGCCTCTGCTTTGAAGACTTACCCAGTAACTCCTCAGGTGGCCCCCCCCACTTTTGCATAGCTGTAATTGTTAGGGAAGTTTCCTAGCACCAAGATGAAATATACTTGTATCTTTATAACTTCTACCCATTGCTCCCAATCTGCCCTGTGAGGATATAAGTCTAATCCCTTTTCTATGTGATAGCCCTTCAAATACTTGACTACAACTATGCTGTGATACCTTTCCCATTCTATAAAATTTTTTTCTTAAAGTTTCTTTTTTGTCTAAATTTAAATGCCTCCCAAAATGAGCATTTTTATATATATAGCACAATGCAGAAAGGTGATTTTATATATAAAACCATTAATATCCATTTCACATCTCTTGCTTTTAAATATAATAATAATAATGATTCCACATGCTACTTTCAGAATTGTTCTGTCTGTGCTTCTTTTGATACCTCCTATTTTCTCCTGTGTATTTCTAAAAGTTTCAATGGCTCTCTTGTTCTTCTCTTTTTCTTTCACTTTACTGTTCTTAACCTCCCCTTCTCTCTCCAATTAAAAACTGAGAGAGGAGAAAAAAAAAAGAAAGAACACCCTTGTAGCAAATTAGCATTATCATGAAAAAGGAATCCACACAGTGGCTATGTGCAAAAATGTGTGTCTCATTCCACACCTTGAGTTCCTTGTCTCTTTCTCCAGAGTTGGGTAACATGTTTCTTCACAGGTCATCTGGTCTTCTAAAGATGTGTATGGTCATTTTATTGATCAGAGCATTTCAAAGTTGTTTTCCTTTATAATGTTGACCTTGAATAAACTGTTTCCTGGTTCTACTCACTTCATTCAACATCAAGCCACACTCCCTATGTTTTTCTTAAATTGTCCCCTTCATCATCTCTTATGGACCAAGGGTCTTAACGAGTTGGATATGACTGAATAGGTGAACAACAACAAACTCCCTCCCTCTTAACTTCTTCTCCATTATCCCTGCTTGTTTCTTTGTTAAATTCAATATATTTCACATGAAACTGTGTGTGTTTACTCCTTCTTCATCCATGTCTGATAAAATAGAAGTTCATCAGATGATCAGATTGATGTTTGCATAATATTCTTCTTACATACCCTACTTATAAGAAATAGGAGGTTCCACTCCCCCCTTCTTACTCCCTTCTACACTAATATATTCTTCCTTTTACCTTCCCTTCTCTTTCCCCTCTTAAAACTTAGAAAAAAATCAGTCCATCTATAGGATATCTGTTTTTCTTATTTAATTTCCTCAACATTCTTTGAAAACATCAAAATTCTGAAAGGACACTTTTTTCCTCTCCCTATTAGAATGTTAGAACTACATCATCATACAGCCCCTTACAACTATTCAAATAAATGGACCTTTCTAAGTTTCTCTTGGCTCTTGTATTTGTATTTCAAAGTTCCTATGCTTAGCTCTAGTCTTTTCATCAGATATACTTAGAAGTCCTCTATTCCATTAGTGGTGATCTGTTTTTCCTGATATATTCACTTTTGCAGGGTAATTTGTTCTTGGTTGTAAGTTTCTCTCCTTTGCCTTTTGGAATATTCCGAGATCTCTTCTTACTTATGGTAAAAGTTGTCAGATCTTTTGTGATACTGACGTGGCTCCTTGGTACTTTGTTCCTCTTCTTTCTGCATGTTTGGAATATTTTTTCTTTGACTCTGGATTTTGTCTGTGATATTCCTTGGACTTCTTTTCTTTGAGGAGATAATTGGTGAATTTTTTCTATCTTCACCTTGCCTTCTGATTCTAATAGATCTGGATAGTTCTCATCTGTGATTTCTTGAAATATCATGTCCAGAATTTTTAATCATGGTTTTCAGGGAGTTCAATGATTATAACATTATATTTCTTTAACCTGCTTTCTGGGTCAGTTGTTTTTTATATCAGATATTTCATATGTTGTCCTTTTTAAATCTCTTTATTTTGTTCTAATATTCTTCACTTTATTGTGGTCATTGATTACTGTTTGTTCTTTTATCGTTTTCAGAGAAACTATTATTCTAAACTTTCTACTTTCTATTCTATTCTATTTCTATTCTAAACTTTCTACTTTCCCTTCTGATCTATTCATTCTCATTCTAATTCTTTCTTGCAGAACTCTTATTTTACTTTTTCCTCTTACATCTTCTAGGTATTCAGGCATTACTTACAGAAAATACATTTTTTAATTTTCTATTTGCAATTATTATGGAATTACTTTCTCCTTCTAGGCTGGATTTGGGGGCGTCTCTAGATCTGCCACATTTTTATACTAGCCCATATATTTTTTGGTTTATTCATCTTTCTAGATTTAGTTTCCCAATTGGCATTTTGAGCCTGTGTCAGCTTCCACCCCTTGCTGTTCTTTAGAGTGTGTTGGTCAGCCTTGCTTGATATTGACATGAGTCACCTGGTTTTCTGTGCTAACCTCCACCTTCTGAAGTTACCCCCTTGATCCAATCTTAGAGTTTCTGAATATATCCCCTATACCTTCTCAGGACAGAATGCTAAGGACCCCAAAGCTCCAGGAATCTGCTATTCCTATCTGAACATTTTCAGACAGCAGTAGCACTGGATGTTAGTTACCTGGGACTTCCAAAGTTACACACACACACACACACACACACACACACACACACACACACGCTCCATTAGATTCAGACATCATGGGGGGAGGGAGAGAGTGACTCTTGTGACCTTTGGATACAGAACCATACAGACGACATTTGTCAGGTGTGTGGCTAAACTTGGAGACTGTAAGTTTGTTTGTGCTGATGTTGGCATTGTTAGTGTCCTCTTTTCCTCTTGCCTTCTGGTTGACTTTTTCTGTAGTTCTGGGAGGAAAAAGTCATTTACTATAGTTTCTCATTGGATTTCTTGATCATTATTTGTTTTAGTAAAAATTTCAGGGTTGTGAAGTAGGTATGTGAGAACTAAGTGGTCTGCTTCCATTCAGGTAAGGTCTTGGCCAGAAGTCTACATAAATCTTTAAAAGATCAATGTCAATGGCTCAGGAATAACATCTACCAATTTTGCAAGTATCTTGGGATATAATATGTCTGGGCCTATTGACTTGAACTCATCAAGGGTAGCTAGGTGCTACCTTCTTAACCTGGGTTTTCCCTCTTATCTAGGTATCTGCTCCCTGCCAACCATTTATTTTTACTCTTTCAATTCCAAAAAATTTTTTCACAGAAAAAAACTAAATAAATTATTATTAGTTCTACCTTCTGTCCATCATTTATCATCACCCTATCCATCTCACATAGCAAACTCTGTTGCCCTTATCTTTCCTCCCTAGACTCATATTATTCTGAGCTTTAGAACTGCTGAAGCTATTTTTATAGCACCATGACACAGGTTGGTATTTATCCTGTGTTTTTATAATCCAAGGTGCTCAATGAATTCCCTGCATCTGCACTGGTCTCTTTTAGATAATGGTCCCTTTTGTTATTAAAATTGTTTCTGCTAGCATCATCAAGATTTCACCCTTGAGAGTATTCCATCCCTCCTGGGTAGACTTTCCCAGTAGGATTTTAGGCCCATTCCTTCTGTTGAATCCTTTGAAATATGACCTTATTAAATTCATGGTGCATGTCCATCTGTGCTTGGGTTTCCTCTTCTCCCATAACACAAATTCTGAGATGAAGTGGCCACTTCCCATCATTTTTACTCAAGCAACCAATTCTTCTTTATCAGTGACAATAAGGTCCAGAATAACCATTACCCTTGTTGAGCCTTCACCTTTTGGAAGGATGAAGTTATCTTTAAGGCAAACCAATAAATGATTAGTTTATCTGTCTTTGTGAGAGAGTGTCTGTTTCAGTAGATACATTGATAATTGGTGTTCACCATTCACCCGCCACTACTATTTCATGCTTCTGTTATAGGCTTATGATCTCTTTCCTGAGTTCATATATTTCCTGTTTGTCCCAGTATTTTCTGATGAAAATAGAACCTTTTGGGGCAGCTAGATGGTGCAGTAGATGGAGCACTGGCCCTGAAGTCAAGAGTACCTGAGTTCAAATCTGGCCTCTGACCAGATACTTGACACTTACTAGCTGTATGACCCTGGGCAAGTCACTTAACCCCAAATGCCTCACCAAAAAAAAATTAAAATAGAAAAATTTTATTCTCTTTCTACCTGTTCATCTGAGTGCCCTCCTCTTCATCTAAATGCTCTCTACCATGCATCCCTGTTCTTGTTCCAGAATTTCTTCATATGGGGATTTTTAAATATATGATGCTTCTCTGCCACCCTCCTTTTTACTTATACTCTTCCCTTTGATTATTCTGGTCATGGTCCCATCTCCCCATCTTCCCCCAACAAGTTTAAGGAATACCCATAAAGCCAAATTACTTGCATTGGAACCTATAGACATTGGCTACAATTCAGGAAAGCAGATTGAGGAAGTGATTGATGAGTTTATCCACTTGGAGTCCAGATACAATGATGAGATGCTTATTATCCACAATTTGTGCATTTGTATATAGACATCTAACATCATGTATTTTATTGTTGGCTTCTTTCTCAGAATTTGTCATCTGTGAATTTCTGTGAATCTACTACTGTTCTTTCTTTACTATAACAATTCACTATGGTGTCTAGCTTGGTGAATATGCATGTGCAGTTTTTCCTCCCCATTCCTTTTCATTTTAAAACCCTTCTAATTAGATTTGAAATATGATTTTACCAGTACCTGTTAAATGCACTCCATCTCTATCTAAAAATCCATCATTCAAGTACTTTAAATGGTGATCCAGAAAGATTTTGGTTACCACATTTATAAAATAAATATCCTGCCACTTACTCCTCTGTCCTTCACAAGGGTTTTGTGAAAATAGGTCAGAAGACACAGGTAAAGTTACTCTGAGCCCTTCAATGCTTCAGAATTATAAGATTATGGGCAAATGGGAAAAAGATCAAGAGAGAAAGTTACCTATCTAGAGCCAAAGGTCATTTTACAGAATTTCAAAGTAATAGTACAGGAGAAATAAATCACAGAAATACACTCATTCTTGATGGGTTAAGAAACACTATTCAGTTTACAAAGAAGAAATGATGTTGCTTCAGTATGTCAGTTGGATTTATCCTTCCTTCATAATTCTAGATTTGAAACATGCCAACAGCTGAGGCTGGGGGCTAGTAGGAAGAAGATTGCTGGTGGTACAGGTGTAGAATCGAGCTGTTCCCTAGCTTTTCCATCTGTGGTTGCACTGGATTCCTGGGGAGGGTTCTCTAAAGTGGGATTGCACATAATTTAACAAGGCTTGTGATTAGAAAATCATTTACCAGGCTACTTTCTCCCTAGATTATATAGCCTATATTTGAACCATAGAATTTTAATTCAGAACCTGAGAAGACAACTCTCTCACTTAACACATGAAAAAAACTGAGACCCCTGAGGAGTTAAATGACTTGCTTAAAATCACAACTAATAAGGACCAACTTGGGACTGGAATACAAATTTTCTGACATTCAGACCAGTCTTTCCACCACAATATGCCAAATAGAAAAATACAAAACTTGTGCTTTGAATGTATTGGTTACCTAATACTTGGGAGTGTCTTCTTCTCCAGTAGCCCCATCAATAGTTAGTAGAGCCCTTGGCCCATAACTCTCTTCAAGAATGTCATAGATCAAATCTAGCCAAAATGGAAAAGAAGGCAATGGTATTTGCAGAGCAGAATGAGTACTTTATTAGATTTTAAGTCAGGAAGACCTGTGTCCCAGTGCTTACTCTGACACATATTAGCTATGTGACTCTGGGCAAATCACTTACCCCTTCTAAAATTCAGTTTGTAATGGAGATAATAATACCTGGTATCCACACCTCACAGTGCCATTGTAAGGTCAAAATGAGATAAACTTGTATAAAGCACTTTGAAACAATATATATTATATTTGCTATTCCTTTTCAGACCTGGGTTAGATGGCTGCTACGGTCCCTTGTAACTAAAATTCTGTGATTCTGTTTTAGTAGAATACAAGATAGGTGTCAACAATGTTATATAACAACCCCAAAAGCTAATAACAGTCAGGTTGTATCAAGATGGGTCTAAAAGATGGACCTGCTGTATAATCCTCCCTGGTCAAACCTCCAACAGAGCATCAGGTTCAATTCTGAGTGTCAGATATTAATGAGGACTTTGATCAATTAGACATTGGCCAGGATAAGGCAACCATGATAGTAAAGGGCCTCACAATTACATCTGTAATTGAAGGAAATGGAGATGACTTAGCAAGATCATAGAAGTGGTCCTTAAATGTATAAAGGTCTCTCTTGTCCAAAAAAGATTCGACTTGCTCTTCTTTGCCTCTCAGGACAGAACAAAAAGCAATTAGTAGAAGATGCCAAAAAGCAATTTAGGCTTGATTTTTAAAAAATAAACCTTCCTAAACATCAGAGCTCTACAGAAGTGGAATGGGTGGGCTCAGCTGGTTTCCCCTCCCTGGAGAGCTTCTAGAAGAAGCTGAATGGCTGCTTGTGGGCTGTGTTGCAGGAGGATCCTTGTTTTGGGCACAGGTTAGATCAGCTAAACTCTGAGGTTTCACTCATGCCTGAGAGACTCAGATGGTCAACATGCTGATGATGTCAACCTTCCCATTGTCTTCCCTTTTAGGCTCATCTTCTTATGCAGGAAAGTTCAGATACCCAGAGACCTCCCTTGTGGTGATCCATTGAGGTCTGCCTTCCCCCCAAAAATGCCTCAAATATAAGAAAGTGTCTTCTTCTCAAAATTGTCCTGGGGCCTTATACTTTGCTAGACTACTAAAATTAATTCTATAAACTAATTCTTATTAGCGCCTTAAAAACTGCTAAGGGTCTGCTGTGCTACCCTTCCAAAATAATATAGTGACAATTTAAAGGGGGGACTCCTACCCCTTTTAGTAGAAAGTACATTGCACTGGAAGTTAGTATCATGGGAGTCTTCCAGCTTTGGGGTTCTATAATGAGATCAACTTGCTGAGCAATCAGCCCACCTATCTGGGTTTTGATTTCCTCATCTCAGAAATGAGGAATCTGGGCTAAATGATCTCTAGGTCCTTCTCATGATCTAACATTCTGTCAGAATTTCTATAAACTTCAAATAATCAATGGCAAGGTAATCATTTTCCCATTCTTCCTTTTGCTGTTAAATAAGATGGGATCTCAAAACAAATCTATCTTAAATCCGTGTCTGGGCTATTTGGCCCCAGGAACGAGTTATTGTGATAAGTTGATCTGGCATCCTTAACAAAGCCCAAAGGGAGGCTTCACAATGAAATCCAAAGATCCCAGGGATACAGAAAAACGAATTGTATCCTGGATCACTAACCAATGCCCTAGGCCCCAGTCAGGACACACAAACTGGGAAAATGAAGGGTGGGATGCTAATCATCTGTGAGAAGTGGGGAAACCAGCCTTCCCTTAAGAATGATACAGAAAAACCACTCTGCCCAAGGGAATAGAGCATTCCATGCCTCTCCTGCCTTGAAAATAGCCTAGGGCTCTGGGAAATAAATATCAGAAATAGATTCCCCCTGCTACCACCAACATATCTTCTAGTATGTGCTAGAACACAGGTGGACAGCCTTGGCCTTTGATCAGCACAGCTTCATCCCAGTGTTGGAAGTTTTGATGTTGGTTTATTCCATAGTCCATCATTTTTTGACTGACTTATGATGGTCATTTGAGGTAGGCAATGTGAAAAGTGTTTGAGGACAAGGAGGCCATTAGGATACCCTTTAAATCTTAGCATAAAAACTGTCACCTATGAATAGGCCAGGTATCCAGAATCTAGAGCTCAGACTTCTTGCTGTGCCTTAAGGACTTGTCACCACTTGTACACCCTAAACCCCTTGGATAGCCCCTTCAAGAACTGGGGAAGTATGTGGCAGTCAGGGCAGAGATACAATTGATAGGTGTCTCTTTTCTAAGAGGCAAAGACTGAAGGGAGGGTAATGATTGTGGGTTTGCTCTGCACAGTCTAACGATGTATCTGTCCTTTGTTGGTGGGGATGTATCATTCAGATCCTGACCGGGGAGGACTGGAATTCGGTGATGTATGATGGGATCATGGCTTATGGAGGGCCCTCTTTTCCAGGGATGTTAGTCTGTATTTACTTCATCATCCTTTTCATCTGTGGAAACTGTATCCTTTGCTGCTGCCTCTGCAATTCCACTCTCCCTGTTCCCCAAACCCTTTCACATTGCCCAATGGACACACCTTTGCCATATAGGACTGTTTGCCTTCCAATTCTATACCATTTTCTCTCTTAGTCTTATTGCAGTTAAGGAATTAAAACCAAGGCCCAACAAATGTAGGACACTAGAAAGATTGTAAAGCTCAGTGGAAAAGAACTTCCCAAACACGAGGCCAAGGGGAACTGTGGCTTGTGGGTAACTTAGAAGGCTGGGGGAGGCTGCAGATTGACTTGCCTTGACTGACCCATGGTTTCTATGCCAAAGCTGTGCTGTCAAAGCTACTCATTTAATGACAAATGTTCCACCTCCCCTCAGAGCTTGTTTTTTTATTCCTCTTTCACCTGAAACTACTCCATTTTTAGTCACTGGCAGGGTCAAACTGTCTTCACCTGAAAGCTCAGCATTCAGGAAGCTAGGCAGCTTAGTAGATAGAGTGTTGGATTCAGAATCTGGAAGACCTGAGTTGAAATCCAGCCTTAGACTCTTACTAGTTGTGTGACCCTGGGCAAGTAACTCAACCTTTGTTTGCCTCAGTTTCCTCAACTATAAAAATGGGGATAATAATAGCACCTTGGTTTTTATGAGGATCAAATGAGACAATATTTTTAAAGAATTTAGCACAGTGCCTGACATATAGTAAGTGCCAAATGAATGTTGGCTATTTTTATTATAATTTTCATCATCATCATCATCATCCTCATGAACCAGGCCACAGGGCAGAGTTTCCAGAAATGGTGCTGAATAATGATATTATTTCTCCTTGCCTATAAAGGCACTACAATGTGCAGTTCTCCCATGGACCATCGTGCAAAAAGTGCCTCCCAGAATTGTCAGACCCCTGACCTTCCACCCTTAAGATTTCACAATGCAAAACGAGTTGGGGGAGATATCCCAGGTGGTCCCCTCAGTGCCCAGTTAAAAATAACTCTTTAGGAGACTATGTACTGCTAATGATGACATTATATAAAGTGTCAGTTATACCAGTCACCTCAGTGGGGAAGTAATAATATTTTTTCTATATATATGGTGCTTTAAGGTATGTAAAGCACTTCACATATATGGTCCATTTGATCCTCATAATAGCCCTGTGAGGCAGGTACCATCATCATCCCCATTTCATAGATGAGGAGGCTGGTGCTGAGAAAAATTATTGTCTAAGGCAGAATTTGAACTCAGGTCTTCTACCTTCCAGCCCAGTATTCTAGTCACTCCACCACCAGTAACCAGTTGGGCAACCTAAACTGAGACTAAATGATCAAAGAGTATATTCTCAGCTTATTAGTTGAATGCTTAAATGCGGGCTAGCCTTTTTGGTGTTTCAAAGTGGGTAGTTATTTGTCAAGGTAGGTGTAGCTGGGTGCCAGATCCCTTGGAGTGGAATTATTAAGGACGTTACCACAAGCTTTCCATGTTAAACAACTGTACCATGGTGAGAGAAATTTCATTCCTATATTCCCATTGCCCCTACCCACTATTCCAGTCTCTGCTCACCAAGAACTCCAACTTTAAGGATTATTTCCTTCACTAATGTACAAAAACAGACATCTTACTGAATGTATTCTTGGCCATTGCTGTGGACAATCTGGCTGATGCCGAGAGCCTCACATCTGCCCAGAAAGAAGAGGAGGAGGAAAAAGAGAGGAAGAAGCTAGCCAGGTAACCTTCTAACTAAGCCAAGAAAAGCCCAGGTACTGTAGCTTTGAGAGTGTAGATCTTGGAAGGCAGTTTCTAGTGTTTCTCAGATGATGGCAGAGGAGGCTGGGTTCTGGCTTCTTATAAAAGTTCTAGGAGTATTGACTTTCTACACCTAGTGGGTCTGCTCCTAATTGCTGACCAGTAACTCCCATCACTGGGTTCCTATTATGCTCTCCACAAGAGGGTTGCATTAACCAGACGTCCCTAAACACTAGCCATTATCCCAGTCTCCAGTAGAGCTATAAAAGAAGGCCACAGAAACATTAGAGAGGGGCAGGAGTTGAGGGGGTGGGTGGGTAGAACAGCTACTTCAAGTGAGCCTTCTTGTAAGCTCAGCTTATCAGCTTGCATCTAAATTCACCTTGTGAAGAAAAAATGAGTCATGCTCCTTTGACTAACCAAAACAACAACAACAACAACAACAACAACAACAAAAATAGACCTCATGGATCCTGGATGCCTTCATTTCTCCAGCCCAGACTGAGGGTGGTAACCCATGCATTTTCTGAACACTGAGCTATTACTGAGCTGGGCACTACCTTTATTAGAATATCAACCACAATTTAGTAGCAGCTGAAGCCAGTAAAATTCCAGGCTAATAGACAAGGAATGTGAGCAGAGGGCAAGGGTCTGGGGACCTTGGAGACCCAGTGCTCAGCTTTGAAATGCCCAGAATGGTGCTATATATGCAGCAACAAAGGAAGGAAGCTAGCTGGGTGGGGTACAGGTCCCTATAGGTTCTATATTACCTTGCCTTCAGCAAACCAGAGTGAGGTCTTCTTCTAGGCTGATCACCCAAGTAAACACTTGTTTGTTCTTCCTCTTGTTGACCGGCCAGGACTGCCAGCCCTGAGAAGAAGCAAGAGGTGGAAAAACCAGCTGTGGAAGAGACCAAGGAGGAGAAAATTGAGCTAAAGTCTATCACTGCTGATGGGGAGTCTCCACCCACCACCAAGGTGGGTAGTGTACCCCCATAGGGTACTAAGTTAGTTACATGTCCCTGCTGCAGCTGAATCCAGACTCAAGCTTTCCAAGTTAGGCCAACCAAGGGAACTAGAAGGAAGGCACAAGAGAGATTTTATTTTAAATGGGACTGGTATTTGGATAGAGGACAGAGGAATTACAATGACAAAGTGGGGTGAAAATTGAAGTGCATTTTGACTTTATCACACAAGAGAGATAGTGTGGCATGGTGGATAGAGGGATAGGCTTAGAATCAGAAAGACATGGGTGTGAGTCCTGAGTCTGACATGAACTAGCTATGTAACCAAGGGCAAATCACTTAACCTCTAAGAGTCCCAGGCAACTCTCTAAGGCTACAAATTACTCATGAGTAACTGCATCAGTGATGAGATCTGCCACACTGGGAATTCGCCATACCAATTATATTATAAATCCAAAGCACACAGGTTATAACAAAGTAATCCAATACTTCCAAGAAGTTATGATTTCACTAATGTGGGTAGTCCCTTCACTGATGCAAATCATAGCCCTTCTGTACCTTAAGACAATTTCATGAGTTGCTTTAGCCAAAATATTTACTACCCTATGGCTAATCTTTTGACCTCACCCACACCGGACCTTGATCAATAGACCTGGGCCTGAAGCATGTCTAGCTTAGTTCTGTCTTAGTTTGTGCCCTTCTGGTAGAGCATTTGTGAGCTTCCATCACCTCCACACCATGATCTGAGCTTATTAGTAAAGAAATGCAAAACAGCACTGATTATTTCTGAGTCAAGCACTCACAGCTTTTGTCAGAGAATTTAAATGGCTATCTCAGGTGTCCAAACCCATGGAATGTTGTCTAACTAGATCCATCGCCCTTCTTTCTCTTGATTGCCTAGATCAACGTGGACGACCTCCAACCCAATGAAAATGAGGAGAAAGGTTCCTATCCCAACCCAGAAGCTGGAGGTACACAGTCCTGCTACCTGGGATGGGAGGATGGGCAGGGTGGGAGAGGGAAACATGTCCAGCTCCTAAAGTTCAATATCTTTGAACTAGGGATTAATAGACCTAGTTTTGCTTCTCCCTCAGTAGGGGATTAGCTGTGTGATATCAGTGAGTCTTTTAACCTCTCTTTTTTTCAAGACCTCCTTGTATCATTTGAAAATTTTAAAAATATTAATAAATAAATATCTGGCCCCTATTTTCCTCAAAGGATTAATCTCAGGGTAAATAAGATATAATCAGCACTGCAGCTGATTTTATATATATATATATATATATATATATATATATATATAACTATATATTATGCATATTTGTAGGATATATGTCATCATGTCATGTTATAATAATCATCACAATAAGCCAGGTCTCTCATGTGCTGTGAAGAACTTAATGCTGGGTATAAGAACAGATATCTCGCTTTTTGTTCTATAAAGCCCTTTGGGAGATAACTTGACTCAGAAAAAAATTCTTGCTGGTTCAGTTTTATGCTGATTTTATTTTGTAACTAGCAAGCAGAATGCTCCTTCATAAAGAAATCTGAAGAGCAAAAGGCCCATGATTTTGCTCAAATTCCCTCCAAAACACTGTTCAATCTTGTGATCCTTGTTCATAGGAATCCCTGTTTAAGCTTGGCCTACAAGCCTGGAGCCAATAATAACACAGTACAGGTATTCCCACACCTCCACCCACTCCACTTATTTTCTTTCTTTTCTCTCCCATGTCATCCTTCTTAATACTTTTTACATTGGCTCTATCCTGACCAAGGGCGTTAGCATCCCTTTTTTTTTTTGGTTGCCATGGAGACAATGACTAGAGATTTCAATGATAGCTCCCAGGCAAATAGAGAAACAGAATTCTGCTCCATGTAGTCATGGACAGGGAAGTCAGTATGCATGGATAGGAGGGGAGAAGAAAATAACCAAAAGATTTGGGCCTGGGGTAGAGGGCCAATTTGATACTCTCAAAAAGTCTTAAAAACCTCTCTCTCATCTGAGAGTCAAGCTTCAGCTAGTCCAGAAAATGGGTGCTATCCCCCCCACACACACATAGTATATGGTTGTCATGAGTTTTATATTTCAGGATCAGGACTAGAATTCACCAGGATGCAGTCATCTCTGAATCTGTTTTGTTTGTTTGTTTTTTAAGCAAATGATGGGGTATCAACACTTCTTACACCTGTGGCCATTTTATAAGGCTTCATAGTTTATCTCATCTGTGCTACCAGTCAGAGAGAAGGAAGGGGAGAGCCACCGTCTGCCCATTATATTAGAGGGGATAATGCTGCCTATTGATTAAGTAGTGTTGAAAGCTATTGCTGAGATTTTTAAATGCTCAGAAAAGAGCAGAACGATGGTCAATAGAAAACACAGACACCCAGGACAGCTTTGAAAATATCATGTTGAATTGATGATATACGTAAAAATAAAAAGCAAGCTTTTCTCAATGCAGATTCACAGCTTCATGCCCAGGCCTTTTCTGACCTTCTACTTTGTATACAAAAGTGCTCGTCTTATGGGGTTTTTGTTAAATTCAAAATTAAAGAACAAGAAAAATTACTGCCAGATCTCTACCCCAAGACAGTTCTCTGCCTCTTCTCCACATACCTAATCAAAAAGATTGCTATTCAGAAGATAAAAAGTGCTGGATCTGAAATTCTTCCTGCTAGAATTTCCTCAAGGAGGCTGCACATCTTCAAAAGATTCCGGATCTGTAGATGCTGCACGGGGTCTTGCTCAGTACTTACCACCATAGGAGCTTCTCCAAGTCTCTTACAGGCCCCAAGGACAGTGTGCTCTTGAATTTAAGTAGTTTCTTAAGTATGTCTGGGCTAGAGGGCAAAAGCTATGATTTGCAGACTACAGGTTCTCTTCTTGCTAATTAAATCAGTGGATTTTTTTTAAAGGAGTGATGTGGGTATAAACGTTTTGTTGCATTGAAGTGAGCTGAATTGAAGTAAATTAAACTGAAATCAATGGAATTCATGTTGGCCCACCATTATACAAAAATCGACTTTTTCCTGGGTCTCATTTGAACACTCTTTTTCCACTCCACACCTACCCTATCTGAGAGAGAGCAAAGGCTTGCATCCAGCCCATCAGACATCAAGGATAAGCCTGTTCCAATTTAAAAAACTGGCCAATCTGATATGCTTTCTGTTTGTTTGGCATTTCTAAATGAGGAAATTCCTCTGTCCTCACTCTATGCTGAATGAATCATAGGCCTTATTCATAGATCCCAGGATATGGAGGTTAAAAGGACCTTAGTGATCCTATACTCCTACCCCTTTACTTTATATATGAAACAAAGGAAGCCCAGAAAACTTAAGGTCTGTACTCCTTCCCCTCCATCCCATTAGTTCATAAACTTCTTAAAAGTAATGTCATTGTACCTTGCATATAGTAAGTAAGCCTAATAAATATCTGGTTATTTGAATTTCATTTGATCCACCAGAATTTCATGGACTATCTAGAAATTGGTTCTTTCCCATATCATGCGGTACCTCCTTTCCCTTCCTCGAGACCCAGGCCTTTCCCCTTTTAGTATCCAGTCTTCTCTCTTTTTATTTGAAGACTCTAATTCCATAAATAGTTGAATTTTTCCCCTCCATCTCCACCTCCACCTCCACCACCACATTCACCAAGAAACCTATTGGTGTTCCATAGTTCACTGCCGTTCTATTTTCCCTCCTGCTCCAAAGATATAGTGTTCTCTGAACCCAGGGCCTCATCTCCTCGTGTCCCTCCATGCTGGAGAGAAGAAGCTATAATTTTTCAGCAAGCAAAATATCTTCTTGCTATTTAAGTGATGAAATTTCATGAAATGAGTGAGGTGTGGATAAAGAGTGCAAACCATTTTTTTCTTTCTTCATCATACCATTGCTTGAATTCTTCTGGGTCTCAAAGTCCTAAAAGACTCTCAGCTCATCCTCTGCTTTATGTATTCCTTTTCTTGACCAGAGTTGCCCTTCAAACCTCTCTCCCCTCTTCTCTTCCACTGCCTCAGGCCGTCAGCTTCTCTGTGTCAAATTGATTCATGTGAACACAACTTCAGAGGGAGTCAGGAAGGCTGGGGAAAGCAAAGAGCTAGAGGGCTTCCAATTCCACCCTTCAACTATTCTCTTTGAGAATGAAAAAGGTGCTGGTGGCCTAGGATGCTCCCTTGTTATTTAATCTCGAACTTCCAAGGGGCTGGAGTTAGTCTACTAGGCAAATAACGCACTCTGCTTAGAAATACCTGCTCACCCACTCATGCAAGGTACGTAGCACTCTGCTAGGGCAAATAGAAGAGAATTATAGTTTTAGTCACCTTATTCACATAATAGGGATGATTAGGGGAGCCCCCTTATCAGCTGACCTGGGACACCTACTATGGAGCTACACATGTGTACTTTGGTTCCATGTTCTGGTCCTTCCTGGACATGCACAATGCCCCTGGTTGATACTTGAGTGGTCTTCAATTATTCTGTGACCAGAGACTGTTCCAAAGAGGACTGGTGACTGGATCAGGAAGAGTCACCCACTCCATAGGCCATAAAGAGTGAAGACTTGGAGTTTAGCCTTTTTTGAACCTTCTTTGTTCACACAAAAGCTGACTCTGATTTCGACTTTCAGTGGGGAAAGGGGAGAGAATTTCTCTAGACAACCTAGTAAGAACAAGCCAGTGAGAACATGAGCTTACTCAGGAAAGCCTGAAGTTATGTTCCCTATAATTCATAATTTCTCCATCATTCACAAAAACAGTTGGGGCTCAGGAAGCAATATCCTGGAATCCCCTTTTCACTATGCATGCAATACTTTTTCCAGTGGTAGAGGGGAGGAGGTGAGGAGTGATATTAGAAGCTGAATTCTTCCCTCACAGCAGGCTCTCTTCTCAACAGCCAGGGCTCACTTCCCTCAGAACTGTGGTCTGGCTTTTTCAGCCAGTCTCTAGACATTTCTGATGTGGTGTCAGCTGCTATCATCTAATGGCCGAGGTCCCCCCCATCATCCTACTTCTTAATTCCTGGCTCATTGGTTGTAAGAAAATCCTTTAACATCTTTATATTCATCAGAATCTTCCTAAAATAATCCCTCTCCTTAAGAGCCTTTAAGAGTTCCCTATTGTCTTTAGAATAAAATAAAAAATGCCTCAGTTGGCATCTAAAACTTTCACAATCTGGCTTCTTTCCAGGGTTTTTTGCATATTACTTCTTTTCACATACTCTACTTTCCAGAGAAACTGGCCTACCTGGTATTCCATCTTTTTTTTTCCTTTTTGAAGGGCAATTGGGGTTAAGTGACTTGCCCAAGGTGACACACTAGTAAGTGTTAAGTATCTGAGGCCAGATTTGAACTAAGGTCCTCCTGACTCCAGGGGCAGTGCTCTGTTCACTGTGCCACCTAGCCACCCCTTGGTATTCCATCTTTTATTCCATGTCTTGGCACACACTTTCTCCCATGTCTAGAATGAACCCCTACCTCTTCGAATCCCTATCTCCTTTCAAGGCAGAGCTTATCACCTGCCAGAAATGATAGATAAGAGGAATAGGTTTAGACTTAGGGGAAAGGACAAGACTATAGATATAGACTTGAGAGTCATTTTCATAGACAGGGTGGCTGAAATTATGGAAGTTCTAAGGGACAAAATATAGTATAGAGACAGAGAAGATGATAGCCAAGGACAAGGCCTTGCTGTGTGTTAGGGAATGAAGGGAAATTTGTTTGGCCTGGTAGGCTAGGACCAGCTTATGGAAACCCATGACAGTTTGGAGTTCATTTCTGGGAAGCTGGGAGCCATTTGATCAAGAAAATAACGATGAGTATAGTCTCTGCTCTCTAGTTATGAAATAGAGATTTCATACAAACTTTAACCAGATTTGTCATTTTTTTTAAAAATTATTACTTTTAATAGACCTTTTCTCCTTCTTACTAATGGTGCCTATAAGTAATGTAAATGGTCAGGGTAGAACCACTACAAATGCCTCCTGGCCCCTGCCCGCTGTCCTCCCACAAAGGACGTGGGTATTTCACTGGTGATCAACGAAACACAATTCTGCACAACTCCAACTTTTCTAATGAAGAAATTATGCTTTCCTAATGAAAAGTAACCATGGATTGACTACTCTGAAAATTATTTCTAGTGGCCTTATATTAGCTGAATGTTGTCGGTCTACTATCAGACCATTTGACCTAAGACTACCAAGTCAGCAGTTATAATTGAAGGATTCATCAGAACATCAAGACCTATCCCTGATATGTTATCCCAATATGAATCCACTCAAATAGAACCCCAAAATCTAGCATCATAAAATCCAGCAGCATCCAAAGGACAGCAAATTTTTACCTGGCAACCATGATTCCAGAGGAGGGATGATAAACGTGCTTCCCGACTCCTGATAAAGACCTGGAGGAATGTAGCATGAAATATATTTTTGGATGTGACCAATACAGTAATTTGGGGGTTTTGACTACTTTTATTCTCAACTTAGTAGAAGGTTGGGAGAGCAGCATGGAAGGGAGAGAAGGTGAATTGTTTGCGGATTGAAAAAAATAAAATATGATTTAAAAATAAGATTTTACTTAGAAAATCTTAACCCATACTTCAAGAAAGAAACTGACAGTAATGAAAGGTTCATGTAAGGGAGTAGAGGAAGATAAATTCAGAAAATCAAGTAGGATCTAGGTTGTAAAGGTCACTAAATGACAGACTAAGGAATCTGGCTTTTTTCCTGGAAGCAACAAAAGTTTTAGGAACACTGATCTGGCAGCAGTGTACAGTAAGAAATATAAGGAGGAGAGACTAGAGACAAGGGGACATTATTAAACTCAAAGAAATTAGAGCTGAATTCTAGCTAACAAGATTGTGCCAGGTCCTATGTGGAAACTTATGATGCTCTCCCCAGCTTTACCATATCAGAATGCATTGCTGTGTGGCCCCTTTATCGGAGGGAGCTGTGGCTTACAAAGCTTTAGACTCTAAAACCTTCCTGATCACTCCAGCTTCTCCAAGGGCAAAGGTGAGGGATGAGACCCTTCAAAGGGACAATCTTTTTCATTCTGTGAATTTTAAAGTACACTTGAAAAGGAAAAGACAGTTTAAAAACAGCATGACCCAATGGAAAGAACAGGAGAACCTACATTCAGATCCTCCCCCTGCTGCTTACCACCTCTGTGACCTGGGGTAAGCCTCACTTGTAAAATGAGCCCGGACTGGCCAGTCTCTGTGTTCCCTTCCAGCTTAAGACGGATGACCCTATGTCTAGGATCCTGTACAGTGACTTTCTCACATAGCTAGTCTATCTCTGTCACCTTTCTTTTCCACACCAAAATTTTATCCCACCTTTAAATATATTGTTGGGTTTTTTATTTCCCTTTTTGACTACATTTGTCTTTGTTCCTTTTTATATTTTATGTGTTTTCTTTTCAATTCACAGAACAAAACAAGCATTTCTATAAAACAGTACAATGAAAAAGATGATTACACATGAAACTGCAAATCTATCATTGCTATAGCTGAGTTGCATATGATGGAGTGATTCTCTATCACCTCTCACAGGATCAATCAGTCAAAAAAGCATTCATTAAACGCCTACTATGTTAGAGGCACTGTGTTACATACTGGAGATACATAGACAAAAGTTGAGATAGTCCTTGCCCTCCAGAAGCTTACCTTTTATTGGGAAGTTGGGACAGCATTATTAGAATACATAAAATAAATACAAGACAATTTGGGGCACAAGGACCAGTAGCCTCTGGCAGAGATCGGGAGAGGCCTCACATAGGAAGTAGCACTTGAAGCTTTGAAGGAAGTTTGGGATTCTTAGAAGTGGAAGTGAAGAGGAGGCACATTCCAGGAAAGGAGAACAGTCTTGGGGAATCTGCAGCCTCGAGGACACTTGTGGGCCCTCTAGGTCCTCGAGCATGGCCCTTTGACTGAATCCAAACTTTTTAAGTCAAAGGGCTATACTTGAGGACCTAGAGGGCCCCATGTGGGCTCGAGGATGCAGGTTCCCCACCCCCAGAGGCACAGAGATGAGAGAGGACTTGGAGCCAGAAGGAACCTTAGAAATCATCTAGGCAATCCCTTTAACTTTAGAGATATGGAAATCTAAGCTCTGAAAAATAAAGTTGCATCAGTCAGTCGATAAATATTTAAGTGCCTACTAGTTTTTAGGCACTGTGCTAAGTTAAGCACTGGAGACACAACTACCAAAAACAAAGTCCCTGCTCTCAAGGAGCTTACAATCTAAAGGGAGAAGACAGCACAAAAAAGAAATCTGAAAAGCAGGTGGGGGAAGGAAGCAGGTGCCCAAAGGAGGGGCATGGTGGACAACTCAGATGTCCCAGAGTAGTGGAGCCAGGTGAGAAAGGGGAGATATCTGAGCTGAGCTCCCTCCTGAAATGAAGGTTTTGCAATTCATGACTCCTTACTTAAATCAGAGGAGTAGTGTTGTGATGAGGTTCCAGAGTTATTGGGATCTTGAAGGACGGTGTGGTTTTCCCAATAATGAGCTTCCTGGGGCATGGTGGAGAAATCAGTGATGAATCAGAATAATGCAGCCAGGTGAAAAAATGTGGAAATGTGCTGAACTGAGAGCCCTTCTTAAATGGAGGCTCTGGATTTTCCCAAGGTCATATAGGGAGTAAGCAGCAGAATTCAGAGTCATGAACATAGGTCCTCCTGACTCCAAATCCTATTTCTGCCACCCCATACTGGCTCTCTCCTAGTATCCAACAACTCCTCATTTATGTGTTATCATAAGAAAGTCTCTTTTCTCTCCCCAGCCCCCACCTTCAAAGTCAAAACCTCCCATGGGACCCACAAAAATAGAATAAATATTATTCTAGTATGTATTTTATATATTATGTTATAATGTTGCATTCAATTATAGATTATATACAGGATTTCCATAGGAGCCAGTGCTTCCTCAAACTTTCACTATACTGGCTAGATATTGGCAGTGAAAGGTGGAAAACTCATATTTGAATGAGTCTGTTTCTTGCAGGAGAAGAAGAGGAAGAGGAGCCTGAGATGCCTGTGGGTCCCCGTCCTCGCCCACTCTCTGAGTTGCACCTCAAGGAGAAGGCAGTACCCATGCCAGAAGCCAGTGCATTTTTCATCTTTGGCCATAACAACAGGTATTCAGAAATATTGTGAGATGAAAGGTTCTATTTCCTCCCAAACATACTACATAGAATAATTACATAGGGCCTGTGTTCCAGTTCTATCTGTCTCCAAGGCTTCAGGTCTCCCCCAACACCAACCAAAACCTAGGTGCCTAGGACTCAAGAGAATCCTCTCCTTAAGCCATGCAGCCCATTTGGGCAGCCAAAAGTGAAAGTATTGGTGTGGGAGAACTTTATAGAATACACCTGCCATGCTATCAGTATCTGCCTCTATCCTCTTCCCTTTCTAACCTAGCCTCTCTTTTCTTCCAAAGGTTCCGTCTTCAATGTCACCGCATTGTCAACAACAATGTCTTTACCAATCTGATACTCTTCTTCATTCTGCTCAGCAGCATCTCCCTGGCTGCTGAGGACCCGGTCCGACACAACTCCTTTCGGAACCAAGTATGTATTCTCCCTTTACTCCCTGTCTTCCTCTTGGAGGGTAGGAGTATGGGCAGATCCAGAAGTGTGGTGGCTGATGTAGATTTGTGAAAACCCAAACAATAAGAAGATGCCCATTTCTATAAGCTATGATAGAAAGCATTATCTGGTATAGAACCACTAGATCCCTTTGAGAGGTCCTTACTCCAGATGTCCACAAATCAAGGCTAGAAGCAAACAAAAGAGGTTATATCCAGATGCTTCTGGCTCCTCCTGAGGGTGAGGAAAGAGTAAGCCATTGTATTTTTCATGTGCCCTAGGAAACCAAGTTACCAGAAATACTCATTCAAGGAAGGCATTGGTTCTCTTCCCTCTTTATCATTACAGTGTTTCCATTCTTAATAATGGATAGAAGGGGGGAATGGTGATGTACCAACAATGTGGCAGATTCTTTTTAGACCAGGACCCTGAGATCTTCCCTTGCGTTATTGAATTTCCTGAAAAATTTCAGCCCATTTCATCAGAGCCTATGCTAGAATGAGAACTGAACAGAGGATTCTTTAATCTCATAGCCTGAATCAAACAGAACCCAGGGTGGGCACAGATTGTCTAAACCATGGCTATCCCAGGAAATAAAGTTATATCTAAGGCTATCCTCAGAAGGCTTAGATTAATTCTGGATGGCAGTCCTCAGGTGTATCACAACTAAGACTCCATTTTCACACAGCCCCATATTGAAGAAATATTTCCTAGTATAGTCTCCAGAAAGCCACCTAAGAGAAGAGATTGGAGGGGAAATATGGGAGTGGGAAATGGAAGGAACTCTGACCTTTGAGTTTTAACCATCACTCAAAAGTGAAGAGAATTGTGATCCTCTATAGCTTATCCCTACTCCAGACTATATGAGCTTCTACTGATAGGAAGGGGCTATCATTACAAACAAAGCAGTATCCTGTGTGAATTTCCATCAGAAGAGCAGACCCAATCTGAACTGAGTATCTAGTGTCCTCTACAGAAATCTCTAACTCGCTTGCCCCTTTGACACAGATCTCAGTGAGAAGCCTCAGGGCTGGGCTGATTTGGTTTGATGAGCATATTGGTTTAAAAAGAACAGGCATGTCTGCCCCAAACCCAGGACTGACTATATCCTGCCCTGGAAACCCTCCTCTCACCTCTCAGTGCTTTCAGTAGGACTGCTTTAGAGAATCTCTGAAGTTGAGCCCTGCCTTAAAGGCATCAGAAAATATATTACATAATGCTACCTGCCTCCTGACCTGGTTCCAGCCCAGCTCTGCCTTCTCCATGTGTAAAGCTTTATGTGACATGCTTCCTTGATTTTTAAATTGCAATTCCCTGTTCTGGTGAACATCCAATGATCTATCTCCCTTTCCTCTTGACCCCCCTCCTCCCCCTCCCTCCAACCCTGACCCTTTTTGTTTTGCAGATTCTGTTTTATTTTGATATAGTTTTTACTACCATTTTCACCATTGAAATTGCTCTGAAGGTAAAGCCTCCATAACTTGCTCTCCTCCTCCTTCATGCCTCCCTCCTGCCACCGGCACTAGCTCTCTCTGCCACTGTCTGTTGCTAACCCACATGCCCCTGGGGCTGTCTGGTTCACAATCAGAGCCACTAACCCAATTGTGCTTATTTTTCAGATCCTAGGCAATGCAGACTATGTCTTCACTAGTATCTTTACCTTAGAAATTATCCTTAAGGTAATGCAACATGAGCAAATAATACATCCTCACTGTCTCTGTCTCTCTTTTTCTTTACCTCTCCTGGACACTCTTGTGGGTTTGTGTGTGTGTGTGTGTGTGTGTGTGTGTGTGTGTGTGCGTGTGTGCACACACATAAGCATGAGAGACTTTCTGGTTGTTTCTCTTTCTATCTTTCTTCCATTTCTTTCCTTCTCTTTCACTCCCTCTTAACCCTGTGATTGGAAGGAGCCTATAGTGGCTATCACTTTTGTGATGGGTACATTATCCTAAGCCAAGAGCCCCCTCCTTTGTTACCTGCAAAAAGAAAACTTTTTTGTCTGCTATATGGCTGGGGAGCATTTGGCATGGAAAGGCTGATCATGTTGTCATCTCAGTGGCATTAACACTGAAGTTCACCCTTTACCCCCCCAAAACACACTTACACACTATGTTCCAACTGCCAACCTTCTTTACCAAATATACATAATTCAGTACTGCCTCACTCATGCAAAGGACTTTTTGCCCCACTTCTGGCTTCTGAGGGGAAAGTTCCCCTTCCCTTCTGACCAGAGTCATAACAAACATGGAGCATACAAGACTTTTTTCCAGGGTGCTGAATTTAGAGGTCACTCCTTAGAACTTAATTAGCAATAATCAGTCAAAGTAGAAAGCTATTGTATGTGAAGCCCCTTCTTCTCCAAGGTAACCTCAACCTTATGGATTGCATGGGCATAGTTTATGGTGACTTTCCCAGGCACAAAAATTACTGCTTATGGCAACCAAGGGTAGAGAACAAGAGCTGTTCTCTTCTGTTGTCCCTTTTCCTGCATATTAAGTCTGGATCCCAAGGCCCACGCCATAGTCTTCAAGGCTACCCTGAAGATGTGAACGGTGTGGCTATGTCTCTAGTCCTGTGAAAAGGATGTAAGTCAGTCCTAAATCTTGGGGCTCCCAAAGGTCGTACACAACTTTATTGAGTCCTTTGTAGCTCAATGCTGAGGGAATTTTTTTAAATTTGGAGTTGGAGGGTAAGTACAAGAAACAAGGATTTAATTCTCAGCAAAGGGGCTCAGAAATATAGCAAACCATTTGAGTCTACATAGGAACAAACCTGAATGTCCCTGGCACAGGTTCCTGCCCTGGAAGTTAATAGCTCTGTAGCTAGATCTTCCTAAAACTTTATTTCCCAGGCAAAAACAAATTACTGGTTTCAACTAACCACTGAATACATCAGCAAAGCAGCCCTTGTCCAGTGGTTTTCAGATCTCCTGTAAATCATGATAATCCTCAAAACTAGCTCCTAAGTTTTATCAATAGAGATCTTATCCCTAGAATGAAATACATTCCAAAAGCCAAAGATAAAATTCCTATAATTTCACCCTCCTGAATAAGAAAGTATAACTTACTAATATAAAATGTATGTACTTATTTGATAACCATTTATTAAATGTACAAAGAACTGAATTAAATATAAGGAGTCTGGGGAAAGTGGTACAAAGACAAAGCATGATCCCATGATCCCTGACCTAGTGGAGCTGAAAGGCGTGAGGATATCCACTCCAGATTTAGTCTTATTTCTGAGTGAGTTTTCCCATTTCCCTTCCTCTAAATAGATCAGGCCTTCCATCACTGGGTCTGATAGGAAATGGGTTCAGACATGGAATTGTATAAAATAGGCAGCACCTCATCAATATATCTAAGCCTAAATCCAACCCTTGGAATCCAAGTGTGGGCTAGGGCATGCAACCATGTGTGGTTAGGGTGGGAAAATGATTAGGTCCATATTTTTACACTCAGTTATCTACTATGTCCTTAACCTACCAAAATTGTTCATGCCCTCAGACTCTGTCCCTAGCCCCACCTCAACAAATGTTATTCCCCACGGTGTTTCCATGGTCAGAATTTCTTTGCTCCCCCCATCCTCCTTGTGCAAGGGGAAGCCTGATGGATCTCCCCACCAGATCACGTGCCATGCCATAAGGCAAACCATGTGAGACTGTACCCAGCTTGGTATTAGAATGAACTGTTGTAGATAGCTATTGCTTATTAGACCTTAGATATAAAAAGCATCACTGATCACACAAAAGTCTTTAAGGGCAAGGGTTGAGGCCCCCTTTAAAAGAGGGCCCCAAGTGTGACGCTCACTCTCCACCATGCCCCTCTACAGAGCTTCCCACATTGATTTCAATGGTGCTGATTTTTGTTCAATGTTGCCATACAAGCTGAAAATAGTAAAGAACCTCTTTACAAGCTTTGTGATGGCAAGATCCTTTTTCTTCCCTCCCATCCCCTGTCCCTCCTCCTCCACCCTACACTCAGTGTGCTCCTAAGTATAAATTCAAAATCCTAGTCCAGAGTTTATACTTTTCTCCCCATTTTGAGGGTTAGTTGCTCAGCCACTAAGTCAAATTCGTTCTTCATGGCAAGAAGCAATGAACAGCAGCAGTCCAGAAATGATCCAAGATGTCATTTGAAAATTAGTTGACAGAACTGAGAATCTTTAGCCTAAAGAAAAGAAAATTTAATGGGGTCATGATAGCTGTCTTTTGAGTATTTAGAGGGCTGCCAGGTGGAAGTGGGAGTAGATTTATTCTGCTTAGCTATAGAGGGAAGAAGGTAGAAATTACAGGAAAATTTTAATTTAATATAAATAACTTTCTAAGAACTAGAGCTGTCCAACAAAGGAATGGCTGCTTTAAGGGGCAATGAGCTCCCTGACACTGGAGGTATTCAGAGGTTGGACAACTGTCCTTCAGGGATGCTACAAAAGGGACCCACATACTAGATGACCTCTAAGGACCCTTCCAACTCTAAAGGTCTATGATTATACATCCTGCTATCTTGGTCTCTTCTAAGACTGTTCTTCATGAACAATGGCTAGAAGTTTCCAGGAAATAGCAGCTTGAGCAGACAGCTTGTAGCAAGGAATTGGGTTAAGGACAAACACCTTTGACTGTGTTCTTAGACCCAGCATTGCTGGACAGCCCGACTACAAGCAGTCCTGAATTGTGCTTCCAATACTCTTTATTCTTAGCCTCCCTACCTGCTTCTCACAGAGATACCTTCTTACATGCACGTGCACACGCACATGCACGCACGCACAGTATGACTGTAATAATCCTGGCATAGTCTCTCTTTGGGGTTCCTCTATGTATAAGAACACAAACCAGCAAAGAGGACAAAGGTTAGCATCTTGAACCCTGTAATTCTTCTAATCTTGAGTGATGCCACCTTCCCAAATAGAAGAAGCAAAAAAATGCCAAGTCTCAGGAGTTTCCATGTAAGATACAAGCTGGAGAGATAGGGACAGAAGTGACCTAGCTCTTTCCCTCAGTACTGAGAGTAGAAATGCTTGTGTAGGGAGTTTGACTTGTGAAGGAGACAGCTCCCTTTTCAATATATGCTATCAAAACTTAGGTCCAGTCCCAGAGGTCCTCAGCATTTCAGAGGCTAAGGGAATTGGGAAGGGGGCAGTCATACACTCCAGATGGTGGGGCTCATGGAACACTCCCAATCTATTCCCTCATATCCTTTTATGTAATCCACCTACTTCCCAAAACTGTTTCAGAGCACAGGTGCCTGAATCCCCTGTGACCCCCTATTGCAAGAGACAAATGGAAAGAATTAGGTTGCAAGAGCTATTTTTGCAAGCTCCCCCTGTGTTTGCTTTTGAATTGCTCTGAAAACACCCTGTCCTATGCATGCCCTGATTCCACAAAGAAAAGCCAGACTCCAGTTGGTCAGGTGGCCAACTCCCCATTCTCACATCCACAACTCAACTGCTAGGCCATAACTTCCCCCACCCTTAAATTGCCCTTTGCTTCAATTCAACTCGATTTAACAAAATATTTTCGAGCACCTACTAGGAACACAGAACTGATAGGTGGGTACTGTTGGGAGATACACTTAAGTAGCCAATTGTATAGCACCTATTGTCAAGGGGATGATACTTCAGTGGGGTTGGAAAGCTTATACACATTGAAAATTAGGAACACAACATTCAACAAATTTAACAATCACATATTAAATACCAATTATGTACAAGATATGTATAAGTGCTAGGAGTAGAAAAAGAAAGTATATAAGGAACTTACATTCTATGGAGGAGATACCACATTTATACAGATATGTAACTGCAGAGTAATTTGAGGAGGGAGACAGCACTGTGGGGGAGGGGAGAAGAAGGAGTGAGGGAAGGAATCCCAAACTTTATCTTGAAGCTGAGGCTTCTCCAACAGGATAAGACAAGGAAGGAGTACACTCTATTCAAGGAGATGCTGAAGGGAAGCAACAGAGCCAGGAGATGCAATGCTGAGTTTGGGGCATGCCTACTAGAGTGATTTAGCAGAAGTGTTAAGTGTGTGAAAAGGATCAATGGAAGATCAATCTGGAATGACAGGTTTTAGATAGATTCTAGAAGTTTAAAATATCAACTGAGAATATGTGTTAACCTAGAAGCAATAGGGAGCTATAGAAATGACATGATCACACTGTCTTTGGAAGATTAATTTGGCAGTTCTGTAGACAATGGATTAGAGAAGGTAGGTTCTGGAACTCTAGGGATCCATTAGGAAGTTATTGGAATAGTGCAGGTGAAGGGGGAGGTAGGGAAATTGAAAGCTTAAACCAGGTTCGTGGTCATGTGTATGGAGAAAAGAAGATCAATGTGAAAACTGTTATGAGAGTAAAATTGATGAGACAGAAAAGAATTGGATGTCAAGGTGAGGGTCAGGAGAGAGTCAAAGATGGCCCTAAGGTTGTGAACCTCGGTGACTGGGATGCTGATGGTGTTCTTAGCAAAAACAGGAAAGTTTAAAGAGAGGGAACAGTTTTAGAGGAAAAGAGAAATAATTAGTTCTATTTTGCACATGTTGAGTTTGAAATGCCAATAGGACATCCAGATGGAAAGCCACAGTCAGTTGGCAGGACTGAAATTCATGAGAGTTACTAGGGTTAGACATATAGATTTGGCAGTAACTTGTTCAGAGATAATAAATTGAATTCACAGGAGTTGGTGGGATCAAGAAAGAAAGTATAGAAAGGGGCAAAAGAAGAGAGCCCAAGGACAAAACCTTAGGGATTATTCACATTTTAGAGGTGAGAGATAGATGAAGATCCAGCAAAAGGGACAAGAAATGAAATAGTCACACAAATAGGAGAAAAATCAGGAGGACGTAAAATTACACAGAAACCTATGAAGAAGAGAGTATCCCTGAGGATGGAGAAGTCATCAAGTGTCAAACAGGGTGAAGACTGGAAAAAGGCCATCAGGCTTAGTAGTTATGAGACCTTTGGTAGAGAGCAATTTCAGTAAATGGTAGAGTTAGAACTGTGATTGCAAAGGCTGGATGAGGAAAGGAAGAAAATGAACATAGAAAATTCTTTTTTTGGAAATTCAGAAATGAAAGAAAGAAATATAGAATAATAATTCTAGAGGATGGCAGTCAAGTGAATGTGTTTGAGGGTTTGGGAGGAGGAGTTAGTTTTTATATGGATGGGGAGAGGTAGCCATGTTTATAAACAGCAGAAATCCATTGAGACTGAAAATGGACAAGAGGGAAGGCAGGAAGGAAGGAAAGAAGGGAAGGAAAGGGAAGGGAAGGGAAGGGAAAGGAAGGGAAAGGAAGGGAAGGGAAGGGAAGGGAAGGGAAGGAAAGGAAAGGAAAGGAAAGGAAAGGAAAGGAAAGGAAAGGAAAGGAAAGGAAAGGAAAGGAAAGGAAAGGAAAGGAAAGGAAAGGAAAGGAAAGGAAAGGAAAGGAAAGGGGAGGAAGGGAAAGGAAAGGAAAGAGGGAGGGAGGAAGGGAGGAAGGAAGGAAGGAAAAAGGAAGGAAGAGAGTGAGAGAGGAGAGTGGGAGAGAGGAAGAAAGGGATCGGGAACTTCTAGAGAAGAAGAGAGGCAACAAGACCAAGGACAGGGTTGGTGTTGGCAAAGTAAAAGATCACCTTTGTCAGAGACTGGGACAAATGAGAGAATGTGGAGCCCTATTAAAGTTTTCTAAGCTATAGAGTAGAGAAGAAGAAGGAGCTAATAACCCTGATTTTCTTAATAAAATAGAAAATTATGTCCTCATTGATTTTGTGGTAGGGTGGTACACTGAGGATTAGGAAGATAGAGAAGTTTCAAAACACCTCCTATGAAGAATGTGCTGATCAGGAAAAGATAACAGAATCACTATGTAGCAAAGGTTCATAACATAAATTCGCATGATTTCCTCTGGTGACATTTAGCAGTATTTGATTAGGCATAAAGAAGGCTGATAATAGGGATAATCCAAGAAGGCAAGAGATTCAAAGTTATGAGATATAGTTGAGCTGGTCAACTAGAGGGTCAAGACTATAAAGGCATAATAAACTAGGAAAAAGGAAGGGACTAAGAGACTAAAAGTTGTAGAGAGGACCAATAGTTGTAAGAGGAATGAGAGTGTGAGAGGGAAGAAGAGGATATTATTATCAGAGGAATTTCAGGATTTAAGATCATGGGGATGGAATTTGAGGGTGATGGTAAGAGCTAAGATACAACCAAAGTTTGATGAACTTGGAGTCTAGATTCTTTTAGGGCGCAGCAAAGCATATATTCAAGTCTAATTATGAGGACAAAGGTTGAAGAGGAGGGAAGTCTGTGAGGTATTTTCTTGACAAAGTAAAGAGAGGAACTTGGAGGCCAATAGATGACTGAAGCAAAGACATGGAAAAGGATGTTGATTTATCTAGATGGAGTGAACCTCAGAAGAGGATAAAGAGCTAAGTGGAATGTCTAGAACGTAGAGGATGGGGCAGTACATACACAGGATGCCTACTTGTCCTGGCTTTGTGTTTCCAGGGGCACGAATGAAGCAGCAGCCTTTTCTAGGGGATCCAATTTTCTGTGAATGCAAGGAATTGATAAAAAGTATAAAGGAAATTAAAGATAGAATTGGATTTTCAAAAAGGAAGTATCAGTTGACCAAGGTTCACACCCTCCAGAGTCTTTTTAAACGCCCTGAAAGTGAAAGCAGCAAAGAGATTGAATAGGTTGAATTGAATTGATTTGTGTGGAATTGCAGAAAATGTGAGATAAAATCCCTGCCCTCAATAAGTTTGTAATCTAGTTGGAGAGGAAAAGACTTAGATACATGAAATAATTAAGGAACAAGACATTAGAGTTAAATATAAAACACGTTATTCAAGTATAAGTGTCACTGGAGACCAAGAAAAGCTCAGTGGAAGATCAGAGTTGTTTTATGAAAAATAATCAATTTGAGCTGGACCTTGAAAGATTAGGAGGATTTAAAGAGATGGAGAAAAGGGAAAAAAAGATTATTCTATTGAGGGAGGGAGGCACTGTACAACAGGAAAGGGTGAGAGTAACAGCAGAAATTAGCTTGACCTGTGCAAGGAACCATCAGGGTGGAGAGGAAACTGTGAGAAGTGGTAAGAGATAAGGTTACATTGTTAAGGTGGGGCCAGATAATGGAGAGCCTTGAAAGCTGGGACGAGACATCATCTCAAAGGCTTTACGGGGAGCTATTATAGATTCCGGAGCAGGGGCATTCTCTGGGAGCTGTGAAAACTAATGGCCAAAACACCTTCCCTGGCATTTTCTTTCCCTTTTTATATCCTGCCCAGTCTTGGGCTTCTCTATGTCACCCTTTTGCTTTTTAGAAAGAGCTCTTCCTGGAGCAGTCCAGGAGCATGCCCGATATGATCTGGGGGGGAGGGAAGGAGAATCTCTGAGATTCATCCAGTGTCAGAGTACACTTATGTCTCTCTCTGCATCCCCTGCAGATGACCGCCTATGGGGCTTTCCTCCACAAGGGCTCTTTCTGCAGGAACTACTTCAACATCTTGGACCTCCTCGTGGTCAGCGTGTCCTTGATCTCCTTCGGTATCCAGTGAGTAGGGGGTCCCTCTTAGCCCAAGAGAGAGAGTGGCTAATAGGAGGAAGGAGCAGGAAGGCCACTCCAAGGTCCAAGGGTTTTTTGCTTTAAGTATGACCTTTTGACCTTGCCAGTCCCTAAGATGCAAAAAGGCTTGATATATCAAAGAGCTATTTGACAGAATGGAAATAAGCTAGACACGCTTAGCCCTTTACTGGACAAAACTGCCAAGTAGGCAAAGTTGGACAACAAACTTTGTTTTCCATGCCTTCGGCTTTTTAAATTGTAAACATTCCTCTTTCTTCTTCAACTTTGCCTCATCAAAGTCCCCAGCATCCCCATGCAGCCCATTCCGGTGGTCACAGCCTGCTACATCAGTATTCCACTCAGTCCTGCATCCCAGGGCCTTGTAACCTATCTTTCCACCTTTCCTTTATTTAAATATACCTGCCATTTAACTCTTTCCTGCAGAGAACTGCTTTTAACTAGGTATCAAATTGGTGTGGGTCTGATCAGTTAGTTTCCTCTGAGATGTTAAGAGCTGATAGTTTTACCTTTCCCAGAGATTCCGTTTCCATTTTAATAAGGAGCAGAATGCATTAACCCAAAGGAATAAATGCCTAGACTATCTACCTCCATAATTAAAACCAGTCTGGAGGATTTAAGGAGGACAGAGTTAGGTACTGCAATAACAAGTCCCTTTTGAGGAGAAGGTAAGGATTTTAATATTATTGGGAATGTTAAGTTTAGTGAAAAGAGTCCTGAAGTGGAAATCTGGAAATCTGGGTTAAGGCTAGACCACGGTAATCCTGCCACTCACTCTGTGGGCTTGACTCAGTGACTTCCTTCCATTTATTGGACTTTTCTCATTTGCAAAATGGGAATAATATTGATAGTCTTTCACAGGGATAGCAAGGAAAAAAGTGAAATGAAATAAGGGAAACTTTTTATATTCTTTAGAACAAAGGTACATGAAAAATATATTATTCGCCTATCAATCCAGATATTTCTATCATCCTTTGGCTACAAGGATGACAGTCACCCCTAGTGTGCTATACATTGTTATATCGCCACCAGGATCCACCAGAATCTAAGGCTGGTGTCCATCAATTTAAGCCAGAATGGTGAGATAGGAAGAGGAGGTAGTAGTGGGATGTATTGAGAGGTGGAATGGTTGAAAGAAATACCTCAGAAAGAAAGAGAAATAGCACACACAGCCCACTATCCATGAGGTTTTCATTATTTTCTAACAAACCCACACCTCCAGATATGCTATGAGAACAGCTTCTCTACTGCGAGGATAGTTGCTTCTACTCCACCCTCTAAGCCTGAGTAGGGCTTTTAAAAATAGATAATTAAAGGAAGAAGAAAACAATAAGCAAAGAAGGGTGTAAGATAGTCCAGTTATAAGGTCATAGCATTGTTCATTCCATTAACCCTGGTCCAGCCCTAACCCTTTACCTAGTATACAACCCCCTTAATACTTTTCCATCTCCAACTGATTGGAGGAAGGGGAAGGAGAAAGAAAAGAGGCCAAGAGGTTGCAGTAAATTTCTCCAGCCCCATACTCCTGGGCATCGAGTGTTTTTGGTTCCTGATTGATTCTTTATACATCAAAAAGGTTTTGGCAGGACCCAACAGGAAAAGGAGCAAAACACAGTAAAAAGAAAATTCATTTCTTTAGAGATGAGTCTCAAATTCAGCACCTCTAGGGAGATGAACAATTCTGAACAACTCTTGAAGGCAGCCAACATTTGCCTAGTGGACTTCCAGGGAAAGCATCCACTGTTCCATAAATGAAAAGGAAGGAGCAACTGTGACCTGAGACTCTCAGAAGCACTACACAGTGACTCAGGGTTCTGCTCATCCTGCCCGACCTTTATGCCAAGCCTGGTGATATGTGTGATCTGAATGAATTCTGATCCTGCACGGAGACAGGCTTGGCATCATGTGTAAATCCTAGAATCATAGACCCTTAGAATCTGAGAGATTAAAGGAACCTTAGACGTCATTTGGTTCATCATTCATCAGGCAGAGTAGGCTGCTGCCAACATAGTAGATTTGATGTTGAGGGATACGTGCCCAAAACTGTCTTACCAACCTGTATGCTTAAGTGCCTGAAACTCTACCATTAGTAATTCATTCCTTTAGGTGAAACATTGCTGTCAGTAGACATCCTCTTTATTCAGTAACTATGCATTAGGCTACTTTGCTTTCCAAGAGAAGGTCCCCTGTGCTGACACAAGGAGCATTTGGGTTCCTGGGATATATAGGAGTGATAGACTATGGGGGAATGGGAGTGGGAGTGGGATTGGAGACCAAAAAGAAAAAAAAAAGATACTAGGGAGGGGAAAGGAAAGGGGGAAAAGAATAATCACTGAAGATAAATTTTGTTTACTTCACAATTTTGCCTGGGACAGGCCCTGCCCTAGAATCCCTTTCACTTGTACTCACTAATGGGATACTAACAACCCAAACCCACTTTTTCTTTCAGATCCAGTGCCATCAATGTTGTCAAGATCTTGAGAGTTCTTAGAGTACTCAGACCCCTGAGAGCCATCAACAGGGCCAAGGGACTAAAGGTGAGAAATACTAGCCCAAGGTTTAGCCATCCTGCTGGCTTAAAACCCTTCCTTGTTGGGGGTGGGGAAGGACCATGAGTGTTGTCCAGTCAGATGGGCAATGGGATATAGATATGATAGGTTATTGGTCATATCTAACAGCTTCTCTCAGACCCACTCCCAAATAAGCTCTCCCTCTCTCTAAATACACATCCTATCACTATGATTAAATGACTTAAAATACCTAAATTATTGGAAGGAATTCCCCTGTGGTAAGACTGCCCTAGATTTAAAGACAGAAGATCTGGGCTCAATGAACAATTCATTTACGTCTCTGAGCTTTGGCTTCTTCATCTGTAAAATGATTAAGTTAATGATACTTCCATGGCTTAGCACATGCAGTTATGATGAAAGCACTGTGTAAATTTCACAATATAGAAATAAAAACTGATATTATTGCAACCAGAAGAGTTGTTTTAAATGACTAGACCCCACATAAAACCTAGCAAAGGCTCCCTTTCTTAGGCCATTGAGGCCCTCAACATAGTGACTGAGAACTTGGGTGATCCAGGGGCCATTAGATACAAATACTCTATTTGGGGAGGTCCAGGATTTCGTTAGCCAGATAGTCACGACACCAAAGTTTCTATCCTGTGGTGTTCCAACACTGACTCATGGTATAATTCTGGGAGAGTTACTCCATCTTTCTGAGACTAACGTTCCCTACCCATGAAGAATGATACTACTGCTGCCTTTCCTCCCAGAGGCTCCTGAGGTATATAGGGGCTCAGTAAAGACTGGAATGGGGGACTGTTTCCAGACTGATTTTCCATTACTCCCCCTCACACACTGTACATCCCAGCCAAACGAGCACTTGCTGTTACCCACATAAGACATTTTCCCTCCTTGTCTTTGCACAGGCTGTCCCCAGTGCTCTCATTCTCATCCCCACCTCTTGGCATCCTTAGCTCCCTTCAAAGCTTCGCTCATGTGACACCTCCTACGTGAGACCTTTCCTGACCCTCCCCAACTCCCACTCCTTAGTGCTCTCCCCCTCAAAAAAGTGACTTTGCATTTACTTTGTATGTATCTCAGCGAAAATCCCATCTTCGGCAAGAAAGCTCCCCAGTCTCCTGGAATGCTAGTGCCTTTCCCCTGTTGATTATCTCCAATATATCTTGACCTTCCATAGTTATTTGCTTGTTGTCTCCTCTACTAGACTATAAGCCCTTGAGGTCAGGAACTGTTCTTTGCTTTCTTTGTTATCTCTAGAGTTTAGCATAATGCCTGCCATACATTAGTAACTTAATAAATTTTTGTTCCCTGACTATTGTATTTATCAGTAACATATCCCCCAAATAGAAATGTAAACCCCTGCAGAAGAAGCTTTATTTCACTTTTGTCTCTATACCTAGCATAGCACTTTGTACATAGAATTTGCTTAGTGATTATTAAGTTAAATTGAGATGATCATTTGATCACAATTTTGAAGGGAAGACTCAATGTTTCCAATACCTTTCTGTAGCCCTGGGCCCTTCCCCCACTTTAATTCAACTCACGAATATTTATTAAATTCTAGTTATGTGCCAAGCACTATGCCAGGGACTAAGGGAGATAAAAGTATGAAATATAAAATGGATTTAGGGATTTCCCTCAAGGAATTTACAGTTCAATAGGGGAAGAAAAGTCATATACACATGCAAAAATAATTTGTTCCTTTCTTCCTGCAGCATGTGGTCCAGTGTGTGTTTGTTGCTATCCGGACCATAGGGAACATTGTGATTGTCACCACACTTCTGCAATTCATGTTTGCCTGCATTGGGGTACAGCTTTTCAAGGTAAAACTTTGCCTTTGAGTCAAACTTATAAAAATGTGACCCCTAAAAAACAATGAATCAGACTTGGAATGGAAGTGGGTGTCTCTGTTCCTCTTTCCCCAACATTCTAGACCAGTGACATAAGCTGATGGAAGGAATGGTTCACCTAGACACTCCTCCCCAGGAGTTGGGTTAGAACCATTTCTTACAGCCCTGCTTCTGGTCCCTCACCCCTGCCTCCTACCAGACATTCCCTAAGCCATGAGAGCTCAAAAATCTTTCTTATGTTGGGAAAAAGGAAGTATAGCCCTTTAAAAATATTTCACTCTTCTCAAGAAGGTACAGTGTATCTTTATTGCCTTTTTCAGATCTAAGTACCTCTTTCTGCCCAACTTCTAAAACCTACTATATCCCCAACTACTCCCTTTTACATCGGTCAGGTCATTTTCCTCTGAATATGCCATGCTAATTCTGACCTCCTTCCCTTTACTCATTCTATTCTCTCCACCTGAGATTTTCTTGTGCCCCCCCCCCACTCCCTTCTAAGGGGAAGGGAGAGGAGATAGGAAGATCTGAAATTGTCTACACAGGGGTTCATTAACCTACTTAGATTTTTTTTTATATATTTTATTTTATTTTTTAAGACTCTTTCTCACCCAGCCCGGAAGTATATGTCATTTGTGGGCCTAACCCTTTCTAACCTGAACTGGTTCACCCCTCCTTAATCTGCTCCCAGAGACTCACCATATTGGTGCCAGACTTCATGTAAACACTTACTCAACTTTAGCCCACTACAACTCAGAACTCCTGAGTAAAGTAATCTGCTATTCTCAGCTTCAAACAGGCACAGGGACCATAGTATGCACCACCTTGCTGGCTAACCTGCTTAGACTGTAAACACAGTCACATGTAAAAGGTGGAAGGGTAGGTTACTGAAAATGAATTTTAAAAACAAGGCATAGTCCTCTAAGAAGAGTATCAAGAGCTCAAATGCTTAGAATGGGGTAAGATGGATAAGGAAGAAAAATTGAACAAAACCAAAAGGGTGATTGGGAATATAGAAGGCAGGAAGGATCAAGGAAAAGATACGACTGCTGTTTGGCATGATTAAACCAATGATAAGAGATAGCAGAGAGAAGGCAGAGTCATAGAACAGTGTGTTGGACCTGGCTTCAGTAAAGCTGGGGTTCAAATCCAGGCCCTTCATTCTCACTAGCTGTAAAACTATGGGGAAAGCACTTAGTTTCCTCATTTGTAAAATGGATAATAATAAGTATTAATTGATTGATACTCATTATTAATAGAAGTAACTTCTTCACAGAACTCAAATACATAAGGCTCAGATGAGGATATATGCAAAACACTTTGGAAACTTTAAAATGCTATGTAAATGTCAACTCAGTTCTTATCTCGACTCTGGTTGTTGTTTTTTTTTTCATGCCAAGAAGAATAATTTTTTAATTGTAAAGGAATAGAATAAAAATGGCTAATAGGGAGTTGAAACCCAAGGTTTCATAAAAGCATCTGTTAATGATAATTTCGAATCTCTAAACCGGGAAAATGATGTCCCAGGTTCCAAAAGAATTGGCAGATAAGATTGCTGTGATCTTTAGAAGATCAGGAGAGGAGCCATAGTACTGTAGAGGGCAAATTTTCTTCCAATTTTCAAAAACAGGAAAGTAAATCTACAACCTATATAGGCCAGTGAGTTTGATTTCCATTACTGACAAGATTCTTAAACTACATGAGAAGAGGTATAACATGAGCATGAGAAATGACAGCCCAACTCTATTCCACCCTAGTCAAACCAGATCTGTAGGGTTGTTTTCTACTACTGTTGATGTCACTACCATCAACTGAGTCACCCAGGTTCAAAACTTTGGCCTTATCCTCAACTCTTCATTCTCATTTACCCCACATATCCAATCTGCTGTCAATATTTCTACCTCGACAACATCTTTTGTTTACATCCCCTTCCCTCCATTTACAGTCACCCCCCAGTTCAGACTCTCAGGTTTCTTGCCAGCACTGTTACAATAGCCTTAATGTTTATATCTCTGCCAACTCTTTCCCCCCTCTAGTTCACCTGCCTAAGGTGATTTTCCTGAAGTGTAGTTCTGACTATGTCATTTCCCTGCTCAATAAACTCCAGTGGCTCCCTATTTCCTCAGGAATCAAATATAAACTCCTTTTTGGCATTTAAAGTTCCTTTCAACCTGACTTTGTCCCATATTCCTGGTGTTCTCACACATGATGTCCCTCCACACACTCTCCAATCCAGCCATCCTGACCAACTTGCTATATTCTTCACACACAGCACTCCCTCCCTTGTTTCTGTGCCTTTGCATTAATATCCCCTATGCTTATAATTCTATCCCTGCTCACCTCCTCATTTCAGAATCCCTGACTTCATTTAAGACTCACTTTAGGGCAGCTAGGTAGCACAGTAATAAAGTTCTGGCCCTGGAGTCAGGCGGACCTGAGAATCTGGCCTCAGACACTTACTAGCTGTGTGACCCTGGGCAAGTCACTTCACTCTGATTGCTTAAAAAAATAAAGATAAAAGATTCAGTTTAAATGCCACCTTCTTCAGGAAACTGTTGCCAGGTGCCAGTGCCTTCCCCTCTAAGGTAACCTTCCATCCACTCTGTGTATATCTTGTACGTATCTATTCATAAATATGTTACCCACCATGTATATGAGAATATGTGTACCATGAAAATGATAGCATAAATACCTTCAGGGCAGAGATTGATTTTCCATTTTTTTATATCTCCAGCACTTAGCATAGTGACTGGCACTTAAGAAAGTCTCTAATAAATGCTTGTTGATTGATTGAAGAAACAGGAAATGTTTAATTTGAAGAAAAGAAACCTCAGGAGAAGAGAGGTTGAGACATGAGAGCTGTCTTCAAGTATTTGAAGGACTGTCATGGGGAAGAGAGATGTCAATTATTTTATTTGTCCTCAGAGGGCAGAACTAAGAATAGTGGACTGGAAGTTATAGAGAGACACGTTTAATCTTGATGAAAGGGGGAAAAAAACTTCCTAATAATAAGAGCTTTCCAAAGGCTGTAATTGGTACTCACCAGAGATCTTGGAATGAAGGCTGCTTGGTCCTCTTCTTGGGGATGTTGTAGAGAGAACTCTTATTAAATTATGGTTTGGGCTGGAACAGAGATTCTTAACCTTTTTGTATCATGGAACCCCTAGAAACAGTCTGAGTAACACAGTGAAAAGGCCACAGGACCCTGAATTCAAATCTGGCCTTGTTGAGTGGCTGACTAAGTCACTTCACTTAACCTCTATCTGACCCAGTTTCCTCCTCTGTAGGATAATAAAACTGGGGATAATAACACCTCTCTTCCAGGGGTGTTGTGAGGATTAAACTAGACAACATTCATAAAGCAGTGTGCAAAACTTAAACATTATATAAGTTATAGCTAGCTATTTATGATCATCTATGGACACCTCAGAATAATGTTTTTAAATGCATAAGATAAAAATAGATTTGCAAGGAAACCAATTGTATTGAAATATACTTATCAAAATATTTTAGAAACAAGATCAAAGCCCCTGTGTTAAGAACTCTTGGATCTGGTGGTCTCTGAAATCCATTTCAACTCTAAGATTTTGTGACTCTATAATCCTTCCATCCTAATCCTCCATCCAAAAACCACTTCCTTCCTTCCAAATCTTACTTGTGTCTTGAGGCCCACTGCAATTAACTCCTCCATGAAGGCTTCCTTACTAGGCCAGCCTATGCTGATCATCTTTCTCTTCCTGAATTCCTCCTGTCTTTATAGTTCTGATTTATTTTGTATCTCCATGGTACTGAAAACTATGCATTAACACATCTCAGTAAATACTTGTGGATTGATCAAAATCTCCCTTGATCCTCTAGGGCAAACTCTACACCTGTACAGACAGTTCCAAACAGACTGAGGCGGAATGCAAGTGAGTACAGTCTAGTATGGAGTCAACCCAAAGGTTGGTCTGCCCTAGAAGATATGCCTGATAGCCTGGGATGGGAAGCTGGGGACAGAACATCCTATTCTTCATCCAGGAGCAATTTGGCCTGCAATAGACCTCTTCCTCTTCCCCCTTTTGGAATCTGTTGCTAGTGACATCACATGGAACTCCATTGATTACTGTCCCACCCACAGAAATTTTACTTATTTTGATCTGACATTTTAGGAATTTGCATAGCCTACGGCTATGCAAACTAACATGCTTTTGTTACAAACCCACTCACAAGCACTTTCAGGTTCAACCATTTGGCAAGTTTGGGGTCTGATTGCATCACCCTCAAGTCCTTTTTCCTATGTGGAGACTACTGGGTTCTCAGAACTGTGATATTCACATACCACAATAATCAGAACTGTATCATCAGAGTCCCCAGATGGTGATATCATTGCATGTGGAGACTTCGGACCACACAGTCTCAAGACACAGCAGATGGTACCACCTTCCAACTAACTAACCCTAATATCAACTTGCTCTGTGCTTCCAAAATTAAGGCACACCATAGGGCCAAACCAAGACCCCAGGGATTTGTGCCAGCAGAATCACCTTTGACGCTAACTTGCACTCTTAGTGCCCATACACGTCTCTTTTTATTCACCCTCCTTCTGTCACAGCTTCATACAGCTAGTGATTTCACTCCTTCCTCTAATACCATATTCCCATTCATTTCATACACTTAACAAATGCTCCCAGCTCCAAAACAAACAACCAGGAGCCAGGTCTTGAGTCACAGTGACAAGCAACAATCACACAGTTCAAAAGAATATAGTAACACTTTGATAACTTGGAACATAATCCCCAATTGTAGGCAGCTACAAGCCTCTTTTGCCTCCCATGCACAGCTGTCTGTTTTTTAACTCACAAGTCTCCAGAGTCTAATGACTTTGTCCATTGTCTAGGGCTCATTGACAAAAGTGGTGGGGAAGGATGAAGTATCCCCCAAGTCACTGGTCTCAACTATGGTTATTGTAGTTTTTCTTTTGTCTTTGTATCGCCCTCTCCTACCACTTAGTAAATACTTAGTGTTTGTTGATTGAATAAATGAGCTAACTTATCTCCTTCCTTTCTCAGGGGCAACTATATTACATACAAAGATGGTGAGGTAGATCATCCCATCATTCAGCCTCGAAGTTGGGAGAATAGCAAGTTTGATTTTGACAATGTCCTGACAGCCATGATGGCTCTCTTCACTGTCTCCACCTTTGAGGGGTGGCCAGAGTGAGTATGAAGACCAATGTGCCCACATCATCTCCCTGGCCATGCATATTCATATCCTCTGTAGATCATCTCCTCTATAGTAGGCACCAATCCCAGCACTTCTCTGAGTATACAAATTGTATATGGTAAGAGGCATGGCATAGCAGAAAGTGTTCCAGATTTGGGGTTAGGACACCTGGATTCCAGTCTCAGCTCTGCCATGAACAAGCTTGTGTCTGGGCAAATCACTTGACCTCTCTAAATGAGAGGGCTAGATGAAAGAACCTCATAGATCCCTTTTTAAGATCAACACTTTCTGCGTTTCTGTGTCAAGTTGATGATCCAGGAAGGTGGTTATCCCCCTAGGTTTAACCTTAACTTTTATCAGAGCCCCACCCCAATCTGAGATGTAATTATAAGATGTTCATAGATCAGTGATCATGGATAACTATGCCATCTGGCTAGACATTTCCTTAGATTGTAGTCGGGGGTAGGGAACCTGTGGCCTCAAGGCTATTTGTGGCCTCCTAGTTCCTTGGATGTGGTCTTTTGACTGAGTCTAAGTTTTACGGAACAAATCTTTTTATCAAGGTGATTTGTTCTGTGAAGTTTGGATTCAGTCAAAGGGCTGCACTTGAGGATCTAGAGGGCTGCATGTGGCTTAGAGGCCATAGATTCCTCACCCCTGCTAGATCCTTTGATATTCAAAGATGCCCCGATTAACAGGAGATCCTTCAGTGGGTTAGGTGATAAGGGTTGAAATGTAACTTCACTAATATAACCTCTGATCTTCCTCACCTACTACATTAGCTGTATCTAGACTAGCAATAGAAGAGAGGCTGTATCTAGATAGCTGTATCTAGACTAGCAATAGAAGACAAGCTGTATCTAGACTAGCAATAGAAGAGCCCTGTGTCTAGACTAGCGATAGAAGAGAGACTGTCTAGACTAGTGATAGAAGAGAGGCTGTGTCTAGACTAGCGATAGAAGAGAGGCTGTGTCTAGACTAGCGATAAAAGAGAGGCTGTGTCTAGACTAGCGATAGAAGAGAGGCTGTGTCTAGACTAGCAATAGAAGAGAGACTGTCTAGACTAGCAATAGAAGAGAGGCTGTGTCTAGACTAGCGATAGAAGAGAGACTGTCTAGACTAGCGATAGAAGAGAGACTGTCTAGACTAGCGATAGAAGAGAGGCTGTGTCTAGACTAGCGATAGAAGAGAGGCTGTGTCTAGACTAGCGATAGAAGAGAAGCTGTGTCTAGACTAGCAATAGAAGAGAGACTGTCTAGACTAGCAATAGAAGAGAGGCTGTGTCTAGACTAGCGATAGAAGAGAGACTGTCTAGACTAGCGATAGAAGAGAGACTGTCTAGACTAGCGATAGAAGAGAGGCTGTGTCTAGACTAGCGATAGAAGAGAGGCTGTGTCTAGACTAGCGATAGAAGAGAAGCTGTGTCTAGACTAGCAATAGAAGAAAAACACTTCAAACACTTTTAGAAGAACAGTAAACCAGACAGACTTTGTATCTTTCTGTATCAGCTTTTCCATTAAAATGTTTATAAATATGTCTGAATAAGATCCATTTGGCCACCTGCCCTTTTTATTCTAATATTAACTTTCAAAACTCTCCAAATTGACTTTTTAAACAAATATACTGATATTTTATGGCAAAAAAAAATTAGATTTTAGATGAAAAGTCATCATTATTTGTGTGGTGAGGTTAGCATGGGATCTAAGAAGAGATTCTTCTTAACTTTTTAGAATTAGCCCACATATCCCCTCTTCAGCACACCTCTCACTTAGGGGACAGCAGCTCAGGTAGTGGTGAAACCAGTAGTTGGCATCATGAACTGTATGCCCGCTATTTCCAGAGTATAAGGCACTGTGATAAGCTACAAAGGAAGCTGGGGGCAAAGTCCCAACTCTCAAGAAATTTAAAGTTTAATCAAGGTGATAACACAGATACAAAGTAATGTAAAACACGTAAGAATATAAGGGCATAAGGCAGTACTTCCCTTATTCAATAACTCGTATTCGTATAGTGCTTCCAGCTAATAATGCATATTTCTCACAACACCCCTGTGAAACAGGTATTATTATCCCCATTTTATAGATGAAGGAACTGAAGTCCAGAGAGATTAAATTATTTGCCTGAAGACACATAACTAGCGTCAGAGGGCCAAGAACCCAAGTGAACTGACTCCCAAATCAAATATTCATTTTTCTATACCATGCTACTTTTCTGGGACTTAAAATATATTTACATCAAAAAAAAATGCCTGGACAGGAAGTCTGAGTTTATGAAGTGCCCCCAGGATAAAGAGGAGCTTAAAGAACTTTTAAACAAAGGAAAGGGAATTAAACCTCTTTTCATAATGAAAATTGTACACAAAGACATATTTTTGATATACACATAATTTCCTAATTAATACTTTAGAAAGGAAAATACTGCTAGCATCAATATATTTTCTTATGGAAACACTATTCATACTCCATAGGATACTATTTAGAAAGCACTGCCATAAGGCATAATAACAACTCCATGGTTAGCATTCTAAAGAAGTCTGGTGTAAGCATTCAAGATCACATTGTCATTTTTATGTAAATCCTTATTTACACAGAAGCTGATTTCTTTTAGACTCAGCCTCATTCCCTTCAAGTTGTAGGCCTATGGGCTCACACCAGTCTTCAGTAAGTCAATGTCCACATCTCCAATTCCAAGGTATCCCTAGCACCAAGCACATCATAAGGCCCCAGAGATATATTGTCTTTCCATTTCACTCCGTGGGATCCATCTCTTCCTCCAGGCTTCTCTACCGATCCATCGACTCACACACTGAAGATAAGGGACCCATCTACAACTACCGAGTAGAGATCTCCATCTTCTTCATCATCTACATCATCATCATCGCCTTCTTTATGATGAATATCTTTGTGGGTTTCGTCATTGTCACCTTCCAGGAGCAGGGAGAACAGGAGTACAAGAACTGTGAGCTGGACAAGAACCAGGTAGCTTCCTAAGGGAGAAGGGAAGACGAAGAGAGCAGGAGAGGGAAGGAAAGTGCAGTTAATAGTGCAATTCAAGAAGTAGGAGAGGCTGCTAAGAAGGAAAAGATAACAGCAGGGTGGGCAACACCGGAGAAGGGGGAAAGCAATGGACTTGGAATCAGGATCTGGGTTCTCGTACAGGTTACTTAACCTCTCTTAACCTCAGAGTCTGCATCTGTAAATTGGGAAGATGATCTCTAAAGTACCTCCTAGACTAAATCCTATGACCCTACTTCCAATCTGAGAAGTGTCAGGAGAGAGAAACTACAGTGCTAAGATAACCTCTCCTATTTTCTATTACAAAAAGAGCTAAAGTCGTGTGTTTGTTTGGGGGTGCCTTTGAGAAACAATATGCAAAGGAATTGCAAACTCCTACAAGTCACCAAATTTGACATTTAACTCTCAGTTGTGTCTTGGAGTAGATACAGATAGAAGGAAGAGGAGGGCCTCAGAAACAATTATTAAGGAAAAACTTTGTACACCAGGAAATAAAGAGAAACAAAATCTTTGTGGGAAGCAAATGGTTACCAAATAACTGTCAAACAACAACAAATTAACATTTATTAAGGACCTGATTGCAAAACACTATACCAAGCACTAAGCCAGATATAAATTTAGGTAAGACTTTATTCATTCCCTCAAGGAATTTACAATCTAGTGGAGGAATGAGACATAGATAAATAAAGAAAAAGATACATACATACATACATATCTTAAAAGATTACACCATAAGATTTCTTTTATAAGGGAAGAAAACTGAACAAAAAGAGTAGTCATGGTAGAAATATACCTTAACACAAATGAAGTAGACTTCATGACAAAGATTAACTGAACAATTAATGAAATTTAAAATAGTTAAGCAAATGTACTTATATTTAAACAAAATTGCAAACCTTCTTGGATTAAGCTAAATGTACCAAGTGAACTGAACATTCGTGGTTTTTTGAAGTCAAGTTGTTTTACCCAGTATACATAATTAGACACCTTTCCCAAAATAACCTTAATATTATAAAGTCATAGCACAGATGAATTTATTTTTAAATTTTCAAGTTTAAGGCACCTAATTTGAAACACATGACATGAGAAAATGAAGCACACTTACCTCTGTGTCTTTTGACATGTGTTTTGAACACATTTATAAATGAAAAAATTAATAAATAGTGAAAAACGCTAATCATATGGAAAGAATTCTAGCCAGAATTCTGAAAATATGTGACCTGGGCAGCCTCCATGGTCTCTTTGGGATGTTCCATTTTTAGTACACCAAACTATTTTGGAGGGAATCTGAGTCCCAAGCTGGTAACCACAAAAACCAGATCTCACCTTCATTAGCACAAGCATTTCCATCAGAAATATATACTGTACTATACAATATTAGAGAGTTACAAAACAAAATGTGATGTAATAATAAGCTCTGAATAGGAAGGTCTTTGCCAGTTGGGGGAATCAATGATGGCTCTCTGGAGTAAGGAGCTTTTGAAATTCAGCCAGCTATGAGAGAAATGTTGCTACTATCAAGTAAAAACACCAATGAGGAGGGGTGGGGGAGAAAAGAGAAAAATTGTGTCTCTTAGCAGGAAAGAAGCTGGAGGAAACCTTTACCCAAGACCAAGGAGAATGAGTTTCAACTTCAGCATATGATATTCCAGTCACACAGACTGAGATAGGAACTCTTCCACTGAGGATGGTTGGGAGTATAAGAGCTATGTGTTGACCAAGAAACATGGAACTTCCTCAGGGAGAGGAGCAAGATGGGGAAGGAGGGGAAATTCGAGAGATTAAATAAAACCACTAATATTGATAAATATTCATTTGGCTGAAGAAATCTTAAATGATATATTTGTGCAGATGTGCCAAAGATCTTGCTAACTACAGCAACAAAGATTTAGTCATGGAGTGATCTCTTCTCATGACCCGTCAATGGTTTGGGAGTGTTTTCTTGGCTTGCAGAATCTAGGAAACAGGAAAGATTTAAGAAAGGAAGGAAAGGAAAAGTGCCTGGGTGCCCTTGGAGGAGACTGTGGCAAAGAGATTAACAAGGAGGCTATTGCTTTTATCTTTGGGGGCTTTTCAAACCACATCTTAGCTTGTTTTGTTTCATAAATTAAAAAGAAAATGATATTTTAAAAAAGAAAAAATAAAATTAAACCTAAAGATGCTAGAAAAATAAGGCATTGCATGTATGAAAGCTGTGAAACTGGGAGCCAAAGGTTCAGCTTCCTGTCACTTCCTACAGCAGGATCAGTCAGTGATGGTTTCCCATATAACCTGGGGACGTGAACACATGCCCAAACCCCAGTTCCTCTCCTGTCCCTCCATGCCTCACTGACTGACCTCTCTTTTCTTCTCCTTTCCCACCTCTTGTCCCTTCCATTCCCCTGCCCCTACTCCTAACAGCGACAGTGCGTAGAGTATGCTCTCAAAGCTAGACCCTTGAGAAGGTACATTCCCAAGAACCAACACCAGTACAAAGTGTGGTATGTGGTTAATTCCACCTATTTTGAGTACTTGATGTTCGTCCTCATCCTTCTCAACACCATCTGCTTGGCCATGCAGGTAAGTCTGGGGCTGGGCAGGGGGGTGGGGGTTGGGGGCTAAAAACCTGAGGGGACTGTGGCCTCTGCCCTGAGACTAGGGAAGAGACAGAAATGAGAAAAGCTATGTGTACCTCATTGGTTAGTCTGGTAGTCAGAAGTCAAGAACAGCAGCTCTCTTACCCACAATCCTGACTGCTACATTGAGAAGGATATGACCCTTCCCCAGGGTCCGTCCTATTAAAGGACCCGTACTTTGAGTAAAGGCAGGGAAGACAGGCAAAAGGAAAACAGAGAGATTATGAATTTAGTCCACACGTTCATTGCTTAATAGCAATAACAAGGCATGGAATATAGATGCCATTTTGAAAGAAGTCAGACTCTAGAGTGAGAGGACCTGGGCTCAAATTTCACCTTTAGTATTTACCACCCTGTGAACTTGGACAAGTTTATAAGCTTCTGTTCCCTCAACTATAAAATCAGAAGTTTACACTGGATGACTCCTGAGGTCCTTTCTAGCTCTTGAGCTGTGGTACTGTCAACAACCCCTCTCTCTAGCTAGAACACAAAGTCTTTTTCATAAGGCTTTCTGTGACATTAGGGAAATAGTGGATGGGGTCTCCATCGTATTTTTTTCTTGCCAATCTAAGAAGTAAAGCTATGACCCAAGGCCACTAAGGTCTTCAGGTTTTTGGTGATATCAGAGACAGAAAGGAGCTCTGAAATCTACCTGTACATTGGAAGATACTGTCTATACAGGACCAGCCATTTGGGAGTAAGAAAACGGCATGAGAGGGGTTTTTAATATCGTTGTTGTTGGGGGTGAGAGTAAAACTCTGAAAAGGCTAGGCTGAAGAACTGGGTGAGGCACAGACTCCACCCACTGAATCTCAGTCCCATTCTCATTGTCCACTGGGAATTCCTTCCTCCCAGCACTACGGTCAGAGCTGTCTTTTCAAAATTGCCATGAACATTCTCAACATGCTCTTCACTGGCCTCTTCACCGTCGAGATGATCCTGAAGCTCATTGCATTCAAACCCAAGGTAGGTGGGCCTTTGAAAAAGGTCATCTAATTTCAAATCATATGCCTAGAGGAAAAGGATAGAGGGGTGATGGGTGTGGTGAGGCAGAAATATGCAGTGAAAGGACCACCCTTAAACCTGCCTAAATTTGGAACAGGGCCATGGGGTCTCTGGAATGGAATCTCAGCTAGTGCCTGCAGTGTTCCTGAACTGGGGTGCAGAGGTGGCAAGTTCCCCCTGTAAAGAGCTACTTCTTACAAGGGAGACACAAAATTAGTTCTTCTATATCCAATTTCTACCATGCAAACTAAGGGCAGTGACTCATGGGCAGTGACTATAGCAGGACTATGCCAGAGATTAGCAAGTCAAGACTCTCTACCCCAATCACCCCAGGCCTCCCCTGGCATTCCCCACATATCAATTACATATAGACCACTCATAATGTATAGCAAACTCTTTTTTTTAAAGCAACTGGGGTTAAGTAACTTGCTCAAGGTTACTCGGCTAGTCATTATTTATGTGTGGGTGCTCATTTTCTGAGGCCGGATTCGATCTCGGGTCATCCCAACTCCGAGACCAGTGCTCTTACTCACTGCGTCACCTAGCTGCCCCATATAGCAAACTCTTAATTGTCAGAAAGACCTGATTTTGTTTGGTTGTGTTTTCATCCTACTACTGTTGCCTCTGCCCAACTTCAGACCACACAAGGGCTCTTTAACATTCACTACAACCAGGAAAGCAAATGATTCTCAAATCTCTCCATTTTCCTCCTTGTTCACAGCTTTAGAATAAAAGCTTTGGTTAGATGAGAAAGCTATAATTATTGATTAGAATGGAGAACATAAGAAGGAATGACTAAGGATTTTAATTATCTGTGCCTCCACTCTGCCCATACTTTCTTCTTTCTCCCTATTGCCCTTATCACAGAGAATTGAGAGACTATAATTCCAGGTGTCTTCCATCTCCAAGCACCATGGTCAGCTCTATCTAGCTGATAATATTTGGCCTTTGACACTCCATGCCAAGCAACCTAAAACTACATCCAGGAAAAAGCATTGTCTTAACAGTAGTCACAGTCACATGAAGGAACTTTGAGTAACAATGTGGGGGCCAAATTGTACCTAGGACAATAGTGAAAGCTGACTTGAGATAATCTTTTTGACCCACGAAGCTACCGGACTACCCAATGATTCCTACCTGTGCCAGCATTAACTAAAATAAGCAAATATCAAAAAAATCCCTGGATTTTCTGTTTCTATCCACATTTTCAACTACTCCTTTATCCATTTATTTTACATATTAGATACCTATGCTGATAAGAAGACTGAAAAATGTTTCTGGGATGGCAGAATGTCCATCATCATCCTCATTTTCATCACAGCACCACCCAAAGGAAGCTACATTAACATGGTTTCTGCCTTTAAGGAGTTTACAGTATAAAATAGCAAAAAGGCATCCAGAACACAACCTAGGTATTCAGGGATCTGGCTTAATCATAGGGGAACAAGATTCGGGAGGGGAGAACCTAATGTATGATTTTATTGATGTAGGAAAAAGCCAGTGAGCAAACTTCACCTACCAAAGCAGACGAGTAGCTATTCTGTGGCTTATGGTCTTAGCTTACAGACCAAGGTACCAAGTTAAGTGATTTGCCTAGGGTCACAAAACTAGCATATGTTAAAGAGACTTGAACCCATTCCAAGACCAGTTATTTATCCATTGTGCTAGGTTGCTTCTCCCATAAAGGAATAAGACTCTTACTAGCTACGATTTGAGAATGACTTTTTTTCCTGACTCCTCCAAGGGCAGCTTTCCACCCTCACACTCCCCCTCAGCTCCAACACCCTGGGAGCAGACAGTCTTTCCTGACTCAGAATGAGGGTACACACTAAACTACCCTAGTCACTTTCTACCTTAGGTTTTCCTTATTCTTCAGGAAAGCCCAACAAAGTCTAAGGACTTAAGGAATGCTGGAAAGCTCCAAATAACAGAATTTCTCATTCATGCCCCACTTGTACAGAAGCCTTTTATTAAAACTTTACCTTGCTATCTCAGCATAACATGGAGGTAACCCTAGGTCAGCTTTCATTATATTTAAACCATATGTCTCTTAAGTACTATAAAACACTGCCCAATCTAAAATATAAAATGCCACTGAACTAAGTCTGCATGCCCAATACAATAATGCTTTGACTTCTATGATATAAGCTGGTGGTAATAAGTAAGCATAATAATAACTAATTATTATTACTAATAACTAATAACAATAGCACTCACATAACCCTTTAAGATGTACAAAATACCATTTGATTCTAACAACAAACCTATGACTGGGTGTTATTATGATCTTCATTTTACATATGGGGAAAATGAGGCGAACAGTGGTTTGTCCAGGGTCAAACAGCTGGTAAGCACCTGAAGCAAGATCCAAAATCCAGCGCTCTATCCACTACCCTGCCTAGCTGCCTGTAGTGCCAATGCAATATTCCCACTGCCAATAGCCACTGTAAATATACCTGCATGGTTCTCAATTGCAAAATATAACAGATTCTCCACATAGAAGACAGAAGCAAAATATTTATTCGGACACCAGAAAACCAAATCCCAAAACCAATAAACCGATTCTATCATAGTAGCAAAGAAGTTAATAAGCCATAACAGCATAGATAGCCACACCATCCTTTAGCCTTCCCACAAACCAACACAAACCTAGCTGTCACAGCAGGTGGCAAAAAAACTTTTACTCACAAGCCTGTCTGTCTCCCTCAGAAGCATGCTCTCCTCCCAACCATCTAGTCTATCTCTGACTCCCAGCTTCCTGTGGGATCTGTTTCACCCTTCAGCAAAGTCCTCCTACCACAGGCTCCATGTGATTACATTCAGTCTATTAAGGGGCAGAGTATATTTTCAAAGCAGGGAAGGTCTTCAAATTCCCTTAGGCTTATTAAAGGGCAGAGAAGATCTTCAAATTACCATTACACTTCCACTAGATCAGTAGCTAACCAGTTTGGTGAGTCTCCAAAGTCTGTTCCCAGAGGAAATAGTGCATAGGACAGGTAATTGGATAGATTCCTAAAGTGTGCCAATCCTAAGAGAAACAAAGTCAAAGGTACACATCCTTTCAAGAATGCCTCAAGCCACCACAAAGAAAACTTCCAACAAATACAACTGAGGGCCTACAAAGCACCCTGGGAAAACTGAATCAAATATAAGTCAATTAAGAAGAAAGTTAGTAGTAACACAACTCTAAATGCATCAGTTGGGGGCACTACAAATACGCAAAAGAGACTTCCAGGAAAGAATGGTAAAATAGCAGTTTGTCTTAAACATTGCCTCACCTCTCCTTCCAACAAACTTTCAGGAATACCCCTCCAAGAACCTAGTTCTTATGCCTCCTTGTTCTTTCTCAGCACTGATACACACAGGTACTAGTGACAATGTGACTAGTAAAATAGGTCATGGGAGAAGGTAATGCATAGCCAAAGAAATTTAGGGTACCCATGAAAAATAAACTTTGAAGGGGGAGAGGTCAAGCTTCCCAATGCTCCATAAACCAAAGATAATTCCCCTGAGGAGCCTGGCATAGGGTAAATGTTTAATAAATGCTCTAAGGTTTCACCTGGGCATGAAAGGCATGATAGATTGAGGAGTTATGACACTGATGGTATGGAATTCTTATCCTTAGGAAGAGAGCCTTCCATTATCCCAAGACAAAGACTTGGGCGGAAAAGTATATGAATGGCATATACCTCTGGTATATGAATGTTCTTCTGAGTAAAGCAGGCTGAATTGTCAATGTATTGGTAGGGAGAAGTTCCCTCCTTTTGTGGAAGCCCTTCTTACTTTTAGCTCCCTTTGCCTTCAGGAGTGTGGCTTTCCTATAAAATCAAGCCAGTCAATATGACTGACCCCAACAATGCAAAATGCCTGAGATTTGCCTCCTTGCAGCTGAGAACTTCTTATCTGCTCTTGTTTTAGAAAGAATTGCACCCTGAATATTATTGTCTTTCTCTCTCTGATGTATTATATCTTCATTTAAATATCTAGCTTGAATCTGAAGTAAGGTTCATAAAACTTCAATACTTTAAATCAGCTTCCATATCTTTCTTATCCATTGTTTCCAGTCTGACCTCTAGCACTCAGGTAAGCAGAATTAGCAGAGATTCAAATGATCAGTTTTAACAGATTTTTCACATTTATGCTGAGAAAATGCTTAAAAACAATGTCCATGAAGATAGCCATTTTAAAAGCAACAGTCACAGTTTATAGCCATCAGAAGGAGAAAGGGAGTTTGCAAGGGAAGAGCAGGGCAGGACTCACCACAGACATGGTTCATGCTTGCATTGTCCTCAGCGTCCTGGTTCCTGATCTGTTCACCACAGCATCTACTTTCTCCTTCTTGCTGCTTGCTTCTTGGTACCTCTTCGCTCAATTTACTTTCCACCTCTCTTACCAATAGGCCCCATGCTAAAGATCAGAGTGCAAAACCCCCTAGGTAATTTGCCCTTAAATAAAGCCTGAAATCCCCTCAGAGGATCCTGGAAAGGGAAATGACCACTAGCAAGCAGCTTGGTCCCCACCTCCATTTGCTGCATAGCCAAACCCTTTGATGGGCCCTTGAAAAATCAGCTAAGCTATCCTTGACATCGACAAATGTACAGGACAAGTAACATCAACACTTAAACACTGAAGATTTTCCCAGCATCCCAGAAAATCTTAGGGAACAAATATTCCGCAGTTTATTCTATAGGAACATGTGTGTGTCCAGTCATATCCAAATCTCCATGACCCCATTTGGGTTTTTTTTTTTGCTTTTTTTTTTTGGAGGGGCAATTGGGGTTAAGTGACTTGCCCAAGGTCACAGGCTAGTTTTTGTGTTAAGTGTCTGAGGCCAGATTTGAATTCAGGTCCTCCTGACTCCAGGGCCAGTGCTCTATTCACTGGGCCACCTAGCCCTTCCTGGTGTTTTCTTGGCAAAGATACTAGGGTAGTTTGCTATTTCCTCCTCCAGCTCATTTTACAAATGAGGAAACTGAGGCTAACAGGGTTAAGTGACTTTCCTAGGGTCACACAGCTAGTAAGTACCTGAGGCCAGATTTGAACTCAGGAAATTTGGGTCTTCCTGACTCCAAACCTGGTGCTCTATCCACTGTACCACCCAGTTGCCCTACTTAGGCATAGCACAGTGCTAGGCAGGCTGCTTCAATGACTGTATGTCTAAATTACATTCAAGCATGGGGCATATAGTAAGAGCAACATAATAGCAATAGGCCTACAAAATAACAGAACATACTTTGGCATCAATGTATAAATGAATAGAGAAACAGTATTACAATACACAATAGAGATATATAGTCACAGTACTTAATAAATATACCTACAATACTTGCCTAACACTGCTATATAATCTAATAAATAACACAAGAATTGAAAGAAAAACATAACTCAGCAACGCAATAATTAATAGTATATCAGTGAACATGCAGATATATTCAAGGCACTTGTTACATGGGTAAACATTAGTATAGCCACTTCTTCGGTTTTACCTGCAGCATCATAGCTTAACCTGGAGGATGGTTGGATAGATCTTGCAGTCTTGTGACCATCTGATGTACTTGCCCCTGGATGAATTGATGGTATGGGCTGCCAGGCACATAGAAGTACTTAATAAATGCCTGTTGATTGGTTGATCATAGTCCTAATTAGAACTTTAGTTTGGAACTTGTGGAGGGACCAGGCTGGCTACTTGTGTTCCTAGGTTCTTTGGAGTATCTCATTACCCTAGGAGTCTCTATGGCTAAAGTTCCAGGCAGGAAAAGTATTGCCTCTGGGTTCAGATGAGATATAACCAGACTACTTAAGTAGTTCAGCCTACCCATGTTTATTGGGCTACAGTATACAGTTTTCTTCACTAGAACCGTCATTTTCTTGAACAAGTGGCTCAAGATATTCTGGTTTAGATAGTCTCTGTATAACCAGTGGGCTATATCCTTTATTTAGACCTCAGAGATAAATGTCTATCACTTGTCTCCATTTGTGCATCAGGGTGTGGGGTGTATGGGTGATAAGAAAAGACTAGCATCACTAGTGTGGGGGCTGCTCGTCCACCTTTGGTGAACCTTCACCCGACTCTCACCTGTGGCTCTGAGAGCTGTGGCTTGCACAGTGGCCGCTCCCCAGTAAGCCATCTTGGCAAATGGGCTACACCAGGTTAAGGATGACCAACAGGCCTCAAACCTGAGTTAGGAGAATGTCTACCCCTAAGCTGATGTGAAAACTCCATGGCAGAATGGGCAAATGAGAACAGTTTGTTCCAGTGGTTATGAAGGCAACTGAAACAGGCACCATGGAGCTCTGGGAGCTTGGTCAGCCATGACCAGTCATCTTGATTTTTGTTCCACCACTGAACTTCAGTGGCCCTGGAAGAAAGAGTAATTCTGGAAGGGACAACGTTGTGCAATTCTGCCTCATTTAAATCCATTTCACACAAAAGTCATCAACCATGATGTTGTTGGTCCTCTTCAGAAATAAAAGATAAATAACAATAATGACAGCATCTAGGAGTCGAACTAACTCTCTTATAGGCAATAGCTCTCTTAGAGACTATTACACATTTTTAATTGTTTTCTGAAGGCCCCACCAATTTCTAGGGCTGTACTGGAAATAGGCAAGTTGTCCAGTCTTTCCACATCTAGGTATGAGGTAACTTTCCATCTATCTACTAATTTGTATGTCCCCTGAATGAACACCCAAGTTTCTCAGCAATACTCTTTTTTCCTGGTGGTCTTCTCACAACAAACCCAGGCATCAGACTGATTTATTTTTGTCAGAGCTCTTCTGAGCTGAAGACTTGACTAGTTGTTAGGCATCCCTTAGTCTCTAAACCAGGAGGTGTATTGGTTGTGAGTGTCTTCATTCTCTCCATCCCCTGAGACCCCAAAGTGTGTGTGTCTATATGTGTCTAGGTATGGCTCTTCTTCAAATATCAGTAAAAATAGAGTAAAGCCTGTGACATCATTCCTGGTGGAGCTGTACAATTGTTCTAGAAATGCCATCTGTTGACTTCACTGAGATTGTTCTAGTCTCAGTGTTCTTAACTATGTGTCCAATAATATGTGATTGAAATACTCAGTCTGGGGATCACAATAACAATAAAGTTGGGTTTTATACTTCTTGATGCCTATCAAAGCTTTCATTTACCTGAGTAACTTGATCTCAGAGTTTCTGCTTTGGTCAGTATGAATCATAGAAGGGAATTCATACACAAGAAATACTTGGGCCACAAGAGTTTAATAACTATGGGTGCTTTCTGGTCCCTGACAGAGTATGCTTATGCATACCTATTGAAATGATCAGTCTACTAAAATATGAATTTTTACTCTTTCCTTCCAGAGATAAAAAACCAATGCAGACAAGTTCTAAAGGTTTTTAAGTACTTATGTTCTCCAAATTTGCTACACAAGCTGGCAATGCCTTTCTTTAAACACACTACAAGTCTCACACTTCTGAGTAACATCTACTGCCACATTGGGTCAGTAAAATCTGCTTCTTTCTAGCTCTAAACTCCACTTTTGTTGACATGTCCAAAACCATCATGCAAGTGATTTCATAGCTGCAATACAATCCATGTTGGTCAGTATCAACTGCTTCCTGGTACCTGGTGTGGGATCAGTCACAGCCAAGCACAACAAATGTAGCTCCAACTTCTACCATTGCTTCAATAGTAAGGTACTTTCTCAAAAAATAAGAGTTTCTTAGTTAACAGCATTCCCCAGGCTATGGTGAATGCTGAATGGTTAGCCATAGTGATGCTACCCATATCAGGCAAGTGGCATTAAACTTGGCACTGGTCAAAATGTGTCAATGGACTGTTTTAGTCCATATTCACTCTATATACATAGTCTTTTCAGTAATAACCCACTTCAAAACCAAGAACTCCAGCTTGTGGTTGGGATAGCAACTTAAGTTCTCTCCCAACACATACAACTGGTTTCTGGTAACCATTTTTTGCCTGTAATGTGACTGACTTCAAGCTTTCCAGACTAGCATCTGTGTACAAGAAAAATTGTTTGTTTGGGTCTGCATAAGGTCCACACATGTGACCAGGTCTTTGAAAGTTGGTTTACATTTATTCATCCAATGATCTCTAATTAGCTTTGTTGGCTTAATACAACTCAGCCTTCCGTTTCTGGTTCTCTTAAATCATATAAGCACAAGTGACATTTAGCAATGATTTAGCTGTGGAACATAGCTCTTGGCAAATTTGTGATAATAGTCAACAAATCTCATAAAAGATTTTAGATCTCAAAAGTTCTTTCAATGTAGTCATTTTGGAATTCTTCTGTCCTCTCTGGTCAATGCTTACATCTTTCTGTGACACTGAGTGACCACCATACTTGACCAAGACTCTACCAAACTGGCATTTGTCAGTTTTCTGCCAACATATCACTTAGCTTCAGATCATTTCCCTCTGATTTAACCAGCACTTTCAATAGTTTCTCCTCACAGTCTTTGCAAAGATATCAGCTTCTACAGTACTCACATGGTCTTCTTATCCAGAATGCATTCAAAAAACAAAAACAAAACAAAGAGGGGAAGATAGGTGGTACAGTGGATAGAGCACTGGCAAGAGGAGTCCAGAGGACCTGAATTCAAATCCAACCTCAGACACTTGACACTTACTAGCCATGCGACCCTAGGCAAGTCACTTAAACCTGACTGCCTTGACCAAAAAAAAAAAAATAGAAGTGCATGCAACCTGTCAAATTCAACATTTTCAGACCCTGACCAATCCTTTATTCTATTTCCTTGGCATTTATATATTTAATTGATATTCTATTTTCAATGCATATGTTAAATCATTATTTTGTAATTCATGTGTTTTATTTATGTATTTTGGTTCTCCAATAGATTATAAGTTCCTTAGTTAAAAAAAGAAGAATATATCTAACCTGGGTACAGGGAAGGAAAGGGAAGGAATGAAGGGAGTAAGCATTTATATAGAGCCCAATACATGGTACTGTAGCAAAGGATTTACAAATATTACTTCATTTGTGAGATATGGCCATCTTTTCTGCTTTCCAATTATCTCCTGATGGTGGTGTTCATGCATCAGGTTGTCGTGGTCTCCATTCCCTTTATCTTTCCAAGAATAGCTTGATCAAGGCTACCTCTCACCAGATTTTCTGTGAGTTTGTAATATATTATCCTCATCTGCATCTGTAGGACAGCTGTCTTGCTTAGTTAGATTCCATGGTCAGTACTACCCTAAGGTGGTTAAAATCAGCATTTGTGAAGTGGACTTTCAGGTATGACCTCTCCCAACTATGTATAGGCTTTAACTTAGCCTATCCTAAGCCCACAGTTTTTTCTGTGCTATAATATCCTTTAGGGATATCCTTAAATTCACCCATCCCCATTGTCATTTGGTCACTTGGTAGTCTGGTCACGTTTCATCTTTCAGAGGGTACCACTCCTCTTCCCACCAGTCTGAATAGATGGCTGTCCACCTGCATCACAGATTTACACAGCAATTTCCCTTTGTGCTCAATGGAATCACCAAATTTAGAAAATGCAATCTCAGCAGTTAGACCAGAGCATTCCTAACATGTGAGTTTGGTATTTCTTTTCCTCAGAGACTGTCTGTTCAAAAGTGCCTCCTCTGACACCTTCCATCAAACAATTCATCATGCCCCTCTTAGATGTCTGCCAGCTCCATAGTGCTAGTTCTGTTTTACATTAAGCACAGACTCATGACAAGATTCTTAGGTTGAGCCTCTAAGATCTGCCTGCAATAAGATATCTATCTAGTCATGGTCCTCCCCTCAGGCCAGGCTTCTCTGTTGTACCATTCATGGAATCTGGTGCTTACATTCCCCATAAGTGATATGCCTCTATATGACCCCAGGTATCTAAAACTTCATTTAATTCACAGGTGAGGCTTTCAATTTCTGACCTAGACAATATGGTTTCCACCTTTCCCTCCCCACACACACCCAAATAAGAAAGAATTTTGTCTCAGCCTCACCCACATGTGAGGCATCTAGTTCTAAGTCTGCTAAGGTACCACCTTTGCTCATTAAAGTTGAAAATTTCATGGAAGATCCCTCCTTTTCAAATGGAGATTTGCAGGCTAATTCCCTGGTACTCTTTCCTACTGGGATTTTATCAGAAATTTTTGAATGACCAAATAAAACTGATAATTCATAGAGTATATCCTTAATGGATTCTTCTGACCTGGTCCTGCTACTGTCCACCAACTCTTTTTATAAACTTTAAAACTTTTGAAATATCCATAGTTTTATACTTCAGATACCAGTAGCCCATGACCTTAAGGCATGACAATACATTTCACATGCAATTTCCATATTTGTAAAAGGTTGATCCATAATAACCATATTTAGGCAATAAACAGTACTGAGTTAAATGCCAAACCAGCAGTATGACATGATCAGTTAATAACCGATTCAAAAAACAAATATAAATGTGAAGTTGTGCTTCATTGTTGCTAATGGATCAATTAAGGTTTTGATAAGGATATGAGAATTTGAAACCACTCCTGATACATTCAGTAAATTCAATTAGTAAATAGGCATTTGCTAATTGAATAAAGAGCTGTCTGTCACATTGCTTTTAATTTGCATATTCACTAGCTAAGTAAATTGTAAATTATGTAAATATAATAAATAAATTTCTCAATTAATAGATAATAAACTATAAAGTAAATTTTCTATAAAAAGTTACAAAGTAAAATACTAAAGTTATAAAGTAAAAACACCAATTTGCATACTCACTTTGCTATTATAAAATAAATATGTAAATAAGCAGCACTTTAACAGGGATAGACCTTCATTCAATTGGTAAATATGTAACATGAATAAATCATGAATAGTTTTAGATTCCCATTTTCTCATCAAAACCAACCTAATTCATCTATTAGCAGCATTGAAACCACATTTATATTTGCCATTTGAATATAACTGATGCTGATAGAAAAACTAATCAATGAGACTAGAACAAAGGTAAAATGAAACAAAACAAAAATATGTGTGTATGTTTAATAAGATTTTTTAAAATCAGATTGTAATACTTCAGTAAATACATTTCTGCTTTTATAAGGGAAAAGTCTATCAAAATTATAACATAAAGAAGATTCTTCCAAAAATAGTAAAAGTAAAAATAAAAACACGTAAAACTAAATTCAGTTCAAAGCTCAAAAGCATCCAAGGAGAATTTAAAAACAGAGCACTGACATGTAGTTCAAATATATAAGCATCAGGTGGTACTGGTGACAAGATAGCCTAAGTTGTCTCATGTCCTGAGAGGAAAAGGTTTCTCCTCCCTTTGTGGAGGCAGGGCCTGCTTTCATCTTCCTCCTCTAGTAAGAACATGGTTGTCCTTTCAAACTCAACCCACCTTTTTGACTGACCCCAGGAAAAGAAAAATGGCTGTGCTTTGCCCAGGTACAGCCTGGGACTTTTTACTGGTTCTTGCATCAGGAGGAATCTGGCCCTGAATATTATTCTCTTCTTCCCTCTCATACACTGTACTTTCGATGAAATATGCAACCCAAACCCCCAGCCAGTTTGCACTGACAAAATCCAAATTGAGTTTACAAAACCTCAAAACATTAAATCTGCTTCCTTTCCAGGTGTCCTCCTTTGATTCCCAATCTCATCACTAGCATTCAAGCAAGCAGAATTGGCCTAGATTTGAATGGCCAGCTGGATTTTAATGCATTATCACAGGCAAACTGACAAGACACTTAAAACATATCATTTACAAAGATGGCCATTTTAAAAGTAGAATGGGAGGAGGGCCGGAAGGAGGGAAAGGTCACTAGTCACTGATCCCAGTCTACATACAAAACAATTCAGGGCTTACCCTGACATGCTTCCTGCTTGTGTTGTCCCCAGCCCTTGGCCTGAAGACTCCCTGCAAGTTGCTCCTGAGGCCCCCACTGCATTCTCCCACCTGCTTGTCTCCTTGCTCAACTTCTGCCTTTCCTACTGAGAGGCCCCTGCCAAAGGTTAGGGTTTGAGGCCTTCTAGATAGTTTGCCCTCAGATAAAGTCTAAAATTCCCTCAGAGCTTAGAGAATGCTGCAAGTGGAACTTTGCTGGCCATTTGCCCAGACATCATCTTGCAACCAAGATGAAGTCTTTTTGCTGAATTTCAAAAAGTGAAATAGACTAAATTTGTCTTGATCTATAGTGAGACCACAATGGCCTTACAATCTCCCCATCAGCAGCCTTCATGAGGAGTCATTCCCACCTGAGCCTGAAGCACCCTGTTTGTGTGTTACCCAATAGAGTCATTTGATAGAATTTCTTTCACTTGGAGGTTCTGAATTCTCCCTGTTCCTTTCCCATTGTGAAGAAAAAGGAGGGAAGTTGCTTTCTTTCAAAAGTAAACAGAACACAAAAAAAAAATAAAAATAAACAGAACAAAATCTAAAAGCAAAAGGGCTACTCCTAACAAAAGAGGACAAAAATGGAGCCTGTAAGCTTCTGGTACTTCCTTGGTTTCTCTACCGAAAGGGTAGCTCCATGATTGTAGGATTTGCCTCTCCAGAGAGAAGGCCACTTTCTCAGGTATAGGAAGCCAATTATGAAAATTCTAAGGTGTGTTCTCAGAAATCAAAAAAGAAGGATTTAAACATCTCTACTTGGGCTGTTGTCTTTTCATTGAAAATCCAGACTCTTTTTTTTTTTTTTTGCGTTTTTTTGAGGGCGATTGGGGTTAAGTAACTTGTCCAAGGTCACATGGCTAGGTTTTTGTTTGTGTGTGTGTTAAGTGTCTGAGGCCAGATCTGAACTCAGGTCCTTCTGACTCCATGGCCGAAGCTCTACTCACTGTGCCACCTAGCCACCCCTGAAAATCCAGACTCTTATAGTCAGCTGGTTTACTTTTATATTGTAAGTTTCTTTCCTGTCTGGCTTCACCACTTCAGGGTTTTCCAGTCTCTTGTTCCAAGACCCCTTCCTCCCCTACTCACAACCAGCCCCTTAGCAAAATGTTCTGTACAAGGTAGGTGTTTAATAAGTGTTTGCTGAATTGAACTGAGTATTGTCCTTTCTCTAACAATTGAGTTAGCAATGACTTTCCCCAAAGCGAACTAGATTTTTGTAATGGTTGTTGTGTTCTTCAAAATTTAACTTTATCTTACTTCTTTCCTTGGCTTTCTAACAATCCCTCCAAACAATCCCTGCTTCCCTCCAAAGAGGTGGAGAGTTCTCATAAATAATCTCAAGGATGCTGAGTGGCCTAGTCTTCCTTTTTCTGTCTCGATTTCTTTCTATGTAAAATAAGAGTAATTGTTTAGCAGACTTGCAATGAGGTTGAATGAGATTATGCTTGGAGTATATCTGGACTTTTCTGAGAGCTAGTGCTCCTGTGTCTATGGGATGTGAATGATACACTCCATGCTCAATTGCCAAGGAGACTCTGAATCATGTCCGATTGAACAATTTGCCCATAGCACAAAGTCTTTTAAAAGTGAAACAGACTGTTTCAGGCCCCTGTTGGAGGCCTTGTTATCAGAAGCTTAATGACCACTTGTTGGATCTGTTGTAAAGGACTGTTTCAGGGATGTTTCAGGACCCTTTAATCTAGGGTCCCCTTCTAATGCTGAAATGTTCAGCAAATGATCACAGAATCACAATTATGTGATCATTCAAAATGAAACCTAAAGTAGGTCTTACTGACTTGTCAGCCCTCCCAGCTGCCAACTCAATTCGTTATTTTTCAGTCAGTTTTTTAGTCTCCCTGACTTCAAAATCCATTTTATTTCATTTATAAGGGACATGGTATCAGCCATACTACTAAAGACAGCCAACTACATTAACTACAACCCAACACCACCACAGCCACCTACATTGCAACCAATAACATTGCAACATTACCTGAGCTGCTAATTAGCAGCTAGTTGGTAGAGTGGATAGAGTGCTGGACCTGAGTTCAAATGTTGCTTCAGACACATACGAGTTAGATGATGAACTTTGGGCTTAGCTTCTCTAGAACTCAGTATCTTCCTCTATAAATTGAGGGGATTGGAGTCAATGACTTCCAGTGCCAAATCTATGATCACATAAGTTACCATTTTTGAATTTGGAATTAAGTTTGTCCCGGTATCTCCAGCCTCCATCTGTGGTGTTGCTTGGTATTTTTGGTCCTCCCTGTTACTCAGTGTGTACATTTCTTGTTTATATACCTGTCGTTGCTGCAGGGTAGAGTACTCAGACTAGATAGAAAGAAAACTAATATGATTCCTTTATTTGACATTTTAAAGAGAAAGCCACATCTATGTTGACCCAGTGCTCAATGGGTTCCCCATTTGTCTAAAATTTTCCCGAACCTGTGTTTAATCCTTAGCCTTGAAGCAGTTTGGCACAGTAGACTTTGAGTCGGGAAGATCTGGATTCCAAACCTGCCTCACACACTAGTTGTGTAACTTTGGGCAAACTACTTAATATCCCTAAGCCTCCAATTCCTCATCTGTAAATAGTGATAATAATAGTTACCTGAGATCATGAATATAATGCATTTTGTAAACTTTAAAGCACTCTGTTTTTAAAAATGTGGGTGGCATTTCATGCTTTATTGCCATGCCTTCCATTTTGCCTGATATTGTCATTCACTATTTAAAAATCAGTTAGTTCATTGACCAAGTTTGAGTTAGCCCCTGTACGTGAATATCTCTTCTTTCATCATTACTAATGTTATTACAAAATAAGCATAAGCCAAACCCTGCTTTGACCCAGTAATATTACTTGGGTAATTAGTAAACCTGCCTCCCTTTTTCATTTTAAAGCTTCCCTTCCCCCCACCAAAAAATGTCACTTTTAAGATCCTCTGCCATTTGTTCATTCTGCTCAAGCGCTAATTTATAATAAACTCCACTGACTGTTTCATTTTCCAGGTCTGAAGTTCAGGTTTTTATTGCAGAAGAATCAACCAATAGTTTTAGAAAAATAAACTGAACACACCTCCCCACACACAATGCAGTGCACAATTGCACTGATGGCATAGTGGGATTAGAAACGTATGGGAGAGCAACTGAACAATGAAGGAAAGGGAAGAGAAATCACAGAATCTTCATTAAAAAGAACAAAAGTGAGAGTCTTCAGGAAAGTGAAAGTTTTCCAGAGCAGATATATCTCACAAAACTTTTCTTAAAAATAGGATTTTTTTTTCCTGAAGAAGAGATGTATACAGTAAAGGGAAAGAAATATAGAATCTGGTTCTTAGCTAAAAATGCTGTCTTTTCCCCTTTCCATGCCCAAAATGGGCTTGGATGATCCTGCCCCTTGAAATTAGATGGGTAGGTGGTTCAAGCTTTCATTTTCTGAACTATTTTCTGAGGAGCCTCAGAGAGATTATTATTACTATGTTATTCAAAGTCTTGGTTTTTCTCATTAAACAAGTTAGGAATAGTGTTTCTCTGCAAAGCACCCAGAGACCTCTCTAATTCTAATGTATGCCTTGGGGCTCCCCCCATAAATGTTTAGTATTGGGTCCCGCCACAACTGTTCAGTATTTAGTAGTGGTATCCCTCCCCAAATATTTAGTTTTAGGCAAAACACCATCAAGCCTGTCCTAGTGAACAAGATGTTGCTATGTGCCTGAAAATTAAACATAATGCTTATGAATGGCCCCAGAGGGTCACTAGAAAAGAAGAAAGTAATGTTGTATTAGCACTAGGGTAAGGATTTGGAATGAAAAGACAAGAATTAGCAGACTTTGGTAACTGCTAAGTCTTTTCTGTGACCTTTCTTTATATAACTTTTACTCTTGTTTTTTCTTATTTATTCTTGCTATTACCAATCTAGTTCAGGTTCTTATTATCTCTTGCCAAGACTATTGAAAAACACATGTTGAGGATCAGCCTTGATCATTCCTTTCATTGTTGGACACAAGTAGAACCTTAGGAAATTATCTGACAAGAGTCTCTAGACTAAGCTGAAATCAACTTTCCTCAGCAACCACCTGCTGAAACTTCAAATCCAAATCTGAAGGCCCCGAGGCCTTTACACAGACACACAGGCAAACAGATCTACAAAGGTACTCTACTGCCCCAGGGACCCAAAGGACCAAATTCCAAGACTTTGATCCAAAGACAAAAAAAAAAAATTCCTTTACAGAAGGAATCCCAGAGACTTACAAGAGAAAGACACTGGATTTTGCAAAGTGGTTTTCAGTGATAGTGAGATCCAAGCTTGAAGTGCCCTAGTGTTTCTCTTTCAGCAGAAAAGGAGCCAAACTATTTATAACTATTTATAACACAGAAGAGAATCTTATGCTGGTTCTCAAAGTTGCCACATTAGTGGAGTTTGGGGATTGGAAAGTATCAGGGGCTTGGGATATTGTGGAAAGAAGCAAAAATGTAGGTAAAGAAACATAGGTGTCTGCAATGTCATGACAAGTATTTAAGAGCATTAAAAAGAAGACTCAAGAGGTCATTTGGTGGTTGAGAGAATACCAGGGGAAGAGTGAATATGGTAGCATGGAATGAAATTTAGTGATTAGGTTGAGTATGGGTACTCCAATGAGAATACATTAAGCAATACATTCAGGAAGTAATTTCAGAAGTTATATGTTTGGTATTAGCTAAAGTAACACTGATGATATGAGCTTGGGAATCTTGGAACTGGGAAAGATAATAGGATAGAGACCAACGGAGTAGGAAGGTGACTTGGTTGCTAGTGATGTCTCCACCACAAAGTATATTCAAGACTGGACTGAGCTGGGATGAGAGCTTGTAAGAGGCTGGCATACAACATCTGAATCACAACCTTCTGAGCTTCCCTAACTTTCTGTTTCTGACTGGCAGAGCAATTAATAGCAAGCCAGGGCTTTTGCTTACTGAAGTTCTGCTGTATTCTCCTAGTTATAAAGTTACTCATTGGAGTCATAGCCATTATAACACAGACCATATTGTTAACGTGCCTAAAATGCATCCCCTTCATTTAATCAACAAACATTCATTGAGCAACTATACTCTATACCTAACTGGGCAAGATACAAGATAAGGCATTCATGCCCTGAAGCAGCTTACAGTTTAATAAACAAGATGTAAATGGTGTGTGGCCATGCCCCTCATTTAACTGTGATGCTATGAGCCTACTGAACAACAAACTGGGGATGTGAAAAATCAATATTGTATTTCCCTTTTCCCAGCCCCCAAAACGTTCTCCAAAATCTGGTGCTGATTCAGTAGGGTCCAGATTACATTGTTAGAGAGGAACAGGGAACGGAGGAAAAGGCAAAGCCTTCTTAATCTTCTCTTGTGTCCAATTTGAACTGGTCAGTAATTGGCTACTGTACAACATATTCCTGAAGACCTAGTTAATGTTCATTGTTCATAATAGGTCAGAATGTCTTCATTTAACAAATTTCAATGACATGCAAGATAGTGTGATAGGAATAAGGGGAACCAAACTTGTATGATCATAGGTTTAGAGTTGGAAAGGACCAGAGAAATCATCTAGGAAACTGAGGCCCAGTGATATTAAGCCAAAGATCACAGAGGTAGAGTGAGTATCAGAGGGCAAATCTGAACCCAGGTCCCTAGAGCCTGTCCTCTTTCCACAATACACCACTCCCCACCCCAATTCAATTCAACCAGCATTTATTAAGCACCTAGTAAATGCCAGGCACTCTGGGGACATAAAGACAAAAGCAAAAAAGTCCATGCCTTAAATGAACGTGTATTCTACCTGGAGGAGATAACATTTACACATACATATATGTGTATGTACATACATATATACATATAGTAATTTCTGGGGGAAATGGGACTCCTCTAACAACTGGGGAAATCAGGAAAGGCCACTTATAGGGAAGGGAACGAACATGTATTAAATACCTACTGTGTGTCAAGCGCTTTATAAGTATGATTTTATTTGATCCTCATGACAACCCTGAGAGGTCAGTGCTATTATTATCCCCATTTTACAGTTGAGGAAACTGAGGTAGACAAAGGTTAAGTGCCTTGCTCAGGGTCACACAGCTAGCAAATGTCTGAGGCTGGATTTGAATTCAGATCTTCCTGACACAAAGCTCAGTGAGCTAACTAGCTGTCTTCCATAGGAAGTAGCCTTGAAAGGAGCTAGGGATTCCTAGTAGCTGTGTGAGGCATCATGAATAAATAATCCATGAAAAGGCACAAGAGGCAGACAGAATATGCTGTGTATGAGTAATATCAAGTGTGTCATTTTGGCTAGAACATGGAGCTCATGAAGAAAAAGAATGCAAAATCCATCTGGAAACATAAGTGGGAACTAGACTTTGATGGACTTTAAATGCCTAACAGAGAAATATGTTTGCTTTTTTTATACTGACAACAATAGGAAGCCTCTCAAGTCCTGAGCAGAGGAGTAACATGGTCAGACTGTACTTTGGTGGTTAACTAGGTGGCACAGTGGATAGAGTACTGGTCAGGAAGTAAGCACGACCTGAGTTCAAATCTAGCCTCACTTAACTAGTTGTGGGACCCTAGGAAAATCATTTAAACCTGATATATAGGGAGGGTGTGTGTGTGTTACTTTGGGAGTTGTGTGGAGCATGGACTGGAGAAGAAAGCATTGACTTAAGGAGACTAATTAAAAGCCTGTTGCAGTAGTTATAGTCAAGAGGTAATTAGGGACCTGACTAGAATGGTATCTTATGAGTAGAGAAGAGACAGATGGAGAAGTGTGAATAGAGATAGAACTGACAAGAATTGACAACTTATTGGAAATGATGGGGGGGGGGTTTGAAGGTGGAATGAGGAAGACTGAAGAGGGTGCCTAAGAGGTTGTAAATCTGAAAGGACAGTGGTACCCTCAAGAGAAATCAGGAAGTCAAAAAGAGGGCTGAGTTTAGGGAAAAGAACATACTTATATCACCTAGGCAATATTCACAGCACTGACGACAACCAAGAATATGCCAACATTGTTCTGAATTACAAAATATAACAGACTCTCCACACAGAAGACAGAAGCAAAACATTTATTTAAACACCAGAAAGTCAAATTCCAACACCAGAAAACCAAATTAATCACAGCAACAAAGAAATCTATATACAGTAACATCTCAGAGAACAACATCATCCCACAGCCTTCCCACAAATAAACACTGGAAAGCCTAGCTATCTCCTTGCCTGTGTCATTTCTCCTCCCTCCTTTCTTAACGGCTTTGACTCCCAGCTTCCTCTGGGGTCCAGTTCAGCAAGCTCCTCCCACCACAGGCTCCATGTGATTACATTCAGCCTATTAAGGGGCAGGGAAGATCTTCAAAAGTAGGAAAGATCTTCAAATTCCCTTAGGCCTATTAAGGGGCAAGGAAGATCTTCAAATTACCATTACCATTACAATAGCATACAAAGAAAAATACAGTTCATGCTGTGGTGGCCCTGTCATGAATAGATGAGTATCTTTTCTCCTTGCCCTAAATTTAACATTCTGCCCATTAAGAAATAAAGAAACCGGGGCGGCTAGGTGGCGCAGTGAGTAGAGCGCCTGCCCTGGAGTCAGAAGGACCTGAGTTCGGATCCGGCCTCAGACACTTAATCCACACAAACAAAAACCTAGCCATGTGACCTTGGGCAAGTTACTTAACCCCAACTGCCCTCCAAAAAGCAAAAAACAAAAAACTTTCTAGGGGCGGCTAGGTGGCGCAGTGAGTAAGAGCGCCGGCCTCGGAGTTGGGATGACCCGAGATCAAATCCGGCCTCAGAAAATGAGCACCCACGCAAAAATGACTAGCCGTGTAACCTTGAGCAAGTTACTTAACCCCAATTGCTTTAAAAAATAAATAAATAAAATAAAATAAAGAAACCTTTGGCAAGAAGGGAAAGGGCTTCCATTGAGGATTACTCAAACTATTAACCAGTGAACATTAGCCGAAGTGGCTAATGTCAAACTCTATCTTTAACTCAACACTATCTATCTACTCTCATATACATATACATATATACATATATATATATACACACATACACACACACATTGGTATATGGATATGTGTATGTGTGTATGTATACATATATACATGTGTGTATCTATACATACTCACGTGTGTGTTTGTATGTTTATTTCAAAACCAATTTATGGTTCCTCAGGACATCAGTCTGACTTGTCCCCAAAACTCACCATCACACTAAAAGAAATAGGAAAGAAAAGGATTTGAAGATGGAAGGGAGGGGTGTAGGGGGATCAAATGTAGTAACTAATCCTCCTCTCCACCACCTCTCTCTCTCTCTCTCTCTCTCTCTCTCTCTCTCTCTCTCTCTCTCACACACACACATACACACACACACACACACACACACACACACACACACTGCCTAGAGGTCTGATTAGTGAGACACAATTACCATGATTATTATTTATTTGTGGCATGACAACAGGGTACCTGGTACTTTCAGTACAAGACTGACAGGCATGAATGGTAATAGTAGGGGCTTTGTTAAGGAGGGGCCTGCCTATCACAGCTTCTGTACCCAGGGAATTTGCATATTGTTGCAACATTGTGACAGGCTTCTTTCCTGCCTGGCTCTTAAAAGCTGGAACATTGCTATGAATGATTTTTTAAAATTATGTGACTTAACAAAAAGCTGTGGTTTGGGAAGGGTAGTATTAGCTATTACATTTAATTATATAATAGGTAAAATTATTCCCACCACAAGAAAAGCCCAGTGGGATGGTACACTTCAGTTTTCAGTCACAATCTTGTGAACAGGAAAACAGGCACAGAAAAATTCTGCCTAATTTGGAGAGACTGAATTTCCAAAAGTCCATCAACCCAGGAAGGCTTGTTCTGAGCAATTCAGATTCACAGTTGATGAGGGAACCCAAGCCCATTAAAAGGCGCTGTGAAATAGAGGAAATGCTTAGGACAATTGCCCTTCGGAGGACCCTTCCCATTGTAATTAGGTTGCTGGGTGAAGATTTAGAGGCAGAACTCATTTAAATGATAAGGCCTTGACTAGTACTAAAAAATATCTGAAGTTCCTGTATTTCCTGCAATTAGCCAATAAGCCTCCAAACCTACTACAAAGATCTCTAAGACTGCCTATTTTGCCTCATCTTTGTGATCCCTGCAAGGTTGTTAACTGTGCAATTTGACCCACCTTATTCCTTCAATGACTGTAACTATTTAACATACTTGCTTAGGGCTGAGGAGTCCTAAGCACTGCAGAGATATAGCTAATTAATAGATTATTAATTATACAGAAACTCTTGTCTCTCAGATTTTTTTTCATTCATCTCAGGGAGCTGCTGGAGGCCTCTCTTTTAAAGAAGTACAAAACAAGGTACAGAAAAGCCTCCTGCTTACCTTTTAAAAGATTTGACCCACTTGTATACTTTTCTGTTTCACCGTACTGTAAGACACTATCCATCAATAGATGGGGATATTTCTACCTGCCCCAATTCTCTATCATGCTCTTGTTCAACAGGCTTCAGCCCCTCAAACTCAAAGCTTTGCCTTTGGTGTTTCCTGATAAGGAAAAAGAAAAAAAAAGGAAGTGAAGGCTCAGAGCTAAACTAAAGGCAAAAATACAATCAGTTCCTATCACTTCAGCATGTATATGCCTTCTATTCAACCAACCAGCAGATTTCTCTCCTATACCCTTCAAGAAACTCCAGAGCATCCTTCAATCAGTGGGAAAAGATAAACTCAAAAAGAAGGGAAGACAGCACCATGTAGCATACCAACTGACCCCTTCCTCCAATCCATGACCCATCATCTTTCCACCAGACAGTATTTCACTGATCTCTAATGAATAGATATATCACAAGGTAAGAACATAAACATACAAGTCTCCACAATTCCCTTCCAGGCTCTCAGGAATCCCGGGACAGCTGCATGTTCCAATTATCCTTCCTCTATTAGATGTCACTAATTTCCATGATTACTATAATGTCTAAGTGGCATCTTCTAATGTAATAGAATTTATATTATCTCTGCTTGGTGTCATTTACCATTGTCATGTTGATATTCCATGGGATCAACCTTTCCCAGACATACAATGAGACATTGCCACTGCTGCCATTTCTCATTTGGCACCTCTTCCCTTCCCAGGCTCACTCAACTTAACTTTCCAGGGCCATGATAAGAAAAGGAAGGAAACTGGTGAGGGATCCTGCTTCTGGAAAGCATCTTCAAACTCCTTCATCCCTAAACCCTTTCAGCTGCATTCTTTCCAAAATACCTTATTCAATTCTATTAAGAGAAAACTTGTGGGTGGAAGGAGTAAAAGAGGCTTAGGCCATAATAGTTATCTTCAGGGATTTTACATTCCCTTAAGGTTTCTCATATGGAAGAGGGTTTCAACTTGTCCTGCTTGGCCCCAGAGCTAGGAAGAATACATAGGAATTGCAAAGACAAGACTTTGGCTTGATGTAAGGGAAGGAGCTGTCCAAATGTGGAATGAGCTTTCTCCTTGCAGGACACAGTAGGTTTTTCATCACTAGATATTTTCAAGAGAAGGTTGAATATCTCTTTGTTGAGGATGTTGTAGAAAGGATTTTCCTTCAGGTACAGTTTAGATCAAAAGACCCTCCAAGGACCTATACAACTGGAAGTTCTACAATTTGACAACTATTTACTGTCTATCATATGCAAGGCACTGAATTAGGCTCAAGCAATAAAGATTCTTCAGGGAGTCAGCATATCCTAGAAGTTCATAAATGTCTGCTTTTACCCCCTCCCTCCTCTTTCTTACCCTGCCTCTACCTTCCTCCTCTTTTTCTAATTCATGACTAATACTTCTTTACTTTGTCTATGCCTGCAGGTTTACTTCAGAGACACTGAGACCTGACTGTCTGGTGAATTTTCATTTCTAATACTTTCCCAATTTCTTATTCTCTAACACCTCTTCCCATTTCTCTTATTCTCTTGATTATTTGTTCCCCATCCAGACATCCTCTTTCAATATATGACTATTCAATATTCCTCTCCATCTTTAACTTTTATTGTTTCTCTTCCAATACTACAACTTCCTCCTCCTTTTTTCTTTGTCCTCTTCTTTTTCTTTCTTTTCTTCTTCCTCTTCCTTTTCTATATACCTGCTTCTCTCTCCTCTCACCTCTTTTTTCTCTCTCCTGTTCTCCCTTCTCACATCTCCTTTTCTCTTCTCCCTTTCATCTTTGCCCTCTCTCCCTTAACTAGTATCTCCATTTACATGCTTTTCCAATTATTTTTAATTTTTAGATTTACTTTTACTTTCATGCAGTCACTATTGTGCTGCCTCTTTGCTTCAGCTCTCCCATTTTGGCAGTTCTGCAGGGACTTGGCTTCCAACAGGAATCATCTGACTTCAATTCAAGTCTACCTAAGCCCAGCTAATGGATAATCACAGCTCCCCAGTGTGCCTTTACCTATTGGTTTCTTGCTTAGTATCACTTGAAAAGACCAGTTTTTAGGATTAGATGGATCTGAATTGGGGGAGGAATTTATACCAGCATTCTAAACACCAAAGATATCAGTGACCCAACAAAGTTTTATGGTAATCATCCCCATACCGTTGAACTTTTATCTTTTCTCTGCTGGCACTTTCCTATGTATGTGTGTTAAAAGGAATAAAGTGAATAATCAGATAATGATTTCCTACAGTGGAATAAGTCATAACTTGAAAATTGCCTAAGAATTAACAACATAATCTCAGGGAGTACATGAAAATGTATGCAAGTGCATCCATGGTGGTTTCATTCCTATTTGAAACATTGCTATAAGGCTGCTATGAAAATTCTAGTAGATACCATGGGGATGAGGAGGAGCTAAGGCTCCAAGAGTAGTCAAAATATTCACGTCAGCATGGACACCACCTCCACTGAAATAGGTCAATAGGTCATAGGTCTAGTAGATAGTCTTTGTGAGTATGGCAGAAAAATATACCATCCTGCCACCAACACGGTGGTAAGAAGGATACTCCAACTTAGTCTGCTTCTCAAATAACAGATATGGGTCTTGTTCTCTAAGCCTTTTGAAGGAGGTAAGACCTTTAAGAGTTTACATTCTTATGGCATAGCCTTCCAAAAGCCCTAATTATCTCCAGACATGCTACAGTAGATTCCTAACAAAATAGTCTAGGTTATAGTAAACTTACAGCAGCCAACCCAGTTAGTTCTAAACTACTATATATAGAAAGTCCTCTCTAGTGCCTCTGACCAAAAGAATAGCAGAAATCTGATAAAAGTGATAGTAGCTGTTGAGTATTCACTAACACTAAAGCCGATGGAGTCACCATTAACCATATTGCTCCCTACCATTCCATTTGGGGAAGCTAGGTAGTAGAGTGGATAGAATGCTGGGCCTAGAGTCAGGAAAACTCATCTTCCTAAGTTCAAATCTGGCCTCAGACACTATTAGTTGCATAACCCTGAGCAAGTCACTTAACCTTGTTTGCCTCAGTTTCCTCATCTGTAAAATAAGCCAGAGAAAGAAATGGCAAGCCACTCCAGAATCTCTGCCAAGAAAACCCCAGAGGGGCTCATGAGGAGTTGGACACAACTGAACAAAAGCCCACCATATATCCTTTCACCATCCTTATGTTAGCTTCAACATCCTAACCTATTTCCACATTAGAACTGATGAAATTCCTTTCCAGTCACTGCATATTACTGACCTTTGGGGAAGGGCAAAGAAGACAATATAGAATTAAATTGGGTATGAGAGCAGGAGGGTGGGTGGGGAGAGGGCCTAGACCCAGGAATCAGCAATTCCCATATCAGCATCATCTTCACTCATGAAAAATAATCCAAAACAATAATGAACCTAAAAATTCTTTAGATTTGGAAGTGATAATTTTATACAATTTCTAATCTGCTTTATCTTAATAATGATGTTTTGCTCAAAATAAAGTAATCTGAATTCTTTCAGGATGTGTGGGCTGGGGTGGGACAGGGAAGATAAAGGAAAACAATTCTAGTGTCTTCTGACAGATGAGAGGAAATGTGTTAAAAGTCTTGGGTTGGTTTTTTTAATGGTGTGGATCATTAAAAGTTGATTTTATATCCCTGGAGTTAGACTCAAAGGTATGATTCCCATCCAGGATGAAAAAAAGAGAGGCATCTTGTCTCCTGGCTCCATATTCTTAAGATTAAGAGAAGGATGAAAAATGATGAGGAAATAAATTAATTATCTCCCAAAACCTCAGACTTGGTGTAGGGGGGTGGGGACTGGAAAGAAGGGAAAAGAAGGGGGATTGCGTAGCTGGCCATCTGAGCAACCCTTCAGCCATATTGGCTCTGTGAAAGTGGACAAAGAGAGGTCTAGTGAAGTCAAAATCAACAAATTCCACCACATTCTCCATCATGACACAATTCACAAGCTTTAATCTAAAGACCAGTCCCCCCCTCTCCCCCAAAAGAAAATAACATGTAAAATTTAAAAAAAAATTTTAAGGCCAGTCCTCCCTGACTCCCCCAAGGGAAGGATGACAAATATAATTTAGTTCCAAGGGAAAAGTATTCTTTAAGGAATGTACCTATGATGCTTTCATACCCATCCCCCAGCCCCAAAAAGAATACCTTCAATATCTAATTCTCCTATTCCTGTCCAACATTTCCAAAAAAGGTACAGGAAAAGCAGAAAGGGATATTTGTCAGAGAAAATGTGGTGAATTAGCCTCTCCTGGGTTTCATATACCACAGGGTCCTCTATTACCCAGGGACTGCTAATTTAAGAGTTTGGCCAAGTAGCTTCCACAGACAACCTGAGCAGTGGGTTGGGAGGGGACCAGGGAGGGGGAGCCCTTGCATCTGGGAATAGGAGTGAGAAATGAAAAGGAGATAAGAGAAAACTGGCTTGGCCTGAAGATAATCATGGTCAGCTGGCTAAGAAGATAGGGGCTGAAAACGGAAAGGGTATGGGAAGGGAGTTTGGATGGGGAGTAGGTCATCAAGATAAACTGATACTTAAAGGGACACTGTCAACACTCCCTTCTCCTGTACCCTCCCTCCCACTCCCCCACTTTCAAGCTGTGTTTGTGAACTCCAAGAGGGCTGGGTCCAAAGAATCATGGCATCATTTGATAAAAGCTGCCAAAGACTGGGAAATATGATAAAGGTACTTTGAGTAGTAAAGCAGTGAAAGCTATCTGCTCAAGCGGCCTGACACAAACCAGGAAAATCCAACCCAGGAGCTAACTGGTTCCTGCCATTCCAAGAACACAGCCTAGTGGGGATGGGGCAGGAGGTGTTGCCCCAAGGACAGTCAGGCCAAACTAGGGGAAGAGGAAAAGGGGATAATTGGCACACTTTTCTTTGAGCTCCATAACCCTGAGCCCCACTCCAAAGTCCAAGAAAACTACAACTGATAGTAAACCAGGAGGTTGACAGCGTCCCTTTAAATTTCATCTGCTCTCCTGGCACGGGGCAGCTATTCTGATTAACCTTTCCTTGTCTGGTTTTCAATATATTTCCTTTGTCTTATTATCTACCTCTCTTCCTCCCTCTCCCTTTTTCCCTCTTTCAGTGATATGGCAGCCCAGGGCCCATCTCACCAGTTTTGTTTCAGGTCCCTCAGATGGATGGAGAGACTGCAGTTCATTCCTCTTTTGACACCATGGTTCCCCTCCACTCACATATTTCAATCCCTCTCCCCCATCCCCTTCAACCACATACTGTTTTGTTACCAAGTGTTCTAGGCTGGACGCTGAGCATTTCTGGGTTCTGATCTAGCTCCTGTTCCTCCATTCTTTTCTTTCCTTCCCCCACCCCCTCTAACAGAATCTGAATTATCAGATTATAAAACTTAATGTGTGGGCAGTGTGGTGGGGATCCCCCTGGGTTGAGTCAGAGTCTGTTCTGCCCACAATGAAGGCGTTTGTATTCAGAGATAGATACTTGATAGTATTTTCAAAAATCCAGTTTTAAGGGTAGGAAAAAAAGTACTAATGAATCTTTCTTTTCTGTGTCTCCCAGTTCCCCTCCATGAAATAAAACGGCTCTTGATATTTTCACCCCAAAGGAAAAATTAGAGAATCATGGGGGTGATTTGTTTTGTGTTTCCTGTTCTAGGTGTGTAAAAGAGAGTTCTGTCTATTTCAGAGCCTCTGGCTTTTTCTGAGATGCTCCAGAGGGCCAGTAAGAAAGCCATGACACAATCTGACCTTCACCTAACCTCTGTCCCCATCAACCTCTGCTCCACCATCTGGCTCTTCCCAAACCCCTTTGGAGGCTGGGCTTTACTTCCCCTTGGCAGAGCTGCCTGGGAATGGAGGCTCACCCTTTCCCCATGACCTGACTTTCCACGTTAAGAATAGCAGCCGCCTAGGACAGCATGTCTTTCATTCCCTCTGGAAACAGGGCACAGCTGGGAAGTTAGGAGGTTAAAGGAACTGGATATAGCCAGGCGGAGATAAAAGAACCCAAGTTCTTGCCTTATGAAAATACATATACGTATATACATATATATATATATAACATAAATATATATGATATACATATTTATTAAACTGACTGAGGAAGTGACGGAAATGGTGAAAATATCTTGTAGCTTCTTAATGAGTATGTGGTAAAGAGATGTTTATTCATGAAGAATTTGTGAATCAGATTCCTGGGTTTCACATTACCCAAAGGATCTCTTTAATGCTTAGCACCTGCTAATTTGAGAGATTGGTCAGGCACCCCGTTTTCAGCCTGAGGATAGGGATGGGGAGGGGATGTCCTTTACCAGACAAGACACCTTAAAGATCTAATTTAAAAATTACAGGTGCATGTTCCATAAAAGGCCAATAAGCTCATCATTGAGAAATAGCCTTAGCTTCAACCAAACTCCAACTATCCTGGGGGACATCTGGGTGTTTCCCTAATGGCCACACATCTGAGATAGGCCAGGGAAAATGATTAGTGCAGCCTGAGCTTCTGACCCTACCCCTCAGTAGCATCACATCCACCATCACTAATTCCTAGACATCCCCCCCTATAAACTCCACTTATGGGGGAAGGGGGAATTCAGAGGGTGCAAAAATTTAATACATGTACTCCTTAGGTAACATAAAAGAAGTGGGGGAAACCAGGAGCCTGTTAAAGTATAAGGAAGAAGTTTGGGCTCTAAATGCTGTGGGGAGCTTCCTTCCATCTTCCCTCCATACCATAAAGAAATCTCAAACTTGTCTGCCCAGACCCTCCCTTCTCTCCTTTTCCAAACAGACAAGTCTCTCAGTAACCCACCCCCCCACAAACTGCAATACTTCCTCTCAGCAAGTAATGATCCCAGTGTCACCTTCCAATGGTCTCTCTAGTGGAATAGAAAAAAAACATAGAATCTATAGGCAGTAGCCAAGTGTGTTCTGGGACATCCTTGAGGAGCATTCCCATTTGGCTACTGGGGAATGATAAACAGGATTCCCCCCACCAACACCACCCCAGGCTACCATTTGCCAGCATACTTGATATGTGTTCTATGCATGCTTATGGGGATCCCAAATCCCCAAAGTTTGGAGTAGGATCCCTCTGAGGTCCCTTCCAAGTCTGAGATTCTGTCCTTGTACCACTACAGAAATTAATTCTCAAGCTCACCCTACTGATCTTGGCTTAATTAGTTGGCATTATTATTATTCCATGAATTTCAAAGTTGATTTGTGGGCACATTTCATGTTACTCACCCTAGCTAGAGGGGTGATGCTAATGGTTCTGCTAGTCACAAGTCATAATTACCTGGAATACCAAACACCAAACTTGAGGGTTGTGGTTCTCAGGGTATCCTCCTGAATGCCATCTTGAGGGTGCAAAAGGGAAAAATATAGCCTGACAGTATAGACTATATAGTATTGTAGTTACCTATCACTTGTAGAAACCATCAGTTTACAGCTTTGAGGACAGAGTCTTGAGACGATGGGATCACCTTCCTTTTGTGGTCAGGTGATCCTCATATCCACAGGTGTCATCAGGGAAAATAGCGATATCTCCCTTTTCTAGATCTAAAATATAAAATCCATGTCCAAATTCACATCCTGTGCAGCACCAACTCAGACAAAATTCGGAGGAAGGTGAATGTTTTCAGACATTCTCAGTTTCCGTCCTCCCTTTTCTGTGCCCTTTTCCTTCTTAATTACACATCCTCTTTCCCTTTACCATCTCTAGAAGTCCAATGTCCTGCTCTTTCCCTCACCTTTATGCCTAAGGAAACCTAGTTTCTGGGAACAATTTGAAAAACTTATTCACACTGAGGTGTTTAATATGTTACCTCTCCCCAGGAATCAATATCTAACTGTGGAATTCCAGGCATCAACAGATACTGGGTGGAGAGCAGGAAGAGGGGGATTTATCAGCCCTGAAATGATACCCACACTCTGCCTACACATGAGTCTAACTGGAACTATGTTTCCTTTCAATAGCAAAGCCCATGAAAGCTGGGACTTGTATTTGATGTGAATAGGGTCTGGCTCATTGTGGATATTTTCTTCATCTAAGCCATCATGTAATTTTTCAACTTACCCTCTGTGTCAGCTAGCTCAGAGCTAAGTAGACTAGATGTCCCATTTGGGTGCAGTTATCTTGGTTTTTAGTGCTTCTCTTAACCTCTAGCATCATCCACGGGCCACAGCCCCATTGGTCATGATTGCCAGTTGCCTTTCACTGCAGTCTCTGAGATGGGCCCTGCTAAGCACTAAGAATTGGAGTAAGGGTTGGTAGGGTGAAGGCCAGGGAGATGCTGAACTGAGTGGAGAATACAAACCAGCCATATCCCAGGATAATCTCAATTTAGATTTTCCACTCCTCCTCCTACTCCTCCCCATTTTCCCTGAATTCCCAAATACAATATACCAGAAAAGGCAGTCAGCTGCCTTTCTTCTGCCTGCTCTTAGGGAGGGTGGATTAGGAGGGATGCTGGGGTGAAGAGGGATGCTGGGATCAGGAGGGAGGGCAGAGGGTTTTGGGTAGACACCCCACTCCACTCTCTTTCCCTACACTCACGCTCCTGGCCACACAATGTTGAGGTCTGAAACTCCAGCAGCAGAAGGTGATGCTAATGGTGATGTGACACTGTTTTTGTCTGTCTAACATTCCTTTTTAATCCCCATCCTGCCTGCCCCTCCCTTATGTAGGGTTACTTTAGTGATCCTTGGAATGTTTTTGACTTCCTGATCGTAATTGGCAGCATAATTGACGTCATTCTCAGTGAGACTAATGTGAGTATTACTCTACCCTTCCCAGGATACCCCCTTCTTCTCCTCCTTTCTCCTCCTTTTCTTCCTCTGTTTCCCTTTCTCTCTCTATCTCTTTTTATTTCCTGTACCCCCACTCCCCCCTCTAGTCATTGCTTTTGTTGAAGCCGCCGTACTTCTCCTGGGGGAAAAAAGCAGGAATTTCTCCTCCTTTTTTTCCTCCCACATGTCCCAGCTCTGCCCTGCTGTGATGGGCCCCAAGTGCACAGAAATGAGTTGGAAGGGAGCAGGTGGGCTCCCTTCCTGCCAACCCACAGGGGCCTACACATCTGATTGTATGTAACCATTGAACTAACCCACCTTTTGTCAGTCCTCTCCGCCTGCCCTTCGAACCGAACGTGACACAGGTTTCAGCTGCCAGACTTGTAGAGTGGTTTAAAAAAAAGAAAAAGAAAAAGGTGATTGGAGTTACCCACCGTAACCTCTTTCTTTTCTTATTTTTTTCTCTTCTCTCCCTTTCATGCTTTTTTTTTTATTTTATTTTCTTCCTTTGTTGTTGGTTTGTTTTGTTGGTTTTTTTTTTTTCCTCTTCTCTTTTTTTCTCCTGGGCTTCTCTGCCACATGCAGCACTATTTCTGTGATGCATGGAATACATTTGACGCCTTGATTGTTGTGGGTAGCATTGTTGATATAGCAATCACCGAGGTAAACGTAAGTAAATGGCGTCTGTACCTAACTGTCCGTGCCTGCTCTAACACTCATTTGTCTTTAGCAATTTTTTCCTCCCCTTCCCCCTCCTTTGTTCTTTTTTTTTTAAGGGGGTTTCGTTTGTTTGGGTTTTGTTTTTGTTGTTGTTCATTTAAATGATTCTTTTTTGTTATTGCTTTCATTTGATTATTTTTCCCCTTATTTGGGAATGAGTTCAGATTTTTCTCCCCATTCCTTATTTTGTTTTTTAACTGTTGCATCTTTTCCTTTCCTCTCCCCTCCTTTCATAATCAGCCTGGCATGAATCAAAACTGTATGGCAGGAAGTAGCCAGGGGCATGTGGAATGAGAAAGAGATGGGAGTTTTCCAACTGCTAGGCAGCTGCTGGAGCAAGAATCTGTACCCAATCTGACCCTCCTTCGGAGGAAGGCCAGCACTGCCTTAGCACCCCAGCCCTTTTCTCCCCACAGCCTGCTGAGCATCAACTCTTTCGAGGTGGGCCATGCAAGGAATGGAAGCTGGAATCTACTTCCTTTAGCTTTCCATAAGCCAAGGAGCATCCTGAATAGGGCTCCCCTTAATTTAAGCTCCAACAGCCTTTGAAGTGGAAAGCTTGTCTGGCTCCTCCTCCTGGAACCCTTCCTCAAGTTGGGGAGCCTTGATTCTTTATCCTCTGGATCAGCTGATGATCTGAGTGGTCAGATATCACACTCAGATCTCTGTTTGGTTCATTGCAAGAGCACATTGCTAAAGCCTTAATAAAACCATGTGACTCTGATCATAAAACCAGGCAGCTGGTTCCTTGGCACTTTTCACAGTTCTGTCCCCATTCACCCTAGCCTTGGATGGAAGATGACCCTGGCACCCCGTACTCTGCGGCCTTCTGCCCCATCCCCTCTAAAGAGTTCCCTCCTACGATACAGTTCCTATCGATTTCTGCACATGTCTCTTTGTTACCTGGCATGTTTAATACTTCTCTCTTTATAGGCAAGTCTTTCTTAACGTGTGGTTTTTGTTATTATCTTTAATCAAGAATCTTAATAATGTATGCACACTTCTCTGATCCAGTGAGTGGTTTATTGAATAACAGCATCAAGCAGTAGTTTTAGAATGAGTTTTGATTTACGATGTTTGAAAGTACCCCATGCCCCCAGTACAATCCCTACCATCTCCCATCCTACTGTACTTGGTTCCCATACTCCCAGCCAAGTTGAAAAAATGAGTGCCTTGTTTCCCTGCCTACAACTGTGTTCCACCTCTAGCAGGTGAACTTTGGGGGGACCAAGAATGCCCTTCAATACCTGTTCCTCTTTTACCTTCTCTTCTTCCCTTCCCATGCCTGCCCCACCTCAATTTTGTCACCCCTCTTAACAGCTGTGATAGATCTTTAAGGAGTCAACCCTGTTCCTTTGACCCTAGAGAATGTCTATCCTTGGGGTCCCCGTGTGTCTTGTCTTGTGTGTGCGTATGTGTGTGTATGTGTGAAATATGTGTGCCTCCTCATCATGTTCCTTTGGCTGTAGATCCTCAGATAATTTTAAAATTCCTTTTCTACCCTACCCAGTCCCTTGCCTACCATCATCAGTATTCTCTGCTGGGGAATCCTGAATTATTTCCAAAGTCCCTGGAATCCTCAGACCCTCTAATACATATATGTCTCTATTCTATATGTCTAGCTGCAGTACCTTAATAACAGCCCTAGAGATATTATTCTAACCCTAACACTAGCCCTCAGTGATGACCGGTTAGCCTATTACAGGCAAAACTTCTTGTCTAACTTGTCATGATGAGGAGTTAAGGTATGGGATTTGGGGGGGAGGAAGGTAGGGGATACTACCTATATATAGGCACATAGGTGGCATTGCCTATGGCCAGTATTTGAATTGGGTCTATTTATAGTCTATAAATTGGGTTGCCATGTATCCCCAGCTCCTGACTATGAGCTCTAGGGAGAGAACTCCTAGGATAAGACCTTTTTGTCAAATATCTGAGGCTTGTCCCCGCTCTCTTATGAAAGGAAAAGAATCCCATGTCTGACTGTGTCTGTGTGACTGTTAAATGGGGCTTGGGTAAGTTCATCCAAAGGAGAGAGCATACCTTAAACCTCTTTGTATGCATCCAAGATGGTGCTACAGACACTAGAGATGCTTCGTTGATTAAGATGACCATGACTATGTCAGATAGTGGAGGAAAAAGAGATTGGCCCATTGAGTGTTTCAGTGTTTATTTGAATGTCTGTATACAATGCCTGTCACTCAATGAACAAGTGTGAAAAAATCACCTACTATGTGAAGAGATCCTCGAGCTTATGACTATCAGAAGAGGACATAAGCCCTTCAGGGCAGGGACCATTTTAATTTGTGTCTTTGTATCTTCAGTGCCTGGCCCTTAGTGAGTTGCTTATTGAATGGCTTATGGGATAGTAATAGAAATAGCAAATGGAATTCCTGCCTTCAAAAAGCTTATAGTCTTGTAGCAGCAAGCACCCCAATATCCCTAGGGTGACTGCCAACACAGGTTCTTAGATCTGCTTTTCAAAAGGAAAGCAACTCAAAATGGGTTAACAAGCTTACTTTAATCAAACAAACATACATTACCTAGTTCAGGGGAAAAAGGTCAGCACCCGAACTTCAGAGTTACAGAACTTACAGATCAAACAGACAGGCTTCCAAACTGTCCAAACATTATATCAATACCAAATCACAGTTACCAGAGAGGGAAGCATCAACATCTGGGTTTTCAAAGCCGGGGGCTCTCAACAACGGCTTCCCAGAGTCTCATCTGGTCAAATCACACAACACTTCTCAAAGTGAGCCCCAAAGCAAAGCCTCTCCTCAGGGCTTATATAGCCTTCTCTTAGCTCAGAGAATGTAACAACCTCCTTGACCCACTGCCCAATCACAAAGTATCAAGGTGTGGGCTTTCCTGAAAAACAAGCCTCCCACCCCAGGCTCCAGGTGCACTTAAGCTAGGGGCAGGGAAGATCTTTAAATCTGCATTTCCATTACAAGTCTTTAAACAGGACTGAGACAAACACAGGGAAAAAGATAAAAGATATAAAAAATTGGCAGGAAAACAAGTGTCTGTGGAATAGGTAGGAAAGTACAAATATGAGTGCCCAGAAATCAAAGCATCCCACTACGGAGAAGACATGGAACAGTGAAGCTCATTCACATTGCACTTTGAGGTGGACCAATGCTTTTCTCAGAACAAGTTAGATAGTACAAGTATTATTATCCCCATTTCATAGGCGGGGAAAATGAGGTTCAAGGAGATTTGACCATGATCATACAGCTAATAATGCCAAGGCTGGGATCTGAACTCAAGTCTCCTGACCCCTACTCCCCAGTCCTTTCTAGTGCTCTAGGCTACCTCTTCTCATACTACGGGCACATTGTAATCAGTAAGGTGACCAGCATTGCCCATCCTCCAGTTACTTACTATGTATGTTTAACACACACACACACACACACACACACACACACACACACACACACACACACACACACACCCCTTCTCTGAAGGTAGAGGGGGAGCTATAGGATTTTGTTTAGAAGAGGTAAAGAAAGAGATCTAGAGGAAACAAGTGACACCCACAATCCCATTCCTATCTATCTGTTCCTCCTACCCAACCCTTCCTGAGCACCTGAATAGATGGGCTAGGCTAGGGGAAAGAGAAATTAACAGGTGCTCTGTCTTTGTGGACCTGCCTCTCTATGAAAATATGACTGAGAGTGAAGGAACAAACAGAAGGTAATTCCAAAATGACATAATATGTGACCATGATCCACAACTAGTCACCTCCCCTACATATGAGTGTCCTCTCTTCCCCCCCTTCTCCTTTATGTGTCCCACTTTTTACTCAGAGCACAGGAGTCCCACCCTTTCCATACTCAAGATCTCTTATAGTTACCATTCTGATAGTTCTGCAAGATGCTCCTATCCATTCAGCAGGTATATTTGGAAGTAGATCAAAAATCTGGGTTCTGTATAATTATTCTGATTTCACCTATGGAGTTCCAGTCACCACATGGTTAATCACACAAATCAAATAAGTTGAACTGCTACTGCTTTAGGGCCCTTTCCCCCATAACAGTCTTAACTCAAAAATCCAGGTTTCTCTCCCAGGCATAATGATCAATGGATATAGTGCTGGACCTAGAGTCAGTAAGACTCATTTTCCTTTACCCAGATCTGGCCTCAGACACTTAGTAGCTATGTGACCCTGGGTAAGTCCCTTAACCCTTTGGCCTCAGTTTCCTTATCTGTAAAAAAAATGAGCTGGGGAAAGAAATGGCAAACCACTCTAGGATCTTTGCCAAGAAAACTCAAAACAGAGTCACAAAGAGTTGGACATGACTGAAACAACTAAACAATGATAACAATGTGTAAATCAAGACAAGAGTCAAGTCCCTGGCCCCTTACATTCTTCCCCCTAAATCTAAAATTATATTTTTCAGGGGTGATACCCAAGGAATTTAGCCTCATGGCTGAATGAAAGTGCCCAGGGCTCCCAAAATAATCTCCGTGGGAGCCCCACTTTTAGTTTAATTATGTGATTCAAGTGGATGGTAGGGTTTGGAGGTTGTAAATGAGGGAAGGAGCTTGTGCCAGCCTGGATGACTGCTCCTTAGGGAAAATAGCATTAGACTTGGAGTCTTATGACCTGTATCCTTCAGGTCCTGAAGCTATCCAGTGCTGGATTTAGAGTCAGGAGATACTGTTCAAATTACAACTCTGCCAGGTATTAACTATCTAGTATAATCTTGGGCAGATTTCCCAAGGGGTCTCAGTTCCCTCATCTATAAAATGAGAGGATTTGACTAAATGACCTCTGAGGTTCCTGTGATCCTTTGAACTCTCCCAGCCATGCCATAGATACTATCCCATATGTTGTTTGTTTTAATTCAACAAAGATTTATTAAGCACCTACTGTGTGCTAAGTGCTGGAGTGGAGGTTTATATTCATAGGTACATACTTAGATAGGACATAAGTTACTATACTTAGGAAGCCCAGTCATCTACGGTGATAATACACAAACTCAGATGACTATAACACACAATATTATTTGATAAGTTCATAAGCAAGTTATGCTATGTGAGGTTTGAGGAGGACAAAGTCATAAGTTTCACCTTGTCAATTTGTAGCCCCAACACAAAGCATGGTGCTTTGTATGAAGTAAGCACTTAATAAATGCTTTGTCTTTCATTCATTCATTCATTCATTCATTCATTCATCCATTCCTCACTGGGAGGGAATCAAGAGAAGACACATCCCAGAGCATTTGGTCTGGCCATCTGACCCAAGGGATACTGATTTTTCCCCACCCTCAAGATCCTCAGGATCTACACATAGCCTCTAAGATACCTTCCAGCTCTCGATCTTTGACTGTGACTATAAGCATTAGAAGTACTCCAGAGCTAGTACTTTCCCTACAGGATTCTACAGCAGTATGTGTGAAGGTAAGGTATTGGAGACACCTTGATGGGGTGGGAGAGGGGGGAAGGAGGATTTGGACTCTGGGAAAAGGAGAAGAGTCAGATGGTTCTAGCCTTGAGAAGCCCCTGAAGAAGGAACATCAGGAAGATATAGTCAGTTGCCAAGGTTTCTGTCTGTATAAATCTATGTTCCTTCTAGAGGCCCTCAAATAGAAGCTAGTTGTATGACAGTTTGTTGGGGATGTGGCAGAGGAGATTCTGGTTCAGGTTCAGGCTAGACCAAGAGACCTCTGAGATCCCCTTCTAACCCCCAAAGGGAGCCACGGCTGGGCAAAAGGAACCTAGAACTGGGACTCCACCTTTCTGAGCAACACCTGAATTCCCTGGAACCTCTGCAATAAGTTGCTGAATTATGACTAGTTTCTGCATAAACTCTTCTCTAGCTCTGGAATGGGAAAGACCAACATGCCTTACATGTCTCTCGAAAGGCAATCGAACCAGTCCCCAATTTGTGAAGGTTATGTTCCAAAACTTAATAAACAAAGATGTTGTTTAGAACTTGGACCAGCTTTCCCCACAGTAACAATGTTATAAATGGTGGTTGCTAGGCTAGCCCACAAAGTTTTCTTAAATCATAACAAAACTAAAGTCTACTTCCAGACTGACAGCACCGTAGAATCTAATCATAATATACAAGAATGTTTTTATGTCTGACTCTTTGTGACCCCATTTGAGGTTTTCTTGGCAAAGATACTGGAGTGGTTTGCCATTTCCTTCTTCAGCTTATTTTACAGATGAGGAAACTGAGGCAACAGGGTTAAGTGACTTGCCCAGAGTCACATCGTAGATGTCTGAGGCCATATTTGAACTCAAGTCTGCCTGACTCGAGGCCTCACACTCTATCCACTGTGTCATCAGACTGCCCCTAATATTTCTATAGGAAAATCCATTGAAGTCTCAGCTTGGGACGTGAGGAACATATTTCTCCTCTCCTACCAAGTAACAGGAAAAGAGATAAGCCACCATTCCAAGCCCTTGAGCATCAAGGTAGGGTCAAGGGTTCCAAAATTAAGACTTGCAAGAAGCAGGCTAAGGATTCCAGGACTTCCTTCCATTACTATCTTTTGCTTAGACAATTAAAATGCTGATAATCATTGATCAACTAGCAGAAGGAGAAGAGAGCCCATATGTAAATTTGAGTGATTTTGCTTCAACCTCCTCAACTCAGGTCATCTAGTACAAGTATTTATAGATGAAAAAACCAAGGCCCAGAAAGCTTAAGTTGCTTTCCCCAAGTCTAAAGGGGACACTTCTCAGTCCTCCCCTGGTTCCCCCAAGAACCTCTTTTATTTCTTTTAATGGTCTTCACTCAAGCCTGCCTGCACTTCTTCCACAACTACCACCAGCTGTGTCAATCCAGAGCAATAAAATGCAGATTTATATGTCCTGCAATCAAATAAAGAGCCCCTAAGATGTTTCCTAAGAGTTTTCAATGCTGATAACAATGGGAAACAAAGGATTCACTTAAATTCCACAGGAAAAGCTGTAGGTAGAAGTAACACTGATCTTCTGTCTTTCAGGTGAAAAGGAAATTCAGACTATTTTATCACTTTAACTAGGATGGGTTGGGACCAAGAATGCTGCCAATTAGATGGGGGAGGCATCATGATGAAATAGAATATTGAGGGGAAGCTAGGTGGCACAGTGAATAGAGCACCAACCCTGGAGTCAGGAGGACCAGAGTTCAAATCTGGCCTCAGATACTTGACACTTACTAGCTGTGTGACCTTGGGCAAGTCACTTAACCCCAATTGCCCTGCCTTCCCCCCTCCAAAAAGAAAAGAAAAGAATATTGAACTAAGAGTGAGGAAACATGTTCCAGTCTTCGTTCTGCTACAATTGTGCTAATGTTGATCAACTTCCTGGGCCCATTTCCTCTTATCTCAAAGGGTGTCAGTTCTGTGGAGTTATAACATCCCTTCCAGTTTTAGTAATCTATGAGTCTGCTTAGACCAGGACATGACAAGTACTGAGGCTAGGGGAGGAGAAGTGTTGAGAAGGAAGGAAGACCAGTTCTTTCTAATCTAAGAATTCCTAAATTATCGCATTGGGAAGAAATAAGGTTTGTGGGAGCCTCCCAGGTAGAGGAGCAGTAGGGTACAGATGGATCTAAAGTGGGCATTTATTAGTGGAGGATTGCCTGCTTTATTTAGGCTTTCTCATCAAGGCTCAGGACTTTCTAAATCTTTTGCCATATGCCCTGAGACAGACCTTAATCTCTCAATTCCTGTCAACCCTGTTCAGTAAGAAAAATCCCAGCTAGGTGGCACAGTGAGTAGAACACCAGCCCTAGAGTCAGGAGGACCTGTATTCAAATCCAGTCTCAGATACTTACTAGCTGTGTGACCCTGGGCAAGTCACTTAACCCCAATTGCCTCCTCACCACCACCACCAAAAAAAATTTTTTTCAAGCCATAATAAGCTCTTGAGGATACGCAAATAATAGGCTTTCCATTAACACAGGATCAGTTTCTCTAATGACTGGTGCTTCAGCATGAAGGATGAGGGAAGTACACTAGCTATCCAAAGCTCTAGGGTACCTCTGAAGTTTGGGAAAGAAAATAGGAAAAGGAGGAAACCAAGGAGAAAACTGCATGTCAGAAAGGAAAAAGGTGCAGCTGTCAGAAGATAGTCTCCAAAACAGAAAAACATAGCCATCAGATTCTATAGAAATAGTTCTTTATTCTGTCTCTAGTCCCTGGGGTTAGCCCATATTTCTGGCCTAGCGGGGCAGGAACTATGTCCTTCACCAGTCCTCCCCACTGCCTTTGCTGTCTGATCCCTTCTAAATTGTACACACAAAGCAGGAAAAGGTGAAGTTTGGTCCCTACTCTGGGCATCTGCTTCTAGAGTGATGGGAGAAAGACAGCCTGAGTCAGAGAAAGAGCTGCCACAACACCCACCCACCCAGCCAGAGTTGAGTCAGAGAGCACAGCTCCAGCCTGAGCGCCCTTCCCTCCTCCTGGGGGAAATTGAGGGGAGGCACAGCTGTGGTTGGCCCTGGCTTTATCCTCCTTGGTGGCCAAAGCTGCTACAAGGGGAAAGATTGAGTAATTGAACTCATATTTAGTTTGAGGACTTGTGTGCCAGTGAAATGGGTGAAATTAGAAAGTGTGAGTAGTTTATATTATAGAATCATAGAGATCTTTTTAATCGATCCCACTTATTTTATTTTATTGCTTTTTTTTTTTGGAGGAGGGAAGGCAGGGCAATTGGGGTTAAGTGACTTGCCAAAGGTCACATGGCTAGTAAGTGTTAAGTGTTTGAGGCCAGATTTGAACTCAGGTCCTCCTGACTCCAGGGCCAGTGCTTTATTCACTGTGCCACTTAGCAGGCCCTCACTTATTTTACAGCTAAGAAAATGGAGGCCTGAAGAGATAATGTAGCTTGCCCAAGAACACATAGGTTAATGGCAGAACTAGAACTCTGATTCCTAATTCCCAAGTCTAGCATTCTTTCTGTTTTGTTGTTGTATTTTTCATGTGCCACTAGGTTTGTGTTAGCATGAATTACAGAGAAGAGGAAGAGTTTACTTAGCTAAGGAAATTAGTCATGACTTAAGGAAGACAGGCCCTGTCTATGAAAAAATGTGAAGGGAATGATTACTTTTGTCATCCTCTTTCCTATCTCCTTTTGAAACTCTTCCTGGTGTTCTTTTTATTGCCAATTTCTATCTCAGAGGAAAATAATATCACTGTTTCAGTTAAGCAGTAGCTTGATGGAATCTAAACATGATAAATGGTAATTTGGCAACTGGGTTTGATCTAGTTTGTTTAACTATTGAAATTTTGGATGCTTATACAGGCTACTTCTTAGAAAGATGAATCTCCAAGGCTTATTGTAGCAAATGTATACAAAATCAATAGTTCGTCTTTAGGGGCCTTTAATAGTTCTAAGTGAAAGAGATCAGTTTGATCCTTCCTGTAGAAGTGCTAATATTATTTTTTAAATAAACGTTTTTTAGGTAAAAAAATAATGTGCAAAATTCATTCATATAAAGGCATCTAGTGACAAAACAGGGTATTAGTGACAATACAGAGGTCAGGTGTCTCTGACTCCAGGCCCAGAGTTCTGTCCTCTGTACCACCTAGCTGCCTATATTTGAAAAACACTGGTTTACTTTATGATCTTACATTTTATTTTATGCACTTTAAACTCTTATTCTGAGGGGCAATAGACCTCAAATGACTGTTAAAGGAAGGTGTCTGGCCCAGAGGCACAGAATAATAATTCATACTTATAAAGCACCTTAAGGTTTAGAAAGAACTAAGCCTTATGAGGTAGCTGGTATGAATATTTGGTCTCCAAAGACCATGCAGCTGGTTTTATAGGTTCCAAACTAACTAGGTTCATTAAGGTCAAATACATTTGGAGGAAATAGAAGTAGGCCAAATAAATTACAAGAAATCTTCTCCAAATCCTTTGCCTTAGAAAGTGAATAGATGCCTTTGATCCCAAGTTCACAGGGCTGCCTCTATTTTTGAGGAGATCTTAAATTAAATTTTTAACTCACTGAAGTTCTCTAGCACTTTCATCCCTACTTTTATCTCTGGATAAGTTTGCTTCCCTTTTTTTATTTTTCCTATATCTCCTTTATCACACACACACACACACACACACACACACACACACACACACACACACACCCCCCACACACACTTTCTCCTAGCTTTGCAGAATTCTTCCACAGAGAAATGAGGGATAAAAGGAGACCCAATGCTTAATTCAACTATAGAATCATTTATCTGTGTTCATCTACCCATGGGTCAGTGCCTGTTCAGCAGATTGAGTTTGTGTTGATTTATATGCCAGAAAACTATCGGGGAAAAACGATGTAAGTAGTTTACCTGAGGTTACATCAGCACCAAGAATGAACATTACCAGAGAGAAGAGATCAGTGTCTCTCTGCCTCTCCCAAGTGCCTAATGGTAAACCAAACTCTCATAACAGATTATAGAGAGATGAAAAAGCATAACAATTTGCTTTGACATGACATGAACCCATATCTTTATTGATGCTATTCTGGGATTACTTATATTTTCTGAGATATATCTCTTTGTCTGTCATTCTCACTGTCCTTATAACTTAACTCTTTCTAGAATCCTGAATTGTTTTAATATTGTTAGTGTTCGTTTATTTCATGTGGATTTTCTAAGGATTTTTAAAATTCTCCCTAAGGGAAAAAAAACACCATGGCAATTTTATGACAAATTTTGTTTTTGTCTTTTATTGGAGGAGGAAAGGCAGGACAATTTGGGTTAAGTGACTTGCCCAAGGTCACACAACTAGTAAGCGTGTCAAGTATCTGAGGCCAGATTTGAACTCAGGTCTTCCTGACTCCAGGGCCGGTGAACAATTTTTTTTTACCTACATGTTTCCTGGGTAAACAATAGAACTTGTCCCAGCTTAAAGAACTCATCATATTTCTAGGAAAGGTATATGGTGACCCTTGAGGCTTCATCTGGTTCCAACCATTTGAGCTGTCAGCTATGAAGCTGAAAATAGAGGCCAGATAGACAGACCAGACTTCAGCATTTCGGGACATAAAGAAAGGACAAGATAGGAGGACATCACTGGTGAGAAGCTACCAGAAACCCTAGCTTTTCTCAGTGGTCCCTCCTGAGGAAAAGAACCCCTGTTACATTGGTGGTCTGGATACTTGTAACAAGGAACACCTAACAAGGGACACCCTTCTGCTGCCATAGTTTCAATATAGCCATATATGGCAAAGCCAAGAACACTTGTAACAAGAGCTAACACAACAGATTAGAAAGGAGGAATGGAAGCCGCCTCCTTCTGACTTTATACCTTCTTCTTGTTATTTTCCCCTAGTTTTTATCCTGTTTTCTTCCCTTCTCTTCTATTCCTTTATCCCTCTTCCTTTTCTTCTCACTCCTGGCCTTTGATCATTTCCCCATCTTCTCATTCCACAATCAAAATCAAAACATCTGTCCTAAAGCACTTTGTTTCCGCATCTTTCACAATTTAGGGAGCATTTGACCTTTTTCCTACTTCTCTGGGCTTAGTGATCCTGACATCCCAACTTCCTAAGTGTCTTCTTTCCTGTTGATGATTGATGCTTATGCTTACATGCTAGCTATCAAAATTTGGTGCCAAGTATGTCTTATGTCCTCTGGTCCCATTGGTTTCTGCTGGTCCTCTCCCTTCCCATGTCTCCAAACCAGGATTAGCTTTGATCTGTCTCCAGCTACTCAAACACCTTTCTCTTCCAATACACCCATACATACCTTAATCTCTCATGCTGATCAGGCAAGGTTAGAAACAGGCCAGTGGCAGCAAAGAGGGAAGACCCAGAGGGAGTTGGAACAAGGCCTTAAAATAACATGGATTCACTTCCAGCCACACCATTAGAGCCTGACAGAATTGATGGTCCACAAAGTAACCTAGAGAGTTCAATTAGGGGACTAGAGAGAAGCTACCTACTCTTTTTATTGGGCTTTTCCAGACTTTTTTCAACAGTCTGTATCCTTTTTCTGGTGGCTCAGAATCTCAAAGGACCTCACATGGACTGTCCAGGCCTCATTCTGCCCTTGTCACTGTGGGACAGCAGGGTCACAGAACCAATAGCTGGAGGAAACCTCCAAGGTCACCTAGCCCACCTTTACAGGAATTCTTTCTACATCTCCAGCCTGAGCTTGAAGACCTCCATTGGGGAGGGGGAGACATCACTCCTTCCTAGTCACTCATTTTTCCTTTTGGGCCATTCTAATCTTAGACATATTTTTCATGACCTGAAACCGAAATCTACTTCTCTGCAGCTTCTAGTTCTGCCCTTTAAGGCAGTGAGAACAAGTTGGAGCCCTCTTACATATAACAGTCCTTCAAACATGTAAAGACTGCCCAAACATGTCAGTTGTCCCCCAAAGGTACTCAGAATGTGCCAGCTGCTCTTTGAGGTCATCTACATACTTTACCCTTTTCCAGACATGGGAAGAAGCAATGACTTACAGTCCCAGGAAATCCTAGACAGGCAGCCAGATTTGTTTGAGGACCCAATTCAGACATAGGTCATGAGTTGTTAAGCTTTTTTGTGTTATAGACCCCTTTGACAGTCTGATGAAGATTGTGAATTCCTATTCAGAATCATACCTGTTGCCTACATTCCTAATTGAAGGCATTGCTAAATTTCATTAGAGGCCAGAAAAAAAAGACATTTTTTTTCATCCAAGTTCCCAGACTCCCCTAAAATCTATCAACAGACCTCTTGAGGGTTAGTGGATTCCAAGTGAATCCCCTGACATAGAAAGTCTTGGAACTGGAAGGAACTTTCCAGGGGTGGGGAACCAGCAGCCTCAAGGCCATCTAGGTCCTCAAGTGAGGCCTTTTGACTGAGTCCAAGTTTTACAGAACAAATACTTTTATTAAGGGGATTTGTTTTGTGAAGTTTGGATTCAGTCAAAAGGCTGCACTTGAGGACCTACAGGGCTACATGTAGCTCCAGGTCAAAGGTTCCCTACCCCAGGTCTGATATAACCCTTCACTTTATATGTGAAAAAACTGCTAAGGTGATTTATATAGCACCTCCTGACTAGTTAGTGGCAGTCATTGGTTATATAGACCTATCCTGCCTAGAGACCAGGTAACCCTGGTAACTCTCATCCCACAACCCTACTAGATCTTATACAATTAACAAAGGATCCATTTCCCAATAGCTGTGAGATAATATTTTTCACTCCAGGAGGAAAATGCAATGATTCAGAAACCTCTCTCAGCAGTTGAAGCCATGCAGTCATCCTTTTTCTATCCCTATCCTAATGGGAATTTTGCCTCATCTGCCCTTTGATATCTGGGACCCCATCCCTTGGGAAACAATAGTAACAACCACAGACACTTCTTAAGCATCCATTACGTACAGAGCTCTGGGCTAGGTAGTGAAGATGATACAAAGTTTAGAAAAGCCACAGTCCCTGAAACACTGTCCCAGAAGAGATTTCACCTTCTGAGGCATGCCCCACAATCTCTACATTTTCCCCCTGGAACTTAAAAACAAGGAATAAAAGTAACTCTTAGCCATAAGGGGGAAACAGATCCTTTATTAACTCTCCGCTGCTGTCCATATTGCAATTTGCAGTTATGCCAAATGAAGGTCATTTGCATAAGCAAATTGAAGCACAGTAATTTACTTGGTTTTTTAATTTGCTCTTAACCTACAGCTGGAACCTGTCACTAGGAGTCTCTGAAAATTTCCCCTCTCTGTCTCTTAGATACAGAGTGATAATAACCTGTTCTTAGTCACACCATTTGCATCTACAAATGGAGTTAACTACTCTAGCATCTCACAGCCCCAGAAAATTGCAGTCTGGTTAAGAAAGAGAGATGTGAGGGAATGACTGCTCAGTAATTCACCCTGTGGGTAGTGTTCATGGAGGCATTACCCCATTAAAACCTGGTCATTTTAAGTAGACTGAGAGAACTAGCACTTAAGGATCCCATCAGAAGGTATTACGGTTTAAAAAGTCCCTAGGCCCAGGAATTCCAAAACAGGAGGCTTTAAGGAAACTTACTATTTATACATTCCTTCTAGGTTTCAGTGTTACTAGAAAGGACCCTGAAAGAATGAATGAATGAATGAATGAATGAATGAATGAATGAATGAATGAATGAATTTCAGCTTCTTCAGACTACCAGCAAGCTATTGGCAGATGGTTTCCCAAAATGCTAACCTAAAAAGCTACCATCAGTAGATACAATGAAACCCAATGCTATCTTTCACATAACCAATGAATGTCATTAGTATCCAAGAAGTAACTTTTTGGGACCAACCAACATATGAACCAGATTGGAAGTTCCTAAAGGATAAGCATCTAATGCCTAGCTCAATATCATACACATTTTAGGTTTTCAATAAGAATTTTTTTTGTTTTGATGACTTTGCTAAATGACTTTAGTGGGTTTTCAAACCAGTCTCCATTTTTATCATATTGCAAAAAGGGATGGCCCAGAGGATAATCAGGCCTTAGAGTATCTTGCTTGTTTTGGTGCTCCATGCCACTAGCCACCCAGAAGAAGGCAGGCCAAGCTCCCTAGTAACTGGATTGGATGACCTCCAAGGTCCCTTCCAGCTCCAAATCAATGGTCTTCTGTTGTCATCTAGTTTACTGAATCCTACTCCCCGGAAGCAGGGAACAGGGAACTTCCCTCTTAATGCTCATCTTGGTTATTACAGAAGAGCTACACACACCCTGCTCCTTTAGCAACACCAAGTCACTCTGGGAGTCATCAGTCTGACCATAAGTTGTTTGGCACTAGAAATAACTGCAAAAGGTTTTCTTCATATATTATCAGGATACATAATAAACTGTTCTTTCTGGGGTAAGTGTGTGTGTATGTGTGTGTGTGTGTGTGTGTGTGTGTGTGTGTGCGCGCGCGCGCGCACCTGTCTGTCTGTCTCCTTGTATGTCTTTTGGGGCTATGCTTTAGCTTACTGACCAAATACCAGTGATCCCAGACAAACCAGGGAAATGGATCAACCAGAAATGACTTTGGCATCCAGTAATGATTATGAAGCAGAAACCCCAAGTCCAAACTGTGTTTTCTAAATGACCTGAAGACCCTCTGTCTCCTTTCCTTCCCTTGACCTACTGTTCCCCCACCCTTGCAAATATAAACAAGCAAACAAAAAACAGCCAAGCTACCAACCTGCTATGGAAAGAAAAGAAAAAAAATCAGTTGAGAAACCTGATAACAGAGAATTTTGTTTTCAGTCTTTAAAAAATGTCTAGCTGGGCACATTTTCGTTGTGTAGAAATTCCATCCCATGTTTTCTTTGTTTGTACATTAAAAACAAAAACACAAGAGCAACCACCTGAAAGAGGAAGGTAAAAACTAAAAAACATAACTATGGATCAACAATTCAGATCTAGAAGTGGCCTCTGTAGGGAGCCTACCACAGTTAATTTCAGATCCATAGAATGGGGGCACCCAATAATCTCTTTCTCCAAATTAAACTCCAAGGCATTATAGGAAGACATTAGCACAGGAGACCTGCCTATAGCCCAATTTACTGGGTCTCCTATTGCAAATGAATACAGCAGTCAGATCACAGAGAATGACTTTTAAGGAGTGTTCTGATGGATCATGCAGACATATGGACCTAAATTCTAGTAATTGAGGACAGTTATTGCCTTAAAAAGATATCAGCCATCTTGCCTAAAGACTAAGTTCTGGGAATCAGGGTTTCTTTCCTCAGATTCCACAGGAATCAATAGATCTCAGCCCTCCTCAAGACCCAGATATGCATTGCCCAGTGTTTAAGCTTCTTTGTCTAAAGAGAAGTGGGGAAAGGTGAGGATAAAGTATACGCAAAACTTTCCTCAACTGGATTCCCCAGAGAGAGTTGACAGCCCCATAGTCCAAGCTCTCCAGTACTGAAGTGGGAAGATAATATGATTTATATATCTAAGATAGGCTGGGCCAGAAACCACTCAGTTTATCTAATTAGTGCCTGGACATAGTCTTCTGGTAAAGGAAGTTCTTCCTAATGCTTGGTCTAGGAGGAATAAAAGAGAGCTCTAAAAAGGTAGCCGTACCCAGACAATTTACAGTTTCTGGGACAACTTGGAACCTGACAGGCCTACTCTTTTGTGGTTTTTTTGTTCTGTTTTTGCCACTTGCTTCCTTTTGCCCTCTTCTGCCACAGTGTTGCTCCTGTGTTAGCCAAGACCTAGAATACTAGGGCCTCTTCACTGGAGACTTATTACAGCTTATCTCTGTCTGCCTTCCTTTAAAGCCAGCTGAACATACCCAATGCTCTCCCTCTATGGTAAGACCAAACATACAGACCACGCTCCCAGCTTCTGTGACACTCCTCCTAACACACTTCTCACTCTGTTGTCCACCCCAGTCACAAGAATCTCTCTGAGCCCCGAGTTCCCTCTGCATGAACCCACTGTGCCATGTTTCCATACCTGCCTGGTGTCACATGAGCTGTGAATATGCTGTCCACATGGTGGTGTTTTTTACCTTCATGTCATGAGCTTTCCTTTTGGGTGAAGCTTCCCTGTTGTCCTGCCTTTCTGATGAGCTACTAGGAGAGAATAAGACCCAGAGACCATTTCCTGTTAGATACATGAGTGACTCAATTGGCCGTGCTGTCTAACTTTGATTCAAGATGGAGGGAATAATGTTGCTGGTCCAACTGGTTAAGAAAGCTGAAAAAAATTTTATTTAAAGCATATTAGAGGTTAATGCACTTATTTGCTTATCTCCTTTTCTATGGAGCTCAAGACTGAAAGACAATGTATGTCCAACTAAGTGGCATATTGGTCCCCCTTGAGATGTTAAAAGAACAAGAAGAAGGCCTCCAACATAGTAGAATACTCCTATATGCAGAATTTATGAACAAGAAAAAACCGACAAGAATCACACAGGATAAGAAAACAAGGAGGGATTGCAATTTGCATCAGAGACCATTAAATCAAAGATCCAATAAATTACTCAAAGTAATTACTTGGTTTTCATTTCCCCTAAGGCTAGATCCAGGGAGGAAAAGGAGCTTCTTAAACTAGGACTAATTGCCATGGGAGATTCAGACATTTCTCTGCCTTCTTTCAGACTAGGTTAAATCTCTCTCCCTTAACCTGGAGGCATGAGAATGGTAGACTAGACTAAATGATGGGGGGAAAGGAGAAAAGAAGGCTACTTAAACAGGATCCTATCATTTTCCCTCTAAGGGAAAAACAAAGTCATGAGACCCAATATTAATCTTTGTGCTTATCTGAGGAATTACCTGCTATGTAATGTTTGCAGATGCACACACTTTGAAAAGGCCAGACCAATTCCCTGTTCTAGCCTATGCAGTAGTCAGTAACTACTGAGCATCTAAAGGCAAAGCACATTAGGGACTCATTAGGATTAATCAATTCAACTGAACAGCTCTCCAATATAGTCCATCCTGGGTCCTTTGCCTCAGGTGAGAGGACACTGACAGAACCTGTGCTTTGGGTTTTTCTAGCTCTTGACAGAGTGATCGGCCTTTGAAGCTGTCTTCCTATTACATCATAATTCATTTTATCAGAAGAAATTATAATGATGCAAGAAGAAATATGTTTATCCTACAAACTGAAAAGCATTAGCAAATTATAGTGAACAGGAAGAGTTCTGAAAAATAGAATAGAGTTCATTCTGCAGGATTTGGTTTGGGGGTTATTTTTTAAACTCATCAGAATGAGATGCCCCAGTGGCACCAACTTTTCAAACTCCTGACATTCAAAGCTGGATCTCCCACTCAGGATAATTCTCTTTACATTTTTCCTTCCCTCTTGAACATGGTGAAACTGACAGCCAAGCTACAAAATCTTAAGTTTTTTCTTCATACACCTCTGGGGAAAGGCAACCTCTTTTTAAAAAAAGAACATAGAATTTCAAGCGGATACACAGGTGATAGAAATAGAGATTAAGGACATCAAAAACTTCAAAATATACAGGCTAGAGACCTAGGGATAGGAGAAAGACTGGTTGCCTACCATCCCCCACTAGCATCTTCTGCAGTCCACCAGAGATGCCCAGACTGTTTGAATTGGAAGGAACCAAAATGCCAGAAGAAACAGTGGTTTTCTAAACTTTCTGTCCCCTGGAGTGGACAGAATAACTGGGTGAAAGAAGTGTCTTTTCTTGAAGGGTTTGGGGAGTAAAACAGACATCCATTTACTGAGATGGTTCAAATATGATCCTGCCCAGAGAAGAGTGTAAACACCATTCCATTGTGTCTCCCATTTTTATTAGCCTTTTATGGGGTCCTCTGTCCCATTTTGAATAGGAGTGAGGGTTAGGTACAAGTAAAGCTTCCATCCTCCACATATATACCTCCAAGTTATTGCTGGGCAACAAGCCATGAAGTTGGACAGATATTGCCTTTAAGGTCTTAAGTGCATTTCAGTGCATATATCTGAAGCTTGGACACAGCTAAGGAGTGACTTGCTAGGAAATAGTTAATATCTTTTGCAAAGCAACAGGGGAAATGGTATGTTGGTGAGGTCAATAGTAAGACAAACACAGCTGCCCTTGGGCTGATGAGTTTTCCTCTTTGCGGGAGGTGTGAAGAGATGTGGGCTTGGAAGCACAACAGGAAATCTAATGAGTCTGTTCTCTCCTGGTCCTGACAGCAGGAGGGGCAGTGGCAGGGGTCGGGTGAGCTGCACTAGTTTGGGGTGAGGGGGTGGGGGTAAGGACAGATATACTGACCCTTCTCTGAGATACTTCCCACCTGAGCAGAGCAGCCAAGCTGGATAAAGGAAAGATTCTGGGTATATATATTTCTTTGTAGTTTATGTCGTTCTGAGTTTTAGAAGCAGAGAATGAGAAGGAAATATCCCACCTCACTTTCCTGGGCACTAGTTTAGGTCCTGGGGCAAACAAAACTGAATGTCCATCCTTCAGTTCCCATTGGAGCCACAAACCCTAAGACTATTTTGGTCTCATTTGCTCATCTCTTCCTTCATCACCCCCCCAATAGACTCCCTCAAGGATACTGTTTAGAAAGATGTTGTTCCCCAAGGCAGAACATCTCTCTTCAAATAAGATGAAACTGGTTCAACAAAGGAAATAGTGACTCCCTTTAGGAAGTGCACAGTCAGATACAGGTCCCTGGACCCAAGAAAAGAAGGGGAATGGTAAACAGTAAGGTAGAGAATTAGATAGATTAGATAAATCATTTATATGGGGGGGGGGGGGGTGACTATTTATAAGGATATGGCCGGGCTTTAAGTAAAGGCTGTGCAGTTGTTGTTCATCCTTCATTTTTGAAGAGAACCAGGTTGTGAGAAGTGTTAGTACCCCTATGAACCGGAGGACATGCTGGAGAGGCTGGAACAATGCTGGCTGGACAATTAGTCTGAAGTCAGACCCTACTCATTATGGGCATTCCTTGTCCATAGTCCTTACCTCTTCCAGGTCTACTGAATTTGAATCCTAGGATATAGGCCCCCTAGAACAATGCCCCTTTCTACCTCCCAACAGATCCACCCAGACTTCTTAGTCAGGAGAGAGCCAGTCCCCACAGCAGAAGGCAAAAATGCCAGTCCTTTGTGGAAAAAGTCCTGATCCATAGACAAGGCCCACTCAAGACTTGGAACCCCTTGGCAATGCCAGATTAAGGGCGGTATAATGCTGAATCAAGGATTTCATGGTGTGCCGGAGGGTCAATTACTAGTCCTGGAACAAGAGTCTTTCATAATAGCAATTTCTTCTGAACCTTCTTCAGTCACTAAAATGGATGCTTTTTCAACTACACTGAAATTTGATACTGAAGGTTTAAAAAGAGAGAGGATTAAGTGAGGGGGGTTAAGAGGATTAAGTGTTGGGAAATAAAGTCCTGACTCCAGAGAACATGCTTTCAGGAAGACCGAGGCATGACTCTACTCTTCCAAGAGCCCTGCCTAGAGACAATTTGGTCTTGGTTTGCCAGGTAGCATGCATGGACCAAGGGATTGAGCATGGAGACTCACCAGGGAGCAGTCTATATATAACCTGAGGGCAGATTCTGGGAAATAGGAAAGAGAATCCAAGGAAAGAAACAGAGTGCAGCTAACCCCACCCCACCCTTAGCAATCCCCTGCCTCACGCAGGCATTGCTTTCTTGGAGCAGGGTTCCTACCCTCCATCCCCACCCCACCCCCTCTGGCTATGTTAACTACTACCTCATGTTACCAATGGATTCCAGAATGCAGAGGAGAACTCCCGGATCTCCATCACCTTCTTCCGGCTCTTTCGGGTAATGCGTCTTGTCAAGTTGCTGAGCCGCGGGGAGGGCATCCGGACCCTGCTCTGGACTTTCATCAAATCTTTCCAGGTATTCCCATTCTTTCTTCTCCTACCATCAACAGCTTAAAAGTAACTTTACCCTCCTAAGGAAAGATTTTCTAACCTGAGTGAGAAGACATATTGGAAGATATTTCATTGGAACTTATTTTCCCCTAAATAAGGCATACTTTGCATATTTGATATGTCTATGACACCTTCCTCTTCAGAGACAAATGTATTTCAGCATATGTACCTATTCATTAAACTGATTAAATGCTCCCAAGAAAAAGAGAAGAGTTCTGATATCACCATAATAGAGAAGAATGAATACCATTTGACCTAGTAGGTATAGTATTGCTTGGGTTCTTCAACTGAGTATGGCAAGGTAATTCTTCTTTTAATTACATAACAATTTCCAAAGAGGGAGAATGTTTATAAAAAAAGAATTTGGCTATAAATGAAGTTATAAATATGAAGGTTAAGAAAAAAACACACCATCCTTATGTTAAGTACTTTGAATTTCTTGAACATATGTGGTATAGAAGCCCCAACTATAGTTGTCTGGCCTCTATCTTCAGAGAAGCCCTAGCAGAGAACACTTTTATCCTAGGTCATCAGCACCTCTCTCAATCATCTTAAGTCAAGGAAATTCAACAGCACTGAAATCTGGCCTTCTTTGTCCCCAGAACTGTACTCTATCATTGGGAAAAAGGTGGTAGGAACTAGAATCTATTTCTGACCCTGGGCAGAAAGGAATATCTGTTTGGCCCTCAGACATCTGCCTTGACCCAGAGTCAAAACAGAGACATAAACCAGCACTAGACCAAAGTTATGATCCCAAATTCAAAAACCTGATTTTTAAAAATTCTTTAGGTTTTTTTTTCAATAATAATTGAACAAAATTAAATAAATAAATTAAATTTTAAAAATAAAACAAAGTCATTTGTTTTAGCCTTGTAAGATCATCATAAAAAACCCAGTAGAGGGTTAGCTAGCTTTACCCTTCACTATTAGCTGATCCAGGCTCCAGGCTTGCTGAGCACAGTACCCTTTCACCCCCATCAGTCAATCCCTTTGATGGAACTGAGAAACAAGTGTCTCTCAAGAGTCAAGGCGTGGGACCAGAGGGCAGAGGAAGAGTATGTTTCCATTGTTTACTAGCTGATACTACCTTCAGTACCTCAAAAGTGTAATTATTGAGTGTTATCCAGTGTGTTTGTTAAATGACCTCTATGGTCTCTAATGGCTCCCAGTCTATGGTCCTCTGATGTCCAGAGAAGTTAAGTAAGTTTCATGGAAGTCACAGAGGTCTTACATCCCTAAGTCAGCTAGAACAAAGACCAAAGGCCAAGTGTGACCCCTGGACTCAGTCCTGTGGGAGCTATGGGACCTAAAGATCCAGCATCTCTGGGTAGAGTTAGTGGAAGGGGACAAAGCCCAAGCTGGGCTGAGTTGTGAAGATGCTTCTTCCAGTTAGAGGGGGAGGGGTGGGACTTGGAGATTGGACCTGGAGCTTGCTCAACGTGGATCTACAGTGACATCTCCTGGTGGTAATAAATGTTAGCTACCACTTTCAGAGAAAGTGTTTTTGTTTTGTGTTGTGTTTTGTGCTGGCTTTTCTCCAGCACAAGTCGCTTTGCTTGTTTTGTGTCTTCCAGAGAAGGGACTGAGGCCTGCAGAAATCCAGTTACAGGCTGCCCAGCAAGTGATTAAAACAAGCTGGGGCTTACAATCCCACTAGTTCATATCTTGGTCCTTCCTTCAGAGAATCAGTAACAGGATCTCAGAATTTAAAAGGACTCGAGATACTGTGCAGTCCAACCTATCTCCCTAGAGATTTCCCTCTCTAGAGGTCTACCAGAGCCTTGGTCTGAGGAATAGTACCTTGTACCACAGGGCTGCATCAGGAGGTCCCTCAGAGCCTTGTTATGGGGAGTAGTGCCTTGTACCACAGGGCTGGGTCAGGAGGTCCCCAGAGCCTTGGTCTGATGGGTGGTGCCTTATACCACAGGGCTGCATTAGGAAATCCCCCAGAGCCTTGTTATGAGGGTAGTGCCTTGTACCACAGGGCTGGGTCAGGAGGTTCCCAGAGCCTTGGTCTGATGGGTGGTGCCTTATACCACAGGGCTGCATCAGGAAATCCCCCAGAGCCTTGTTATGAGGGTAGTGCCTTGTACCACAGGGCTGCATCAGGAGGTCCACCAGGGCCTTGGTCTGAAGGGTGGTGCCTTGTACCACAAGGCTGGGTCAGGAGGTCCCCCAGAGCCTTGGTCTGATAGGTGGTGCTTTGTGCCACAGGGCTGGGTCAGGAGGTCCACCAGAGCTTTGTTATTGGAGGGGGGAGGTGCCTTGTACCACAGGGCTACATCAGGAAGTCCCCCAGAGCCTTGGTCTGATAGGTGGTGCCTTGTACCACAGGGCTGGATCAGGAGGTCCACCAGAGCCTTGTTATGGGGAGGGGGAGGTGCTGGTCCATCAGAGTCTTAGTCTGCTGGGTGATGCCTTGCATGGCATCTTGTCTCCAGCATTGCCTGCCTGTGCAGTGCATCCTGCTGGGTGTGGGCTGGGTGCACTGGGCCAGGTTTTTTCATAAAAGGCTGCAGCCTTATTCATTTTCTTCCAGGCTCTCCCCTATGTGGCTCTTCTGATAGTAATGCTGTTCTTCATCTATGCTGTAATTGGAATGCAGGTAGGAGATCCATCCAGAATTCTCATAGCTCTGGCTCCATCCCCCACACAGACCTCTCTCTCCCTCCCTTTCCTTCTTTTTCTCTTTGTTTCATTTCCTCTCTACTTCTCCTGCCTCTCTATTCTTCCTCCTCTCTCTTTTCCCCTCTCTCTCCACAGTGTATGGCCAAGGGTTTCCCCCCACCCTTGGAGTCCAAAACAGAGTTGTCCATGCCAGATCTAATCACTACTCTCAAGCATGGATGGGTGACCAAATAGATGCAAATAAATTCCACAAACATTTGTCTATGTGTTATGTGTAGAACACTGTTAGGCAAACCTTAGGATGAGATCTCTAAGTCATTTTTCTTATGATTCCAAAGCTTTTTTCTGTATTGTCAGTGAGGATTATGCCAAATTCTGTGATAGACCCCTTTTGGAAGTTGCATCCCCAAGGATGTGTTGAAAGGGCACATATCCTTTTGCTAATCAGTGCCTGAAATTCAATTCAACATTCACTAAGTGCCTGATCTATAGATGGCACAGTCAGAGCCAATAGAGACATACTGAGGGGGCTTTCACTCTACTTCAAAGGCGAAAGATACAACTCATCAGAAAATAAACAAAATCATTTGAAAAGGGAGAGCATACTAATCAATGATTTGGGGTCAGAATGAGATAAGGAAAATTTTTGTGTATGTGGGAGAACCTGAGCTGATCCTTGGGAAGCTAAGGCTTCTAAGAAATGAAGGAGATATTGCAATGTATTCCAAGAATGGAAGGGAAGGGGGTGACTGTGTAAGCACACAAAACTGATGGAAATGTGAAGAATGACTAGTATTTCAGCTTGGCTGGAACACGGAGCATGTGAAGGGCCATAATGTGAAATAAGTTAGTAAAGGAGGCTGAAGCCCAATCATTGAAGGGTTTAAATGGCAGGCAAGTGATTTGTATTTTATGCTGGAGAAAATAGGGATCCACCAAAATGTTATGAGCAAGAAAGTGACATGGTCAACCTATGCTTTAGGAAGATTATTTTGGCAGCTGTGTAAGAGAACAGATAGAAGGGAGCATAACAGAAACAGAAAGGGTTTAGCACAACCTGCTGCAGGACTACAGGTATTACAGAGAGAAGAAGAGAAAGAAGGCCTGAACAAAAACTGTGATTGTGTGAATGGAGAGCAAACAGATATGAAAAGTATTATGGATAGTCAATAAAATAGGCAACAGAGGTAGAGGATTTAAAGAAAGAGAAGAGAAAAATAAAAATGTCTCTCATGGGGCAGCTAAGCGGCACAGTGAATAGAGCACTGGCCCTGGAGTCAGGAGGACCTGAGTGCAAATCTGACCTCAGACACTTAACACTTACTAGCCGTGTGACCTTGGGCAAGTCACTTAACCCTAATTGCCCTGCCTTCCCCATCCAAAAAGCAAAAAAAAAAAAAAAAAAAAAAACATCTCTCAGCTTGTAAACCTGGGTAACTAGAAAGACAGCACTTGATAATGGTGGATTTAAAAGGGAAGATGATGATTTCTCTTTGGACATGTTGAAACATCCCCTGATTCTGCATACACAGTGTGACCTCTACAACCCTGTCAAACTAAGCCAAACTAAGAGAAATTGTACTGTCCTCTCCCAACATGAAGAAAGGGATCTCTGTCCTAGCCAAATATGCTCCAAAAAAAACATTAGAGCAGCAACCTAAGGGCCCAACAGTGATGTCTTCAAGTCACTTGGGTGGCCTTTTCCTCCATACACCAAAGCTTCAATTTGAACTAGGTTGGGTGGTTTTTGTTTTGTACCAAAAAAGGGTTGTTATCTGGAACTGGAACTTGAAGACCTCTTTCCTAAAGGGAAATTGAAAAACCAAGCCGGGCCCAGACAAGAGCACTGACTTGTAGCATGTCGTGAGTAGGTCCAACAGATTCCTCTGGTCTCTAATCTCAAAGATTCTAAAAATTAAAGCCAAGAAGAAATTAGTTCCTTCTCACAACCTTCATGCACCCTGTAAATGCTGACTTGTTTCAGGGATTCAAATCAGTTCAACAAACAAATGCTTACACATAGTATATAAAAATGAAATGAAGTACAGCTAGAAAATTCAAAAGTGAACCATTGCAAATTGACATGCAAAAGCTAAGTCAAACTTGCCCAAATTTTGGGTCCCAATTAAACCTTTCCACATTTTCCAAATTTCAAGTAATCCCATGTTTCTAGAACTAAAATTGAAAGATGTTTGTTAGGCAGGAGACCTGGAGGCCAGTCATTCTGTCCAGTCCCAAGGGCAGGCCAACCAGGGCTTTGTGCCAGGATGCTGAATTTTAAAAGCACTGATGACAGTTGGAGTCAATGAACATTACGTGTATACCATGTGCTGGGTATACAAAGACAAAAATCACAGTCCTTGCTCTCAAGGGGCTGACATCCTGTGGGGGCAGTGGTACTTGTAGTCCTGCAGCAGGTTGTGCTAAACTGAGCTTAGCACTTAGTTTGCAAGAAAGATAATAGAGTCGGGACACCTAGGTGGCACAGTGAATAGAGCACCGGCCCTGGAGTCAGGAGGACCTAAATTCAAATGTGGCCGTAGACACTTGACATGCTTACTAGCCATGTGACCTTGGGCAAGTCACTTAATCCCAATTGCCCTCCAAAAAGAAAAAAAGAAAAGAAAAAAATAGACTGTCCTAAGCATAGAATTGCTAATTATAGCTGATTCTGGTGCTTCCTAATAGCAGAAAATCCTAGGCCCAGAAACCAAGTCAGGATCCTTCAGAGATCAATTGGGCATTTGGATGGCAGAGTGGGGGGCGGGGGGAGAGAATAATTAGGTGGGGAAAATTGGGGATAAAGGTTAGAGAGTGCAGTTGTGGCTTGCTATTCCTAGAAATGTTGTTTGGTAGCCTAGGTATCATGGGAATTTGTCTAGCCCATCATGTAAAAATCATCTCACTCTAGGATTACCTATGGCCTTTGATAAACCAAGTAGATTTGTGGGGGCAACTAGGAAATGCAGTGAATAGAGCACTGGCCTTGGAGTCAGGAGGACCTGAGTTCAAATCCGGCCTTAGACACTTGACACACTTACTAGCCATGTGACTTTGGGCAAGTCACTTAACCCCAATTGCCCTCAAAAAAAAAAAAGTAGCATTTATGGATTGTAGATGGGAACTGGGGCCCTAACAAACCCTGTCACCATCTCCTTCTTCCCTCTGCTAGGTGTTTGGCAAAATTGCCTTGAATGATACCACGGAAATCAATCGAAACAACAACTTTCAAACCTTCCCTCAAGCTGTGCTGCTACTCTTCAGGTGGGTAACTCAGGAATACAGCTGTAAATATTTTAAAACCACCAGGTGGCATTGGAGAATAAGGCAGGTTCAGATGTAAATCACATCCCTCCCAAGAGAATGATCTTCATTCCCATGTATAGGAATTCACTCCCTCTTCCATTCCTGCAACTGGAGCTTCCTTGGCAAATCCCTTTCTGGGGCACTTATTTTTAAAATCCGTTAAACTCATCTCCGTTAAATACATGGTTCCAAACCCCAGGTTCAGCCCGTCTCCCCTGAATCAAATTCTGAACCAAACTCTGAACCAAATTCTCATCCCTAAATCAGGGAATTCCCCCTCCTTCATGTATAATAAGGCTTAAGTAAAAACACTATAGACAGTTTAGGTTTATAATGAGCAACATTTTAATCACATTTAAAGGCTTAGAAGTAAATGGGCATATTAAGAACAAAGGCTAATGCCTCCTATGCTCAGGGGGAAGCAGGGAGTTTAGAGTGGATAATTCATAATACATTTATGCCTCTCCCTGGAGAAAGGGACAAAGTGAAGTAAGAGCTCTCTTCCTGGCCCAGGATCAATCCTGTTTCACCCAGGACATATCTCATGCTTGGGTCAGCCTCTCTTCCCTGGATCAGGCATCACTGCAGTCACTCACTATAGCTTACCTCTACTGTTAGCCCTCTATGGCTCTCTGCTTTCTTGTGATAGATTCTTGCTTCTTGCTTTTCTCATCCCTGCTTCTCCATTCTATCTTCCTTTTCCAAGCCTCTTCAAACCTGAGGTCAGAGGAAGAACCTTGAAAATTTGCAGTACCCTTAGTTGATCTGTTTGTTTGTTTTATAAGGGGAGGGGGCACTCCAGCCAGCAGGCAAGCACCTGGGTCCCACATCTCTCAAGTCATTCCCCCTGTGAATGTGGCCAAAAATGGGCTACCTATACTCACATTCCAACTTAGAAACTCACAGGGATTGTCACATCTAAAACTTTGCCATTAAGCTATGATCTTCAACTCTGAAGCTCCCCCTTTCTAATAAAACCTCCTATCCATCCATCTCTCCTTCAGTTTTCCATCCTCACTTCAACTTTCAGTCCTTTCCCATATTCCTGTTCTTCTTATCCATTATTCCTGCTCTGGCCTTACTTTACACCCTTGTGTTATTGACATTCATGCCATGCAAAACATGAACCCTAGTGTAATGTCACCTTGTCCTGTAGTGCCACATAACCCTCATAGAAGGCATGTAGATACCTCTTCATCTTCTAGGCTTGCTCATTCACTCCATGACAGATCTGGGTTCTGAGGAACTCAGACTGTCTCAAGGTCCTAGGATAATTCTGTTGTGAGGGAATGTACTTCCCCTAGCTCTCAAGCTAAACCACCAATGTGCCTCCATTTACAGGACCAGTCTTGATGATACTTTGGATCATAAACATAACTATTTGCTTAGTAATAAGGCAAAGGAAATAACAGCAGAGCTACTCGTCTATTAAAGCAAATGTAGGAATCATTGTTATGTTACAGTTCACACATAAATCTGAGTCATCCTTTCCTACCAAGGCATAGTATCTACAGGGAAAAGTAGAAACACACGCACACACGGCAGGGGGACATGAGTAAGGAAAACCCACCTGCTCAGGGTAACTCACAACCCAGGACCCCAGGCTTGACTGTCACGGTCCATTCAGGACCATCTGCACCACAGGAAGCTGTGTCTGTGCTAACTGCTTATTTGTTGATCCTTACCACTCCGACTGGGCAAATCCCCATTTCTTTTATTCTCCAACCAACAAAACATTTACAAGATCTTTTAAGTTACACTGATTCTTAAAATGATATTGGAAAAGTTTTATATTCTTAATTTGTCTAGCAGTTCCCTTCAAGCCAGAGAACTCCCAGGCTCACCAGACTGACTCTCTGTGGGCAGTAAAAGTTCAGGCAGGATGCTTCATCACTTAATCAGGCTGTAGCAAACAAAGTTCACCAAAAAAAAAAAAAAAAGCTCTGGTGGACCCTCTGGGCAAGGCAACAAACCTTGCAAACTCTTCACTCGTCAGGATTCTAGATCTCAGCAATGCAACTGTAAAACCTTGGAGATATTTCTGAGCTGCTTCACCTCTCTTAAGCTCTAGGTGTCGCTAAAGGGCAATAAATGGGACTAAAACACTTCCAGTAAGTTTCTTCCTCTTTATCCAACCAAGAACTGAAAGCTGGAGCCTTGAGATCAGTTTCCCCTACTCAACCCTGGCTGTCAAACTAAACTACCAGTGCACTTCCATTTACAGAACCAGTCATAATGATACTTAACTGTTTGCTTCTGCTTTGTTTTTGTTAAAACAGCCAAGAGTTTCTTTTTGCCCCCTTCCCATTTTTTCATTCCCACCTAGTCTTTATTCTCCTGCCAGTCCTCCATTTTTCTCACCATATATTCCTTACATCAGAACTCTCTGGCACTCATTGACTCAACATTCACTTAGGAGGTAACAACTCATCAAGTCCCCAAGACACAGAATTCAATAAACTGATTCATACTAAGATGAATTTTAATGTTATCTACCCACAGGAGTATTTGCATTGGAGACACCATGCCTAGAACTAAAGGAATGAGTGTCTAATGATGCAATTTAGGGCAGCGTGTTAGGCCAGTGGATGAGAGTGTTTTGCATGTCCCTCAAATCAGAGTACATAGAAAGTTCCTATTTCACAAATGTCAGCGTTGGCCCTGTTGGTGATACTATAATTATTGTGATTTGTGAATATAATGATGACATGATATGATGGCTTCTTTCCTTTCGCTCTGGGACTTTTAGTGGTAGTTGTTAATTGTTCATAATTGTTTGTTATTGTTCCATAATTCCAGCTGAATTTCTCAATTACAGGCATTATTCTTTCTCATTACAAAAATGTGTATCTCTTCCTCCTGAATCTGGCCAGCCCCCGTATCACAAAACGCATCTGATAAAGTTATTGGTGATTGTACCACTATCTTCTAGTCCCTCCTTGCCACGCCTGAGTTCTGATCCTGCCTTATCTCTCTTCTCTCCCACAGGTGTGCCACTGGGGAGGCATGGCAAGATATCATGCTAGCCTGTCTGCCAGGAAAGAAGTGTGCCCCTGAGTCAGAGCCCACTAACAGTACTGAACCAGAAACAGTCTGTGGCAGCAGCTTTGCTGTCTTCTATTTTATCAGTTTCTACATGCTCTGTGCCTTCCTGGTGAGCTAATTCTGAAAGCAAACCTTCTCTGGACCCTCACCCCACCCCTGCCCCAATCTGGCCAAGGATAGGGAAATGAACATTCTGTTCTAGAGTTCCCCAACCCCTTAGGGTGGGTAGGCCTCAGAGGAGCCCTGATAAGGGAGATCCCAGTCACAGAAGGACCTGGCTTGGGAAGATGAAGCTGGAGGAATATGTCCATGGCCAGAAGCTCATGCAACCTGAATGATATACCTTTTCTTTCTTGACTTATTGGTAACATAACCCATATGAGCAAAATTTTGACAAAGTATAAGGGAGAAATTTCTGACAATTAGAAAAATATATCTTAACTGAAAAAGTCCTTAGAAATCATCTAGTCCAACTTATTTTATAGATAAGGAAACTGGAGCCTAGAGAGATTAAATGACCTGCCCCAGATGATAAAGTAGTAAGTATCAGAACTAGGATTTGAATGTAAGTCTCGTGACTCTAGATTTACTGGAAATAAGCTGACTCATTAGGTAATAAGGTCTCCAACATGAAATATTTAGGCAGAAAGCCTCCCTGTAGAGAATTGAACTAGACGCTTCAGACAGGGATTGAATTAGATGCTATCTATGGTCTCTTCTAAGATTCTGGGACCCGTAAAAACAATGGAGCATTTACCTGCTGACCTTTATAAAATTACTTTTTTGTACTTTGCTAACTTATTGGAGAGAATTCCCTGTAGCCCCTGGATACTGGCTAGTAGTTTGGCTTTATAGGCTGCTGCATGGTTTCCTTGGAAGGCTAGTATTTCCACCAATATTCAAATTGCAGGGGTCAGGGTTTTGAACAGTTGTTTCCTGGTACCAGATAGTTTTTTGAAATCTTTACTCCTGCCACCAAAAAAGATCAACTATACACTCTGCTAAAGGGAAGAGAACCACCATTATTCCTTCAGGCACCCAGACAGCAGGGCTGTCATGCTCTCCCATCCCTTACCTTGTGACAGGGAACTATAGCCTTGGCATAGTTGGCTTAACCATATTATGGGAGAACCATGGCAGGAGTGCACAGGTGGGGTCACTGAAAACCCCTCCTTGTACCTTCTGTAGATCATCAACCTCTTTGTAGCTGTCATCATGGACAACTTCGACTACCTGACAAGAGACTGGTCCATCCTAGGTCCCCATCACTTAGATGAATTCAAAAGGATCTGGGCAGAATATGACCCTGAAGCCAAGTAAGTACACAGAAAGATACCTCACAAACTGTGTGATGGATCTGTGCTCATATTTAGTGATATCTAGACAGGACCATGCTGCAGGTGTGGAGAGTGTGGCACAAGTACTGGCTATGGATGAGAAAAATTACCCCGGGATTAGAGGCTTCCAACTCGGGTTTCAGTGTTCAATTGAAAGAAAGGAAAGGAGAAGGGGTAGGGGAATAGAGGGAGAGAGGGAGATGAGATGAGAAAGAAGGAAGGAGGGGGGAGGGGAGGAAGAAAAGAGGGAGAAAAGAAAAATAGAGGGAATGAGGGAAAGGAAGGAAGAAAAGAGAAACAAAAAAAAGCAAAGAAATAAAGAAAAAAGGCAAAATAAGTCATGTTAAGAAAATCTCAAGACTACAATAATTAATAAAAGTTCACATTTACATATCATTTTATGATTTATAACCTGCATAAAAGTCCTCCCCCAATACCTCACCAATAAATTAAGGTGACCTGGGGTTCTTGAAAGCAGTGCCAGTGGAGCTTCACCTCTGGAAGGTTTTCCAAATTGGAAAAACTTTGAGTACAGACTTAAAAACAACCTATAGGTTTCTTGTCTGAGGACCAGTGTTGTTCATGAAAACAAACCCCAAAACCTGAAATAGTTTTAGAAAGAAATTGACTAGGTCATTTAGTAGAGAGAGAGAGAATGGGAAAGAAGGAGGCTCCCTCTTCCAGGTTCTGAAAGGTTTATATTATTTCAGATTTGACAGTCACACATAAATCAGCTGACAAAGACATGAGTCACACACAAATCACATGAAAGGAACCCAAAATGCAAGCTTGGGTGGACCCAAAACAAGTTCTGAATGTGAAGGCCCTAAGCAAGAATGCTTTGGGCGAATCTAGGACCCAAAATTCCTCATGACTATTTCCAGCATTCCTAGAGAGTTACTGAGGTCAGGCAACATTCTGGGTACAAGCAGCCTCTAACCACATAAAGTTGGATTTAAACAATATAATAATTTTTATGAACTATATAATAAAGCATTCTTTCCACACCAGCTTAGCAAAATTCAGAGAGGTTTATCTCTATCTTGGCCATTGGGAAATGAATTTTTTAGTCACAGTGACTCTCAAGGACCACCAACTAAGCCGGGGATTGTGGTCTGCAAAAGGGAAAATTGCAGATCCTTGAAATAATAAAGTATGATTTAGAAAGCACTTTCCTCACAACCCTGTAGTGCCCGAGTCCTCTGAGTATTATTATTATTCCAACTTTTTTGATAGGGATCAACTGAGACAGACAGAGGAATTAAATGATATGCCCATGATCACAAAGCTAGTATCAGAGGCAAGGCTTGACTCTGCCTCCTGGGTTCTCTACATTATATCAAACGCCAGTCCAGAAACACTTCAGTCATGGACAATAAATCACACATAGCAGACATTCAGTAAATCTTGTAGATCAGTTGATTGAATCAATAAGAATTTGTGTTACACTATTTAAAATCCCCTCTCTTTAAAACATTAGAGTGACAGTCAATTTGTATTGGAGTCTTCAGCATGCAACCACTGACAGTAGAATACTACATGCTAATCTTTAATTTAAAAAAAAAAAAAAGATTGACCAGCTGAGATGCAACTATATAGCACTTTCCCCTGAAGGCCAAGGCCACCTTGTGATGAAGCTTCTGAAAGGTTGGGGATTGAGGGAGGAGTAAGTTGGGGTTGAGGACTATGCCCTCCTAACTGTTCCCTTCTCTTCATCTTCCAGGGGTCGTATCAAACACCTGGATGTGGTGACCTTACTCCGGAGGATCCAGCCCCCACTAGGTTTTGGAAAGCTGTGCCCTCATCGAGTAGCCTGCAAAGTAAGCATGCCTGGGATAGGGATAGGGAGGAGTAATGCCCACATCTGTAAGTGTATAAAGGAGGACACAATTGGGGAATGTGAGAAGAGAAAAAAGGTGGGAGACAAGATATTTACCAGCAGTGCAGCCGTTCCTTGGCAAGTCAGTTTAATTTTGCTGGGTCTTAATTACATGATTTGTAAAAAGTATATGCCAAAACGGGGGGATTGACCCAAATTATTCATTGGTGTCCCTTTCTATAATGGGAAAATAGAAAAATAAAGTGAATGAGGATAACATCTCACATTCCTCTCATTTTACCCGGATGGCCAATTTGAGACCAAAGAGAGTGAGGTACCCTCATGAGAGTCCCAAAGACTTCATTGGAGAGTCCAGACATGCTTCCCAGAAGAGGCTGCCTTAGCTTCTGGGGGTATATGGTCTGTTAATAACAGCATCTCCTGGTTTGGTTCTTTCTTCCACCTCCTAACTGAGGATGTTGACTGTCCAACCATAGCCATATAATCCTCATGCTAAAAGAAGCAGGCAAAGGTCATTTAGTCCATCTTCATGCCTCCATGAAAGCTTAAGCTGTTCCATTCCATCCCTATGAATATCACTTCTGTTCTTTAAACTTACATAGACTTAAGCACAGTACTGAGTTTCTACCCAGGTTTTTGGTTACCATTCCTTCTGATCCCTGCTTGGATGGGAGCTATAAACAGTGGCAGCATCATGACCAATAGTACAGTCCATAGAGAAGCCAGAAAAACTCATTTGAGTTTCCTTTCCCTATTCCTACCCTTTAGTTAGGGGGCTCATTAGCTAGAGTTTCTCATTAGCTGTGTAATGACCAATGGAAAGAACACTATGAGAGGATAGAGGAGACATACTATTATACAGAGATTATGCACTCTTGGATAATGCCAAGTTAAGTGGACGCAAAAAACTACATCTGTACATCAACTGAATTCCATCTGATCCTACAAACATTTATTAAGCACCTACTATGTGCCAGATGCTATGCTGTGTCCAGGAGATACAAAGATGAAAAAGGACACACCCTTTGCTTTCAAGGAGCTTACAAGATTCTAAATAAACTCACCAAGCTCCATAATACTCCAGAACTGTGGGGACCCATAATTATTCTGCCATATTAGCTCGGTGAATCTTTTGAGAAGCGTTTATTTCAAACAGTTCAATAGATTGAAAATATCAGCTATGGTGAATCTGGCAACAGGGAAACAACCTCAGAAAGAGCTCTCGACGGGCAGGAGGAAGATAATAAGACCAAAGGCTTTAGTCTTTCTATTTCCCTACAGCGTCTGGTGTCCATGAATATGCCTCTGAACAGTGATGGGACTGTTATGTTCAATGCTACATTGTTTGCCTTGGTCAGGACAGCCTTGAGGATCAAAACAGAAGGTAAGGCAGTCTTGTCACACAGTGATTCACCCCCTTCTCCCAGAGGGCTCCTATGCCATAGGAAATGGGGAGAAACACAGACAGAAATAGCCTGATTCCATAGGTATAATCCATAAGTATAAGTCACTAAATATCAAAGAAATTGTACTGAATCTGTTGTGTATTCTTATCCAAGCTACTTCTAAATCATATCATCAGAGTCTCAGGGTTTTCTTACCCTAGACAGATGCATTTGTAAAATGCAGCTTGAATTCCTTGCTTATTCTGGAGTATAAAGGAATGTACCTCTTCCCCCATCCACTGCACTCATGTTAGTTGAGTTTGCATCCTGAAAGACAGTCCATCTCCTCATTGGACAACAAATATATCCTAGGGACAAGGTGAATCTGGCGTCCAGATTTACAGATTTACACTTTTCTGATTGTTGGAAGACTCACCCCCTTTTGTACCCCCCACTGCACAGATATCATAGCCCTATTACTTCCAGCCTCTGGACTTTACAGCAAAGTCCAAAAGTGTTTCTGGTACACTACAGGAGAAGGCCTGGGAGATGGCGTGCAGCCTAAAGTAGTCCCAAAACAGTTATAAATGGTGTGTTGACCTCATCCCACAAGCACATGCACCAGCTGATGTTGAATTATCCTAGAAAACAGAAGGCCCTTTGGTAGAAGGAAATAGCCAGGGCAGGCAAAGTAAGTAAATGACTTGGGAGGGACTGTAACATCCCACCATGCTGTCACTGGCAGCAGTAAAATTCTGATGATCCGTCATTATGTGCCAGACACCATCTAAAGTGCATTTAGGGAAATAAGACATCTAGTCCCTTCAGACGTCTGTAGTCTGACTAGTTACTGCACGGCTTATCCAGCCACTGGAGACAGAGCAAATGTGTGGACTGGGAGTCAGGAGACCTGAGTTCTAGTTCTGTCCTGGCACTGCCCTGTGACCATGGGTAATTTCTTAGCCTCTCTGAATCTTAGTTTCCTCATCTTTAAGATGAAATGGTTGGACAGATGACCTCTAAGTCCTTTCCTGCTTCTTAACATCATATAATGCATGTCAATAAAACTTCTCCTGGTTTTTAAAGAGCTGGAAAGGAACTTAGATGATATATTGAGACCAAGTCTCTCCAAGTATTGCAGCCTAATTAATAAATGCCAGGAGGCAAGGGATTAAGTGGTTAAAGAGAGGCTGCATGAGGATAGCTGAAAGCTGCTAGATGTCAGTAAAAGTCATTTCCTTCTCCAGCTCATTTTGCAGATGAGGAAACTAAGGCAAACAGGGTCATGTGCCCAGGGTCACACAGCTAGGAAGTGTCTAAGACCAGATTTGAACTCAGGAAGTTCAGTCTTCCTGACTTCAGGACTGACGCTCTGTCCACTGCACTACCTAGCTACTACTCAGTGAAATTTAAAAACACTAAGTCAAAAGCTGAGAGAAACAGACAGAAACAGAAACCAGGGCCAAAACAAAGACATTCCAGAAGTGTGGAGTATAGGAAGACCAACCAGGCAGAACAGATGAATGGTGTTTTGGGGCCACGGTTCCCAAATGGTTGGACTAATTCACACTTCCTTCAACACTGCATTAGTACACCTATTTTCCTATACCACCTCCAGTATTTGTCATTTTCCTTTATTGTCATCTTAATGAATCTGATGGGTATGAAGCAGTACCTCAAAATTATTTTAATTTTTATTTCCCTAATTATTAGTAATTTAGAGTAGTTTTATATGGTCAATAATAGCTTTGATTTTTTCCTCTGAAAACTACCTGTTCATATTTTTTAACCATTTGTCAATTGAAGAATGACTTATTCTTGTAATTCAGCACCCAGAAACCAGTGCCAAAACCTCAGAGAAGCTGGATATAAGTCCTTCCATAAAAAGCAAAACTATCACCTGTACAGGGGAAATTAGGCAATCTTCAAAGTGGGATAAGAGGTGGAGTGAAGGGAATTCTATCCCTGACTGGACCTAAGGAAGTAAAGTTCAAGTTGGAAGGACATTATTAACAGAACATATATACTAAAAAGTCAAGCTGGGTTCATGCCACAGAATCTCCCAAATGCTATGATCTAAAAGCTGAGGGGCAGAAAGTCTGTTTTGTGAAATAAAAAAGAAAAAACCTAAGGAGTCTATAACATCTGAGGCCAAAATGCAGTCTATCGGCATCAATCCCATTGGATGAAGGCAAGTTGTGATTTCCGGTTTTACTCATTCCCAGAAGGGAGTTGGCAGATATTGCAACAAGCCTATTGTCTGGTCATCGCACACTTGGCCTGAACAGGTGGCAGGACATAAGCCCCTTAAGAAAAGAGATCATTGGAGGCAGCTAGGTGGCACAGTGAATAGAGCACCGGCCCTGGAATCAGAAGGACCTGAGTTCAAATCTGGCCTTAGACACTTGACACACTTACTAGCTGTGTGACCTTGGGCAAGTCACTTAACCCCAATTGCCCTGCCTTCCACCCTCCAAAAAGCAAAAGGAGAAAGAGAGAGAGAGAGAGAGAGAGAGAGAGAGAGAGAGAGAGAGAGAGAGAGAGAGAGAGAGAGAGAGAGAGAATTGAAGTAGCTAGGTGGCACAGTGAATAGAGTACCAGCCCTGGAATCAGAAGGTTCTGAGTTCAAATCCAGCCTTAGACACTTAACACAAAACTAGCCATGTGACCTTGGGCAAGTCACTTAACCCCAATTATCCTACCTTCCCCTCTCCAAAAAAAAAAAAAAAAAGAGAGAGAGAGAAAGAGATCGTCTCATTTTTTATACTTGTATCCCTAGCACCTAGCATAGTGCCCAATGCATATTAAGTGCTAAATAAATGCTTATCATTGATTGACACACTGGCTGATGTCATGTCATAATTGCAGTCCTAGAAGTCATAGGTAATCGTTGGTTGTATATGATCTTGAACAATGCCAGATGGCTGGTCTCTGGCAGAGAGAGATCTCTATCTCATTGTCCTCATTAAGGGGTACTGAAAGAACAAGTGAAATTGTAATAGCCCAGCTGAGACCAACTCTTCCTTGGGAGTGGATGTCATCTGAGTTTGGAGAACAGATAATTAGGCCTGAAGGTAGGTTTCTCACCAGTGCCCATGAATTTGATCTAATAGCTCTGGCTGAAATTCAGTGACTGGAAAGTTTATAGTCTGCAAGAGGCTCTCTTGAGGAGATATACCCATCAGATGTTCAGATTTAGGTTTTAATGAAAGGACATGTAGCTGATTGGAATGAGGGAGAGTTGAGAGCAAGTTTAAACATACTGAAATCTCATGCCCAGTGGTTAGATAATTATTAAGTTTCTAGGTAGTCTAAAGGTACCCTAAGTTTGTATAGTTATAGTGGCCAATGATCAGATATTATGCCCTTTTACACTGGTCCATTCATGCTTCAGGTGTAACTTTGGGAGTAATTTCTTCTCCCAGACTGACATCAGTCAGCCTTCAAGAAAAGTGTCCACAGGACTGGGGCATAGAGGAGGGCAGTGTGACCCATGAGAAAATAGCAATGTTGACTGCATCAACTTCTAAGATGAACTAGTTGCATCAAGAGAGGACCAGAGATGAACTAAGGTTTAGGATTTGGAGTTTGGAGTTTTACGTTTTGGGGGGGGGGGTCATTAAATGTACCTTCTACCCTGGGCATCTGCTGGAAAGCTAGATGAAAGAGCAAAGCACAAACCCCTGGTTAACAGTGTTAAACCATGCTAATACAAGAAACTGCTGCAGATAAAGGTCCCCCACTACAGTACATGCACCTTATGTGGATCCATATGGCATCCTTGCCTATTTATTTTGTGCTGTGGAGCTTTAGCTTCTTAAATTGATACTGTCCTGGAGGACGGTTTGGACCAGTCAGATCCCAAGAATAGAACAGGATATAATAGAACTAAAACCCCAATTTAGTCCAGGAGATCTTGGAACAACAAATTCATGAAACTCTAAAGAACCATGTTGACCATTACTTAATTTATATAGTATAAAGCAGATATAGACCATACTAGGTTGAAAAAAATCTTCCATTCCTCACCACTTCATATCTGAACCAGGTTGTATGTGCCCCAGAGTCTAATTTAGTGACTACAACCATCTCTGCCAGCTGGCAGGAAGGGGAGGTGCTAATCCCCAAAGCTGATGGTATTCAGGGCGCTGTAATCATGGCAGATCCTTAGCTTCTCGCTTCTCTGTTAAAATGTTGTCCTGGGACTCTGGTGGAAAAGGTAAGGAGCTTTATGAACCCAGAGGTTTTCCAAGAACTGTCACAGACCCATTGTCTCTGACCTGGCCACAGAATCAGATTTCAGAGTTTGAAAAAAACCTCAGAGACCCTATAGGGCAACCCACATCTGAAAAAGAATTTCTTTTATGCACTATCCAACAAGTGGTCCACCAGTCTTTAGCTGAAGACCTCTTTCCAAGGCAGCCCATTCCAATCTGAACAGCTCTCATTGCTAAGAAATTGTTCCTTACACCAAGCCTAATTTGCCTTTTTATAGCTTCCACTCATTGCTTCTAGTTCTAACCCTGTGGCCAAAGAGAATAGGTCTAATAAGCTAATATGAGTCTTCTTTCCTCCAGGATAAATATCTCTAGATCTTTCCTGATATTCTCATGTGGCATGAATTCAGAGTCTCTCACCATCATGACTGCTCTCCCCTAGAAGTCTTCCAGCTTACTTATGTGTACCCCAAATATGGTGCCCAGATTTGGTGCTTCATATGTGGTCTGACCAGGTCTGATTCTGGCACAATGGGACCATCACCTCCTTATTTCTGGGAGTTATGGCTCTCTTTGTGCAAACCAAGATCACATCAATTTTTTGACTATTCTATGACATTGATATTGAGTTTGCACTAATTTCCCTAGATATTTTTCAGACAAACTGCTTTCTAAACATACCTCCCCACAATACTATACCTTGTATTTGTTTGGGGTTTTTTTTTATACCTTGTATTTGTGAAGTCAGTTTTTTAAACTAAGCATAAGACATTGCATTTATCCTTTTGAATTTCATTTTATGAGATCAATCCAAATTCTCTATGTTGTCAAGATTTTTTTGGCTCCTGACTTTATCATCCAATGTGTTACCTATCCCTTCCAGCTCTGAAATCGATAAATAGACCATCTGTGTCTTTATGCAGTGAGTCAGTCAAAAAGGATTTAATAAAAGTTTAGTATGTGTCAGATGCCGTGCTAAGTGGTGGTTGTTGGCCTTTATTCTTGAAGAGAACCAAAATGACATCACTATGCTAAAGTACTGTGACTGATCAGACCGATGCAAACTCAGCATGCTCTACTACATATTGGGCACAAATAGTCTGTGTGAACATTTGGGGTGGATTCGTTAAATTTTCACATCCTGTGTTTCCTTTGAGCTGTTTCAATTCTGCTTTACTCATAGAACACAGCACCTTCTCTGATATGGGCTCACCATGAGGGGCAGTCCTGTGCCAGTGTCTCCCATGTCACACAATCAATTCCAAAGTTCTTAAGAGAGACCTTGAGACTGTCCTTGTATCGCTTCTTCTGACCATCATGTGAAGGCCTGCCCTGTGTGAGTTCTCCATAAAGCAGTCTATTTGGCATATGTTTTCATTTTAACAATGTGGCCAGCCCATCGAAGTTGCACTCTCTAAAACAGAGTCTGAATGCTTGGCAATTTAGTTTGAGAAATGACCTCAATGTCTGGTACCTTATCCTGCCAGGTGATCTTCAGAATCTTCCTAAGACAATTCAAATGGAAACGATTCAGTTTCCTGACATGGCACTGGTACACAGGCATAAAACAATGAAGTCAGTACAATGACTCTGTAGACTTTCAGTTTGGTAGTCAGAGGTATTAAACCTCTTCTTTCCCACTTTCCTTCAGAGCCTCCCAAACACTGAGCTAGCTCTGGCAATGTTAAGCAATGGGTTACAAAGAAGAACCAAAACAACAACAACAAAAACAGTCCCTGCTTTCAAGACTCATACATTCTAATAGAGGAAATAACATAAATAGACACAAATGTATACAAAGTTGAATGAAAGTAATCTAAAAGAAGTAATCCTGGCAGCTAGAGGGCCGAGGGAAAGCCTTCAGCAGAAGATGGATTTTCAGCTGAGTCTTAAAGGAAGCCAGGAAAACTGAGAAGACACACCATTCCAGGCATGGGGCATGACCAGTGCAAAAATATGAAGAATGGGAGGAGTGTCGTGTTCAAGGAACTGCAAGTAGCTGGATTGTAGAGTGTGTGGAGGTTAATGAAGACTGGAAAGGTAGCAATGGAGTGAATTATAAAGAACTCTAAATGCCAACTAAAGGAGTTTTATTTGGTCCCAGAAGTAATATGGAGCCACTGAAGCTCATTGAGCAGTGGAGTGACTTGGTCAGACCTATACTTTAGTAAAATCAGTTTGGCAACCAAAGGCTTGGAGTGGGGTAAGACTTGAGTCAGAGAAACCAGTTAGAAGGCCATTAAAATAGTCTAAGTGACAAGAGATAAAGACCTAAACTAGAATTATGATTTGAAGGCAGAGAGGACAAGTTTTGGTAATAAATTGTATATAAGAAGTTAATGAGAATGTCAAAGTTGACACCAAGATTAGGAACCTGAGTAACTGGGAGAATGGTGATGTCCTCAATAATATTGAACAATAAGACATTGAAGATGCCAAGGTCATCCACTGCATCTTAAGCCATCACCAGTCATCTTGCCTCTGTCCTGCCACTGGACTGTGATGACTCTGGCAGGGAGAGTGAGGCTGATGACTTCGTGGAACTCTGCCTCACTTAAATCCAATTTGTGCACAAATCAAAAGACATCACCCATAGCACTTTATCATTTTTACCTGCCTCAAAGTCCTGCGGTGATAGGCAAATGACAAGGCAAAGACACTGAGAGCTGTAGTCACAATCTTACACAGAGGCAGCCCAGGCCGCCATAGGGCCATCTTCTCAGTGGAAGCAGCAGCAGCATTTGGCAGCCTCTGGGTGTCTGAGTGACTTTTAAAGACCTCACTGCTCACCTCCTGGTGTGAAGAAGGGGCTAGAAAAGTTGCCCTCAAAATTGTTTGCTTACCCAACCATGGTCTGATTACAGCAGCCAGCAGAGATCCCACCCTGCAGTCAAAACACACATACAAAAAAAGTACAAAAACTTCTGTAAAGATGATTCCACTCTCCATTGATACATGGAATGTGCACACACTTATAAACAACACAAAATCCAATAGACCTCAAAGGTGAACTGCTCTTGTTGCAAGAGAACTCAGCAGGTACTGCATCCAAATAGCAGCCCTGAGTGAAACAGGGCTGGCAAAAGAAGGCCAGCTTATTGAACTCAGAGTTAGATAGGCATGTTTCTGGAGTTGCTTCAGTGAAGGGGAGTGCCATGAAGCTGATGTATTTTTTGCAATCAAAACTAATCTAGTCAACAAATTTATATGCCTACCAAAAGGAATGAACAACAGCCTCATGATAATGGGATTGCCACTTGCAAGAAAACACCATGCCACCATCATCGGTGCCTGTGCTCCACCATGATGAACCCTGATGAGATTTTAAAAAAAATTTATGAAGACCTGGTGACCCTTATCATCAATGCCAAAAGAGGACAAGCTTATGAGTCCTTGGAGGAATGGAGTTGGAAACAGCAACAACAATGGTCATTTACTACCTGTGCATCTCATGATATTGTCATCACCAACACTGTCTTCCATGTACCTAAATGAAATAAAACTTTGTGGGTGCACCCTTGCAGCAAGCATCAACATTTAATAGACCATGTGATTGTAAGGAGCGGAGACAAACAGGATGTAAGAGTGACCAAGGCAATGTGTGTTGCAGAGTGCTGAACTGATTATAGACTTATCCTCCCCAAGAATATTTACATTCAACAAAAGCAGCAGCCCCAAGGCAAAACGACTACCAGAAGAATTAATGTCAATGAATTAGAGTGAGAAATGGAAACAGTTTGTTGCTAACTTGGAGGGAAAGTTGAGCCAATACACAGTTGGCAACAGTGGAGCAGAAAAGGGCAGATTTCATAGATTTGGTGTACAGCACTGCATTTGCTCATCTGGGTCAGAACACTTACAAACATCAAGACTGGTCTGATGAAAATGATGGGAAAATTCAGAAGCTGCTAACTGAAAAATGAAAACTACATAGGGTTTACCAGCAGAATAGTTCATCCATCTCTAAGAAAGCAGCATTTAATTCCATCAAAAGTAAAGTACAAACAAAGCTTAGAGAGATGCATAATTCTTGACTCAGTAAGAAGGCAGATGAAATTCAGTTTTATACTGAGAGTAACAATCCAAAGTTCTTTTACGATGCCCTGAAGGCTATTTATGGGCCAAAGACCTATGGTGCACCTCACCTACTCAGTGCTGATGGAGACACATTGATTAGTGATAAGGACATGATCCTAGAGAGATGGGCTGAACTCTCCCATGGTGTTCTCAATAGACCATCATCAATCAATGCTGAAGTCATTCACTATTTACCTCAGGTTGAAGTCAGTCCCTCCCTGGCTGAAGTTCCAACTGAAGAAGAGGTTTTGAATGCCAGTAGGCTCCTTTTGGGTGGCAAAGCACCTGATTCTATTCCAGCTGAGATTTATAAGGTAGGAGGTCCATTGCTCATACAAAAGCTGACTGAAATTTTATGGGTTATCCCAATAGAGGAGGTTATTCCCCAGAAGTTCAAGGATGCCTCCATTGTCCATCTCTATAAAGGTAAAGAAAATAGATTGTCCTGTGGCAATCACAGAGGGTCTCTCTCTTAGTCACTGCTGGCAAGATTTTTTCCAGAGTCCTCCTTAACAGGTTGATCCTTCAAATGGAAAATAGTCTTCTACCTGAGAGGTTATAGCAAATGGAGAGGTTTCAAACAACATGGATGAGTTCATTTACCTTGGTAGTATACTTTCCAGGCATGGATATTGATACTGACGCCCACATTGCCAGACCTAGCTGTGTCTGGGAGGTTCTGAAGGAAAGTGTGGGAGAGAAGAGGTATTTGACTACCAGACTGAAGGTCTACACTGCCATTGTACTGACCTCATTGTTGTATGCCTGTGAAACCTGGACAGTCTATCAGCACCCTGCCAGGAAACTGAATCACTTCCATTTGAATTGTGTTAGGAAGATTCTGAAGATCATCTGGCAGGATAAGATACCAGACACTGAGGTCCTTTTTTGAACCAAACTGCCAAGTGTTCAAACTACTACAGAGTATAGTTCTGATGGGCTGGTCATTGTTCATGCCAAAAGTATGCTTGCCTAAAAGACTATTTTATGGAAAACTCATACACTTATATGGTGGTCAGAAAAAGCAATACAAGGACATTTTCAAAGTCTTTCTTAATAACTTTGGAATTGATTGTGTGACATGGGAGACACTGGTACAGGACCACCCAGAATGGCATACCCTCATCAGAGAAGGTGCTGTACTCTATGAGCAAAGCAGAATTTAAGTGGTTCAAAAGAAATGTGCAATGATCAAATTTAAAGAATCTACCTCAGGGGCGGCTATGTGGCTCAGTGAATAGAGCACCGGTCCTGGAGTCAGGAGGATCTGAGTTCAAATCCGGCCTCAGACACTTAACACAAAAAACTAGCCCTGTGACCTTGGGCAAGTCACTTAACCCCAATTGCCCTACCTTTCCCCCACAAAAAGAAAAAAAAAGAATCTACTCAAATGTTCACATGGACTATTTGTGCCCAACCTGTAGTAGAGGATTCCAAGCTTGTATTAGTCTGATCAACCACTGTCAGACATACTATAACTCCACTCTAACATAGTGATATCATTTTGGCACACTTTGAAAATGAAGGAACAACCAACCAACCAACAATATACCTATTTTCCCAACCCCCCTCCAGTATTTGTCATCTTGTTTTTTGTCACCTTAGCAAATCTGATGGGTTAGAAGTAGTACCTCAGGGTTTTTTTAATTTTCATTTTTTGAATTGATAATAATTTAAAGCATTTCTTCGTATGGTTATTGATAGCTCTGTTTTTTTTTCCTTTGAAAACTACCTGTTCATATCCTTTGACCTTTTAATCAATTGGAAAATGGCTCTTATTCTCATAAATTTGAGTAAGTTCCCTATATATTTTAGAAATGAGACCATTATAAGAGAAACTTGCTTCAAAGATTTTTCCCCATATTTCAACTTTTTTCTAATTTTAGCTGTACTGGTTTTGATTTTACAAAACCTTTTTAATTTATGTAATTAAAATTATCCATTTTACCTCCTGTGAATCTTTCTATTTCTTGTTTGGTCATTAACACTTCCCCTATCCATAGATATGATGGGAAATTTCTTCTATGTTCCATTAATTTGTTTATGGTATCACCTTTTATGTCTAAATCATGTACCTATTCTGAGCTTATCTTGGTATACTTTGTGAGATGTTGGTCTATGCATAGATTCTGCTAGACTACTTTCCAGTTTTTCCATCACTTTTTTGTCAAATAGTGAGTTCTTGTCTGGGACATAGGATCTTTAAGTTTATTAAACACCATAATCATTTACTTCTGTAAATTATGCACCTAATTTTTCCACTGATAAACCTTTCTATTTCTTATCCAGGACTAAATTGCTTTGATAATTACATCTTTATAGTATAGTTTTGGATCTGGTATTGCTAGGCCCAACTTCTTCCCAATTTTTTTCATTGATTCCCTTAATATTCTTGACATTTTTATGGTCAGGTTCTTTGTTCACTCTTCCAGCCTACTTCTTGGCTCTGTTCACTTTGGGGAAAGATATCTGGCCTGAATTTCTATCTTTTTATGCCCTTCTACTGCTTTTACAACTCATTGCGGGGGAGGGGGAAGAGGCAAGGACTGCAAGTTTTTCAGTGCTTCCAAAGTGGTATGATCCAAAGAAAGGTCTATTCATTAACCTTCTAGTCTGAATTCTATAAGATTGTGACCCAGGTTTGGTTATGTTGGATTGTACATGGTTGTGTTTTAGTAGATTGCTATTAGATGCAGTTACTGTTAGCCCAATGGAAAGTTAATTCCACCATAGGCTGTAGAACTGAAATTTAGAATTGAGCTCCTGATCTGCTCTTGGACTCAGAGCCACACAGCTAAGTTTCTGAAACTTATTCTTTTTTTCCATATACAGTGAGAGCCTTGCTTGTTTGTGACAATTCCTCTCTACTCTAGAACTGTGACCTAGACCTGGGTAATGGGCAACAGAGTTGCTAGATGGCATTTATTCCTGCTCCCAGCATTATTTCAGGGGTTCCCTAACATTTCTTTCTACCCCAGCAGTCTCAGCCCCCTTACTATTCCTATGTGTTTGAATGAATCCTATTTCTGCTATGGAGCTGTGTTCCTGGCTAGCACCTACCCCCATGTCCAAAGACCTCTTTGTCTGTCTTCCTAAACTGCCCTCGCCTGGAAAAATAATTCACTGTGACTTTTTTCTTAGTTTTCCCAATCAGAATTTGGACTTTCATGTTTTCTGGGTTGTGAAGGAGGGGTGCTAGATGAACTTCTTTCATTCTGTCATCTTAACTCTGGCCCCTGAATATTTGATTTGATGCAATATAAGTTCCATGAGGTCAGAGATTATTTCATTTTTGTCTTTATATCACCAGAACTTGACACTATTTATTAATAATTCTTGATTGATTATATGGCTTTAAGCAAGCCTCATAACATCACTAAGCCTCAGTTTTCTCATTTGAGCAATGAACTTTCACAACCTACATCTCAGGATTGGTATAAAGTGTTATACAAATTGCAGGTAATGCTATGAATTGTCACTATTGTTATTTGGGAGGAGATAATGGAAAAGCACTCCAGGATATTTTAACCCCAAATGGGGTCATAAAGAGTCAGACATGACTTGAAAAACAACTGAACAAAAGTAGTAGTAGTAGTAGTAGTAGTAGTAGGTATGTGTGTGTGTCTGTGTGTGTGTTGGGGGATGAAAATTTCTAGAACAGAGAAAGAGGAAAAAGATAGAAAGACATTATGTGTATGTGACATGTTAGAATGACCCCAGTGGCACCCACTCCATAGGTCACCTTCTGGTTCATGCTGGCCTCTCCCTAGTGCTGACAGCGTTTCACTGATCCTTCTTCTTTCAGGAAACCTGGAACAAGCCAATGAAGAGTTAAGAGCAATTATCAAGAAGATCTGGAAGCGGACTAGCATGAAGCTCCTGGACCAAGTGGTCCCCCCCGCTGGTGGTGAGTACTCTGCCAAGGTCCTCCCCAACCCCCGCTCCATTCCAGTGCTTCTTCTCCCTGAACACCCACTTTTCTCTAGGGTCCCTTGGAGCCCCAGGAAGAAAGTGCTGAATGCGTAGTCTTGAATCCAATATACCTGGGGTATCATAGAGGATAAAAGTGTTTCTAGATGCTTTATGTAGGGCTTGGAAGCCCTCTTAAAGAGACTGGAGTGATATATTTCTATGGAGCAGGCCAGGCAAATTCTCCTGATACCAAGATGCTGGTCAGGGGCAACTGCAATCAGAACTCTAGTGAAATCCCAGAAAGTAACTGCTCTCCCACAGAAAATTGGAGAAACCTCTGTTTATCTTCTAGGGAAGCTTGATCCTGAAAAATAAGTCTCTTCAGTTATTATTTCATCCAGAATAATTTATTTCATCTTGGACTAACCTGAGTAGAATTTTGAATGGCCTTGTTTGGGAATGGGAATGGGAATGGTGTTCCCGTGAGACTGTAGCAGATCAAAAGTATTATCACTTCAGCATCTATGGGATCTATGCTTGTAGGAAAGCAGGGAAGCAGGAGAGGTCATCCAGATCTCATCAGACTTAGCTTAAAAATCCCCATTCCCCTTCCCCAGTCTCTTAAGGAAGGGGCTTGCCTAGAGAGGGGAAGGTGAGGAAGGTTTTTCTCTTAGCAGCCTGACTAGGGGCCAGGGCAGGAGATGGGGAGGTGGGAGGGATGGGGTTTCAGCACAAGGTTCTAAGCTGCCTAACCCATCCCTCCAATAGGGAATAATACATTGCCTCTGACCATGGATGTCTAGGGATTTGATTCATTCATCCAATAAAAATTTATCAAACATCTATTATGTACCAGGCACAACTAGACACTGGATATACAAAAACAAAAGAGGAAATGGCAGGTACACAAATAAATAAAAACAAAACATATGCAAAATAAATACGTGATAATTTCAGGAGGAGAGGGCACTAACAACTGGGAGACCTGGCTTGGTTTTCCATAGAAGGTGGCCATTTGCATGCTGCAGTGATCTATATATCCAGTCTAGTCTTCCAAACTCCAATCCCACATTACCAATTAGAGATTTCTAACTAGATGTTCCATAGACATTTCAAACTCATCATGTCTCCAACAAAACTAATTCTTCCCCACCCCCCAAATCCTTCCCTATTTCTAAATTCCTTATTTTGTTGAAGGCAACACCATTCTTCTAGTCACCCAGGTTTGCAACCTCAGAATCATCCTCACTTCTTCCCTCTCCCTCACACCCTGTATCTAATCAGTTGCCAAAGTCTTGTAGATTCTTCCTCTGAAATATGTCACATCTGTCTACTCTCTGTTCAGTCAGTCACCACCCTCATTCAAACTCTTGTCGCCTTCCACCTAGACTATTGTAATAATCTCCTAATTATTCTCCCAGCCTTCAATCTCTCATGTTGGCTCTCCATCCTGAACACAACTGCCAAAATACAAATCTGGACCAAACAAGAAGTTCAGATTCCTATAGCCTCTGAAATAAAATAAAACTGCACTCTTTGACATTTCATAATATTATTTCAGTCTACTTTTACAAAAGTATTACATATGATTCCCCTTTATACTGTCCCAGTCAACCTACCCTATTCGTTGTTTCCTGTATATTTCACTTCTCATCTCCAAGACTTTGCATGAGCTGTCCTCCAGGCCAGATATGTACTTCTTCCTCACCTTTGCCTTATACAATTCCTAGATTCCTTCAAGGCTCAGTTTAAGTGCTATCTCCTATACAAAAGCTGACCAGTATCTCCCAGTTTCTGGTGTTTTTCCATCCAAAAGTAATTTGTATTTCATAAATTTATATGCATGCACACACACACATAAATATATACATACACATATATAAAAACAAATGTATGCATAAAATATGTAGTTGTATACATATACATATATAAATATAGTGTGCATTTGTATATAATTTCTGTGTACATATACATATATAGTATATGTATAAATATATAGTATATATACACATATACATGTATATATACATATATTATACATATATAGTATGTGTACATATAGCTATAAATATATGTATACTTATATACCTTTACATACATAATTTATATACATATATGTAAATATAGTATGTACACATATATAAATATAGTGTGCATACATATATACATACAAAATATATGTTTGATATGTATATACATCTATGCATATACATGCTATTTATTTATTTGCGTCAGCACCATCTCCCAAATAGAATGTAATATAAATTCCTTAATGGCAGAGATCATTTCATTTTTGTCTTTGTCTCTCTGGCATCTAGCATGGAGCCTAGTACGTAATTCATGCTTAATAAATTCATATTGATTGACTGAAAAAAGACTTGGTAACTTTGGAGGTTTCATTTAATGGTAGGAAAACTCAGGCTTTCCAGTTAGAAAATAAGCTCAGAGGGGAATAAAAGGCAGCCAGGTCTAGGCTCCAGTCTTTTCCCTTCCTTTTATTCCCTTCTTGAAACCCCAAAGTGTTGTCTTGGGCTATTTAACTCCCATGGCCTTAGTTTGACGGAGGTCCCTGTCAGCTTTCTGGGAGTCTGGAACATAATGAGAATTTGTCAGGAATTACTGATAGCAGACATGAAATTGCATTGCTTGTTGCCCACACTAACCATGCTTCCTCCCAAATCTTCACCTCCTCATCCCCTGGCTCTACACAACCCTCTCAGATGATGAAGTGACTGTTGGGAAATTCTATGCCACCTTCCTGATCCAAGAGTATTTCCGAAAATTTAAGAAGCGCAAAGAGCAAGGGCTAGTGGGCAAGCCCTCCCAAAGGAACGCGCTGTCTCTACAGGTGAGAAACTAGAGCGGGGACTCTGCCTTTTTGTGTGTCGCTGACCCCTCTGGCTGTGTGGAAAAGACAAGCCTATGAACCTCTTCTTAGAATAATGGGTTGGGGTTGTTTTTTAAATTCATAATTGAAGGAAATGCCAACTTTCAGATAAAAGCTAATAAAATGCTAAATTTCAGATAGAGGCTAATAAAAATAAAAATTATTTCTTATCCCAGTTCATGGACTCTTGAAATCTACCCATGGATCCCAAGTGGGATCCCCAAAGTTAAGAGCCTCTGGGCTAAAGAGAACAACTAGCTACTCATCAGACTTAATCCCTCTTCCTTCCTCATCCTTACCACCTGTGGGTTCAAGGTCAGAGTGAAGACATTAGAGGTTTCCAAAACCTCTGAAACCTTCCCTTTAATCTACAAATTCTCTAAAGGTTGACATGCCACCCTACTCTCACGCTCTGAAGGCGCTAGAAGGAACCATTCTTTCTCATCCTAGGCTGCTGGAACTCCCAAAGATATGTGGCTGTCCCTGTTTCTCTGCTATGTCATTTTTATAGGTACTTCCTTATATAACTGTAAGTCAACAGTTAAACTAAACAGAATTGGAAAGGACTTTCTCTCCTCCACAGATCTGTGCACCTGGACCAGTCCAGAGCAGATCACTTAACTTCAGGGAAGGTCCCACACTGTACTACTTTCAATGGGAACACAAGCCGATAAAAGAAAGGATACAGATATATATAGAGAGAGAGACAGACAGACAGACACAAACTATACAAGCAGGTACACACAGATCACCTGCTAAACAGAGAATCATAGCTTTGGTTTGGTCAAGGGTGGAGTTGAGGTCATCAGGAGGTTGCTGGCTTGATGTAACCTGGATGTGGGAGGCTAACATGAAGGAAAGAGGGTCCTCACACCACTTGGCTGTATTCTAGGCTGGTCTCCGTACACTGCATGACATCGGACCAGAGATTCGCCGGGCCATCTCTGGGGACCTGACAGCTGAAGAGGAGTTGGACAAGGCTATGAAGGAAGCTGTTTCTGCTGCCTCTGAAGATGACATCTTTAGGGTAGGTGGATGCCTGACCCTCCAGCACAGAACTCTAATACACCAATTTTTTTTTAAAATTGGACAGAGAAAAACAATCATCTGAGTAGGCCTGGTTTGCTGTGTGTTGTACTCCTGTCATTCTACTTCTCGTCCTTTTCCTCATCTGTTCCACCCACCTTCTGCTCCCTCTCTGGCTCCAATCCATACCAGCGATGCCCTGCCCTTATCTCCAACTAGAGTGCTGAGAGGGAATGGGAAAGAAAGAGTCAACTCCTAGATTGGGAGGAATGTATCCTATGCAGGGAATGGTTTCTTCCTCTTCTCTTGGAGGGGGACCTTTCAAGGGGGATCTCTCCAAAGAGATAGCAACGAAGAGCTCCTGACTATATTTGCCTTAGGGTTCATTCCCAACAGCCTCTGTCTTGGAGCTTTGGCAAAAACTAGGATAGAGGGGAGGCCTTTCTTTAGTTGAAGTAGACAATTGTTTCATCATCATCATCATTTTCCCATCTCCCTTCTTTCTCTCTCCTTTTCCTTCCCCCAACTCTTGTAAGCTCATAAACAGGCTTATAGATTTTAAGCTTAAAGGGATATTAGAAATCACTGATTCTGCCTCCTTCATTTTACACGTGAGGAGACTGAGGTGCAGAAAATATAAGTGACTTGTCCAGGGTCACACAGACAATAAGCAGCAGAGCTGAGTTTTAAACACAGTTACTTTGACTCCAAAGTCCATGTTCTTTGTACTGTGCCATGATGTCCTATTGGACGCCATTCCTTCCCTTGTTCCCTCCCTCCCCTCCTCCTCAATCTAAAGCAAATTGACGTTAGGAAGCAGATCTAGGCTGGAGACTATACTTTATACAATTTCACTATTTTTAGAATACATCAAGTTGAAAATGTCCTCCTATCGAAGCTCTAGTATCTCCTGGTATCAGGAAAGTAATCACCTTGTGAATAGCCACTCACTCATCCAGCCAGAGTAATCAATCAGTCAGCAGGCACTATGCCAGGCTCAGGAGATTCAAAGACAAAGATGAAACAATACCTGCTTTCAAGAAGTTGTTGGTTGTTTTTGGTTTTGGTTTTTAATTTTGTCAAGACAAGAAAGGACTATTGGGAAAGAATATTGGCTGAATTTCTTTAACTCTCTGAGGGATCTCCTGGGAGAAGGACAGATTGTATCTGAACAATATGGCCTAGCAGATTGTTGGTCTTTATTATCTTCCCAGACTGGATGGGAAAATCATAACCATATGAGTCTATCGGTTCCCCTCTCTTGAAATCTAGCTGTACCCCCCATCACTGGCTCAGGGTCCAACCAAGAACCTCATTAATATTCAGGCATACCATCTGGAAATACTTTTCAAATCCAGGCCTGAAAGTCATCACCATCTTTAAAGGGTTTATTTTTTAAATCCTTAGACAATTTTTAGAATTATTGGGATGTTAGCCTCTAATTTCTGTCCCTTTAGTTCTGTCTTTTTTTATTTTTCCTAGTTATTTCACAAAGGGCAGGTTCCTCTTGCCCTTGAGTGTCCATGTCAATAGGTCAGTCAGTCAGTCAGCATTTATTAAACACTAACTACATAGGTCAAGCACTGTGCTAAGTGATAAGGTCCTGTTCCTGTGTAGTATTTCAGCTTCTACTACATGCAACCCCAGAAGTGACTAATGGAGCCAAACTTTTCTGCTCCTGGGAGCCTGATTGAGGATTATTTCTCCAAAGGAGGGGGAGGAGACAGCTGAGGGAACGTTATCTTCTCCCCAACTCCTACCCTGTCTTGCTTACAGAGGGCCGGTGGCCTGTTTGGCAATCATGTCAGCTACTACCAAAGCGATGGTCGAAGCTCCTTCCCCCAGACCTTCACCACCCAGCGCCCACTGCATATCAACAAGGCCGGTAACAGCCAGGGCGACACGGAGTCGCCATCCCATGAGAAACTGGTGGACTCCACGTTCACTCCCAGCAGCTACTCATCCTCTGGTTCCAATGCCAACATCAACAACGCCAACAACACTGCCCTGGGCCGCTTCCCCTGTCCCACCGGTTACCCCAGTACGGTCAGCACAGTGGAGGGCCATGGGACCCCCTTGTCCCCTGCCATCCGGGTGCACGAGACAGCATGGAAGTTCAGCTCCAGGAGGTAAGCCAGGTGGAGAGATCCGGGTGTAAATTATGTGGGGCCTGAGCAAGGCGGTCTGGTGGGGACCTAGCCAAGAGAGTTAGGGGAGGAGGGGGGCGAGGGAGAGAGACAGAGACAGAGAGAGAAAACTCAGCCCCTCAGTATGCCCATGGTCCCTTAGGCTTGTAGTGTGTCTAATGATATTCTGGGAAGGAGGGGGATACCATATTGGCCTCATACCCGACTTGAAGAATCTTTTATTTCACTTCATATTCTTGGAGCAATAAAGTCTCTTCCCCACAGATAGGGAATCTCCATGATGCCAGGCTGCTGGACAGAAAGAACCTTAAGTAGCTAAACTGTATGGTACTGCTGTTCCTTTTCCCTCCCCTGTCCCACTAACCCCCAAATGACATCCTATACAATTGTAAAAAGAAAAAAAATGGAGAAAAGCTCATCTTTGGAAAAACCTGATAGTTTATTATGCGAAACTGTGAATTAGTCAGTGCCTCTATAAAGGGGGAAGCCCATTCTATTTCTGTCCCTCCCACTACCCCTGTTACCCCTTTTCTCTGTTTCATGGACCCAGAGCTCCTCTCTCTGGGCCACAAAACCTGCTCTCCCGAGGATCTGTTCTCAGTCATTTATACCTCAGTATAAAGGTGTCGCCTCTCCCAGAACAATCTGTATTTTAGCCTGGATCACTAGCGAATTCAAAGGCTTTGATACCTGCCCAGGTCTGGTGGGGAAGGCATTTGAAAAGGGAACCTGCCTATTTTGCCCCTTAATACGGCAAGATTTGCCCTATCCTAATGATCTCAGCTGTGCTGTCTTCTTTCTTAACTTGGTCTTCGCTCCTCCCTCCCCCCAACTTTTGCTCCTTAATGGCACCAGGATGCATTGTTGTAGAATGTCATGATGGCAGGTGTCTCCTCTGCTGTGCACCTCTAGAACTATAGCCAGGACCTGGGAGAGTCAGAGCATGAGCTATACTGGCAGTTTCATATCCCATAAGGAAAAAAGGAAGATAGGAAGAAAAGAGGGCTCACACACATACACACACACACACACACACACACACACACACACTTGTGTATCACTTTTATATAGTGTTCTTTCAGAATGGGGTAGGCTCAACAAACTACCATAATGTCTGGCCACCAGTGAGTTTTCAGGAACCAGGTCTCTTCTGTTCCCTTCTTTACTTTCTGGTCCAGGAGGAAATAAATGTAAGAACTACAAATTATCCTGCGGGCTACCAGAGGAGTGCCCTGTTTGGGGAGAGAAAAGTTTACCCTGCTTACATCTATAAGGCACAGTTTCTCACTCTTTTTATTACACACTGTTTAATCCCTTCATGGAAATATTCACACAGTCACATGGTCTAGGTTCTGCAACAATTATCTGGGGGAAAGAGAGACAGAGAGAGATACAGAGAGACAGAGAGAGAGAAAGACAGAGAGAGAGAGAGAGAGAGAGAGAGAGAGAGAGAGAGAGAGAGAGAGAGAGAGAGAGAGAAAGGTTTTGTTTTTGTTTTAAGACTATAATCTTTTGACCTTACTTTGTAGAGGATGAGGAACATAATCTAAGGGAGACCATGGGTCAAAGAGGACTGTTTGACTTTTTGCATTTATCTAAAGGCAAAAAGCAATGTGGTGCTATAAGTACAGAGCTAGAGAGGTCTGGGTTCAAGTCCACCTGCCCCACCCCCAAAGTGCATACACATGCTGTCTTTGTGAACTTGGACAAGTCACAACCTCTTAGGACTCTAGTTAGGTGAGACTAGAAGTCTTAGAGAAGGTGCTGACCTACATTAGTACAGGGAGTTTCTTTATTTGGGAATTCCCCTAAAGAATGTAATCACAGGTCCACTCCCTATTCTATTGAAAAAGGCACCTCACCTGAATGACATATTAATGTCTTCCTAACACAGCAAAAACAAAACAAAATAAAAAACCAAGAAGCAAAAAAGAAACAAACAAATAATAACTATGGAAGTGATACCAGCATGTTAAGGTAACTCTCAATGGAGAAATTATGGGAAAACATAGACAAGGATGGCACAGGTATATCTCCCACAGCTGGCACACACTCCTTCCCCATCTCTGTCCAAATTCTTCTCTTCCTTCAAAGGCCACCTGAGACTTGATCTCCTCCATGATGCCTACACACACACACACATGCACACATGCATGTGCGCGCACACATGCACACACAGATACACACGCACACATACACACATGCACACACATACACATATGTACACACACACACACATACACACACCCCAAACAAAAGCTTTCTCTCCCTCCTCAAATGTTCCTGTAACCATCTGTCTTTGTCTCTCTTTTGCCTCCATCACATTCTACCCCCTGTCATATGGTCGTGTACATGCCAAGTCTCCCTAAGAGTTATACAGTGGTAAATGCATACTTCTTAATGTCAGGAGACCTGAATTCCCATAACTATAGACAAACTACTTCACCTGCCTGCTTCACACAGACATTGTAAGGAAAGTGTGCAAACCTCAAAACGCCATATAAATATGACTTCTCGTTATTAGACTGTAAGTCCTATGGAGAAAGGAGCAGATATTTCTCATATTTGTACCTCAGTGTCTAACATGGTGCTTCACGCATAGTAAGTGCTTAGCAAGGGTTTGTCCACTCTACATGAACTGAGGATTAAGGCGTAAGTTGCATCTTTATCTTTCCCTCCATCCCCAGCAATGAAATTATGGATCTACGGCAGTATTGAATACTAAAACACTAACAAGAGTTGTTGTTTTTGTAATAATAGATAAAACCAAGGGAAACATAAGAAAACAAGTTTAAGTAACTTTACCTAGGGCACTGTGCTTGTCTTGACCATGTCCAATGGACAGTCTAATCCTCCTAAAACTAATCCAATTATAACAAGAATTTTTTTCACATTTGAATGTCACTTCACAAGTTACAAAGCACTTTTCCCTACAATACCTCTGTTGAAGGAGTTCCACAAATATTTCTATCTCTGTTTCATAGCACCCTTCAGGTAGTCTGCATCCCTCCTTCTGACTTCCCTATTTCTATCAATGGTGCCATCATTCATTCCATCCCCCATAAACCTTGGTGTTGTCTTTAATTTTCTCACTTTCCTAGCCACCCAACTTCTATTATTCCTATCTTTACAATATCTCTCCCATCCAATTCTTCCCCTCTATTATTCCTACCACTATTCTTTTTTAAATTCAATATCTATTTTATTTTCTGTAACAAATTTCTCCCTCATCCTTCAATAAAGAAAGAAAAATAAAATCCCTGAGATACCTTCTCTCCCCTTTTTTGACTACTCAGTTCAATTCAAGAAGCAATTATTAAGTGTCTACCACTTGCCAGATACCATATGGTGGGGGGGGGGTAGAGGGGAAAACCAGTCTCTGCCCCCAAAAACCTTACTTTACAGGGCAGAGGGGAATGGGGAAGAAGACCCCAACATATACACAGATAAATAAAAGCAAAATATATGCAAAGTGATTTGTATTACTTTTATATTTTAAAGGGGGAACAGTGGACTTGGTAGGGGTTTAGGGAATCAAGATAAACTTCCTCTGGGACGTGGCAGTGTATTTTGAAGGAAGCTAGCTAGGTATCCTACAAGGCAGAAGTAAGGGAAGAAAGTGTTGCAGGTATGGGGGAGACAGCCTGTAAAAAGGTACAGAGACAAAAATGGAATGTCATGTTATGGGAGCCATATGTAATTGAAATGAGTGAAGGAGAACTGACAGAGAGCAGTGATGGGCTGGAGCCAGATTTTAAAGGGATTTTAAGAGACAAATAAAAGAGTCTATATTTTATCCTATAGGCTATGGAGAGCCATTGAGCAGGGGAGAGACATGCTTAAGACTTCTACTGTAGGAATAGCAGTTTAGCACCTGGTAAAGGATGAATGAGGAGTGAGAGTTCTGAGGGAAAGAGACCAATTAAGAGGCTATTATATGATCCAAGACAACTCCAAAGGACTCACAGTGAAAAATGCTATCCACCTCCAGAGAAATAACTTGATGGAATGCAGATTGAAGCATACATTTTCACTTGATTTCTTTTTCATGATTTCTTGTATGTGTTTTCCTTCACAACATGCCAGTATGGAAATACGTTTTGCATGATTGCACATGTATCACCTGTATCAAACTGCTTACTGCCTCAGGGAGGGGGCAGGGGTGGAAAGAGGGAGAGAATTGGCAAGTCAAAAAAAAATTTTAACAGTGTTAAAAATTGTTTTAAATGCAATTGGGGAAAAATATTATCAAAAAAAGAGGCCATCCAAATGACAAGGAATGAACTAGAACAGTGGCTGTGTGAGCGGAGAGAAGGGGACAGCTGTAAGATATATAAGGAAGTAGAATTGACAAGACCTTGGCAATTGATTTGGATGTGAGGAGTGAGGGAAAGGGAAGAGAGAAAGATGGCCCAGAAGCTGTAATGGGTATTCTACACAGAAATAAGGAAGTTGGAATCAGCGTGGAGAGTGGAGTCTGGGGAACTCAAAGAGACTGAGTTCTGGGTAAGACTTGTTGAATTTTAAATGCCCACTCAAAGAGTTAGATGGCACAATAGAACACAAGACCTGGAGTCAGGAAGATCCAAGTTCAAATGTGACCTCAGACATGAACTATGTGGCCCTGGGCAGCTCACCTAACCTCGTTCTGCCTCAGATTCTTCCATTATAAAATGGGGATAAAATAGCCCCTATCTCCCAGGATTGTTGATCAAATGAGATAATATAGGTAAAGTGTCTGACACCTAGCATGTTTGTTTCCTTCCTTCCACTGGACAGCTGGTTGGAGGGAGATGTCCAGTAGGTGATTGGTGTTGAAGTACTAGAGTCCATAAGAGAGACTAGAATAGGAATTCATCTGCATAGAGATGAAAGTTGGGGCATCTAGGTGGTGCAGTAAATAGAGCTGGAGTCAGGAGGACCTGAGTTTAAATTTGGCCTCAGACACTTGACACACTTATTACCTGCGTGACCTTGGGCAAGTTACTTAACCCCAATTGCCCTGCCTTTCCCCCTCCAAAAAGACCAAAAACAAAAAACATAGAGATGAAAGTTAAGCCTGTAGGAGTGATAAGACTGCTAAGAGGAAGGGAAGAAAAAGGAAAGGGAAGAAGACCTAGGACAGAGGCCTGGGGTACACTTTAGAATAGGAGGTAGAATTCTCCCACAAAAGAGCCTGAGGAGCAGCTAGATATGTAGGAGAACACCCAATGTCACCAAAGCCCAGAGAGGAGAGAGTATACAGGAAGAGGAAGTGGTCGACAATGTTAAATGCTGCAAGAGGTCAAGAAGGACCAGGACTGAAAAAATTTGGTGATTAAAAGATCATTGGTAACCTTGGAGAAAGCCATTTCAGATGGACGATGAGGTCAGAAGCCAGACTGCTTCCAATGTTGTCCAATGTGTCTAAGGTGTGAAAATGGACCAGTATAGACAGATATTTTTTTCTCAGAATTTGGTTGTAAAAAGCAAGAGAGATATAAGACAGGAGCTTGAAAGGATGGCAGACTGAAATGAAGGTTTTTAAAAGATGGAGATCTATGCATATTTATAAGCAATAGAGAAGGAGCCAGTGGATAAGGAGGGCTGAAACTTGGAGAGAGAGAGAAATCAAGCTCATCTTTTAGAATCCAGCTCAAAACCACTGCTCCCTCCTTAATCTAAACCCCTGCCACCAATAATGACATTTTCCTGGACAAGGGGTTAGGAGAGATCTGGGTTCTCATCACAAATCTGACACAAAGTCTGGAAAATCACTTCATTTCTCCAAGCCTCTCTTTTCCTCATCTAGAATTTGGGCATAATTAGACCAATAATAATTCACATTTATATATAATCTCCTTTGAGCCTCACAATAACCTTGTGAGACAGGTGCTAGATAGAGATATCTGTACAACAAGGTTGATAATAATATCTCTATTGAATTCTGATGATGCCACCATTTCAGGGAATTTGTTCATTATTTGAATTAATCAGGACCTGGCTGTAGTTTAAAATTGTAATGCTAAGGTTCTGGTAGACCCCTGCAGAGAACCCCCAACAAGGTAATATGAATGAGGACGCAGAATATTGTAGCAAGCCCAGCCTAATCTCCACTGAGATGTGAGCTGGTCCCTTCACGTCAGAGAAAAGTTCAGACAGCTGAGTTTTCTAGTAATATGAAGTAGGTCACATTTATGTAATGGTTTAAGGTTTATAAAAGGTTTTCCCCACAATAGCACCATGTGGAAGGGAGATGGATGGCATGGTGTGATAGATTTGGCCTTGAAATGGAGTCAGGATAGGTCTGGGTCTACCTCTGACACTTGCTGGGTGACCATGAGCAAGTTTTTTAATCTTTCTGAGCCAGATCCTGATTAGTTCAAATAATGAACAAATTCCTAGAAATGAATTTGAATTCACACTGCCGATTTCCACTGGACTGTAATCAATGGGGAGGCGGGGGTGGGGGGAGGGAGAGGGAGAGAATGAAACAGGCATTTATGAAGCACCTGTTACATGCCCGGCACTGTGCTAAGGATTTTATAAATATCATATTTGTTCCTCACAGCAATCTTATGAGGTGGGTGCCATTATGATCCTCATATTACATTTGGGAAAATGGAGATAAACAGAGATTAAGTGACTTGCTTAGTGTCTGAGGCTGGATTTGAACTCAGGTCTTCTGACACCAAGCCTAACACCAGCTAGCTGTGATTTGCCCAGGGTTATACAACCAGTGTGTGTCAGAAGCAGGAATTTAACCTAGGTCTTCTTGGCTTCAAATTCCGCTCTCCACTCAAAATACTACGCTGCTACTCTGTATTTAAAAAAACAAAAACAAGACAGACAGAGAACTCTAGAGGATGATATTAACCCTACAATAATATCCAGTTGGAGGAGTCTCCAGTCTCTCGGCTATGCCCAGATATATGCCTCTACATGCATAGGAGGGACGTGTTTCCCCCTAACCTGCAGGAAGGAGAAGAAGAAGCCAGGGGTCTTCTTAGAGTCCTGCACTCAAGGGACACAAGTCATGTTTGACCCTGTAAAGCCTTTTTGCATCCACTTTCCCATTGATTATAACTGTCTGACGTAGATAGGGCAAGTAGTATCATACTTATTTTACAAAGGAAGGACTGAGGCATTGTAGTATGAAATGATTGGATCAGCATCACATGACAATTTAGTGATGGAACTAGGAAAGGATGTTGGTGATTCTGCAATATGACTATCCCGCTCCTAGACCCAATGTGCTTTATCTCTCATACTCGTTTCTTCTGGGATGAAGAGCCCACAGTAAAAATGTCTTTCTTTTTCTAGGGTATGACTTTAGTCCAGGACGGGCATGTCTTGACTGTCTTCTGTTCTCTGTCTCCACAGGTACCACTCCCGGGACAGCCGGATAGCCATGGTGTGCCCCGAGGAGGCAGCCCCCAACAAGAGCTATGAAGGGAATGTGAATGAGGATGCAGAATACTGCAGCGAGCCCAGCCTGATCTCCACTGAGATGTGAGCCCTGTGGTCCTTTGCCCAAGGGGTGGGACCAGCTCACATCAGAGAAGAGCTCAGCTTAGGAATGAAAAATCAAGGAGGTCAAAGAAGCCAATTCTTCTGTGTTGCCCAGTTTAATTGGGGCAGGTTGTAGAGGGGGATGACCTCTGTAGAACAACTGTGCTAGTGTGATAGCACAATGTACAACTCAAAAGCAGAGGTCCCCATCAGCAAGGAGTACATGGAGATGCTGAGAACACTAGACCTTATCTCTCTCCTGAAAAGCTCGTGTATCTTATAGGCCAGTGAGCCTTATGAAGAAAAGGTTGATGTGACAATCAAGGTAGCTAGTGGGCCAGATTGCTGCATGATAAGACGTAGATACCAAAGCAAGTTAAGTAGCAAAAGCATGTTTGAGAACTCCTACCACCAGGTAACAAGGCAAAGGCTCTAGTGTTAGCAGCTCATCACTATTCCCTTCTTTGCCCTGAAAAAGTACACAAAGTACAGATTCCCCAACAGCTCATTTGGCAATACCAACAGTGCTCTCTGGGGTTATCTGACCCTGAACAGGAGCACGCATAATTCATTGTAGGGAATGCTATAACTTGGCCTCAGCAAACAAACCCTGAGTTTTCTTTGTTCCAGGCTACCGTATCAGGATGATGAGAATAGACAGCTGACACCACCAGAAGACAAGGCCAGGCAGTCCATGAAAAGAGGATTCCTCCATTCTTCCTCACTAGGTAACTGATCATGCCTCCTCCCCTTGCTGTGGCCACGCATCTCCCATAGCTCCTTTCAGCAGGTGACCTGAGGTATGGAGCTATCCCAGGAGCCCTAATAAGTTCATTCCTTACCTCCCCCATTCCTTAAAATACAAGGTCATATATGTGAAAGTAACTTGAGGGAAAGAGAAGGATGGCATGGAGAAGTTAAAAAGTTGGTACCTTTGGGTGAATTAACTGACAATAGTTTTCTAAACTAATTTAGCCACAGAATGCCTTTGAGCCACAAAACACCTTTGAGCTTGAAATATATTGATATGATGTTGGCCCAAGGGAAGATAATATACCAGGTATAAAGAAGGAACTGGGAATTTTGGAACAAAATTAACAAATTAAGCCTATTTTCATACTAGAAACTTGCTGCCTCTAACAAGAACTTTTAATATATACATAATTTTGTATTTACAATTTTAAGAGGGGAAATATTCTCCTAGAAACCTGGTCACATTTCTGAAACTGCATTGTTCCAAAAAACATAACTGAAAAATTAGGCTTAAACCACTCCATTTCTTCATGTCTTCAACCGTGCTAACATAAAAAGGCTTTCCACTTGTTTTTTTTTTCTGTCTGCTTTAGGTTGTGTGTAATCCAGTCCTCCTCCCTGGGATCCCAAGATGATACTATCCAAGGCACTATGGGCTAGCTGGGAAAAGATTCTAGTCAGTCAGACACTCCACTGCAGAGATTAGGCAAACTCTTAAGTTTGAACCACTTATTCTTGAACCACTGGGCAGAGTTTCCAGGGATAAGATTTCAAAGGGATGGGGCTTTGGGATTTAGGGACAATCTACAAGATATCACTAAGGCTCAGGGTTAAGGGTGGGAGAACAGGTGGGTGCTTAGCAACCAGCCATCACTGGCTCCCCTTACACTTTCCAGAAAGACATGAAATATCTTGCAAGCCACCAAGAAATCTTCCTGGGACGATAAAACTCTGACCCTAATTCATTGGGATTGGTATTGCAGGTCGAAGAGCCTCCTTCCACTTGGAGTGTCTAAAGAGACAAAAGAACCAAGGGGGAGACGTCTCTCAGAAGACAGTGCTGCCCTTGCATCTGGTTCATCACCAGGTAACAGTTCTAGAAAAATCACTGACTGCTGGGGCTAAAGAACCCTGAAGAATAGCTGAGCAAGTCCTCAGGATGTGAAACCCTTTAACAGAATTTCCACAAGCTTATACCTATCCAACTTTATTCCTACTTCTGCAAGAGTGGTGAAGGCAGGGAATGCTCTAGAGAGATGACATCATGTCACTGATGGACAATGGACCTAGCTAGAGTTAGGATGCGGGTACTCTAATCTTGGCTCTGACACAGCCTGTGTGACTCTATACACAAGTCACCTCACCTCTATAAACCCCACTTTCCTCATTTATAAAATGAGGATAATATCTGCACTAATGTTAGTCAATAAGCATTTAAGTACCTATGATATGCTAGGCAATGTACTAAATTATCATGAGGTAAGTTCTTTGTAAGCTTTAAAGTACTATAGAACTGTGAATTGTTATTATTGGAAAATGATGATGGTGAAGCTCTCCTAAAGTTTCCAGGGTCCCTCATGAAGAGCTGCCATAAGAAAATGTTCAGAGTAGGGTTACCAATTTTCCCTAAGTAGATGAGAGCCCTGGTAAAATTTCCCTTGGTGTTGGGGCAGCTAGGTGGCACAGTGAATAGAGCACCAGGCCTGGAGTCAGGAGGTTCAAATCCAGCCTCAGATACTTAACACCTACTAGTTGTGTGACCTTGAGCAAATCACTTACCCCCAAATGCCCTGCCTTCCACCCTTCAAAAAGAAAGAAGAAAAGAAGCCGTATTCTGAAGGAAGCTGTGTTCTAGGAGGGGGAGAAGTACAGTATGAGGGAAGTCAGATATAGAGGGATCCAAGGAGGCTTTGCAAAGGGGGTGAGGCCTGAGCTGAACTTTGAAGGAAGTGAGGAGGATGGAAGGCAATCCAGGGGTGAGGAGTAGCTTTATATAGCAAATATACGCAGGTGGGACATGGAGTATTGAGCTACATAATGGTCCAGTTTGGATAGAGAGGCTGTGAAGAGAATAGAAAATAAGTCTGGGAAGGAACGCAGGAGCCTCGTCGTGGAGGCTGTCTTTCTGAGGAAAAAGAAGGTCAGTGGCACAGGATACGATGCCAGTCCTCACCCTGCATTGCCACAGACCGTCTGTCGTAAGGACTGAGCTACTCTTCATGGGCATTCAAGCAGAATTGGCCATTGTTATAACCACAAGACTTCCAGTTTGGTTTGGGACATGAACAAGTAAAAAGTTAAGTGAGGTTTCCACAGCAATGCAGAGCAGCAATAGCAGAGGGCCTGGTTAGTTGCCGGATGCATTTCTTCATGAGTTCAGAGGAAGGAAAGATCACTTCAGACTGGGATGGGGAGGGAGTAGGAGGGAAGAACTTGGCTGGGTGGGCACTTCAGGGAGGTGGAACAAAATTAGCATCTCATCTTCAGGTCTGCATCACCTCTACCTGCTGAAACAAAGGGTCTACAATCTCTGCCTTCTTTGTTGACCATAGTTGCATCCTTTGTGTCCACAGGCATTGGCAGTGACAGGCCTCAGCCCTCTCCTTCAGAGAAGCCATTCTCCACACACCACATTCCCCAGGCCCAGTACCACGCCCCCAGCAACTCCTCATGGCCAAGCCTGGCCCCTCCAGCCCATTCCTACACTGTGGCTAGAAGGAGCAGAGTCCAATGAGAAGCTGAACAGCAGCTTCCCATCAATTCACTGCAGCTCCTGGTATGCAGAGAATGCCAACTGTGGAGAGAGCAGGGGCAGCACCTCCCGGAGAGCCCGTCCAGTCTCCCTCACTGTGCCCAGCCCATCTGGCGCAGCTGGCAGACAATTCCACGGCAGTGCGAGTAGTCTAGTTGAAGCGGTACGTGGCATCAACCCCATAGGGAGTAGGGGAGGGAGAGACCATGGCACTATCATCAGAAGCCAGTGGAAATGGAAGGGATTTTCCAGGGATCTTCAGAAAAGGGGAAAAGCAAATATTAGGACCAACTCGGCTCTTTCCCAAAAGGAATTGTATATAAACTCACTTAACCAAAATAGTCTTGACCCTCACATTAACCTTAGAATGCTACCCTGATCTATATAAAGTCAACTTGTCTACCAATTAGTTTCCCTGGGGATAATGGGTAATGAGAATGAAGGCTTTTCAGATTTATGAAGGACTCTGACCAAGTGAGCCCTGGTACAAAATAGAGAAAAACTGAATTTAGTAAAATCATCAAGCATCTCCCAAAGCACAGGGAGTAACTTATTAAAGGTAACTGCAGGTCAGATTCAGCCCCCTGGGAACATAGTGAGATAGCATGAGCAAAGTACTTTAGCAAGCTTTAATGTACTATTATTAACAATTATTTTTCTTCTTATGATTACAACCTCTCTCACTAAAGTATTGAAAGCCACCAAATGACACATAATTTATAATAGGCTTCTAGGAATTGGGAACCAATGCCTCCATTCCCAAGCCCAAGTGTTAAGAATACAGGAAATACATTACTAGGTTCTTCAGGCATGAGCCACCTAGAACAGACTGTGTCTAACCACAACACTGCCAACATAGGCTCATATACTTAGAGCAGGAAGGAACTTGAGTGTACATCTCAGAAAAGCATCCCAAAGCTATAGGAAAATGTTTTGTGTGATTGTACATATATAACCTATATCAAATTGCTTACCATTTTAGGAAGAGGTGGGAAGAAGGGAGAAAAGTTTGTAATTCAAATCTTGTAAAAATGAATGCTAAAAATTGTCTTTACATATAATTGGGGAAAAAATAAAATGCTATTTTTAAAAAGAGAGAGAAGCATAGCAAAGGTAATAAGTAACAGAAATAAACTCTTTCCACTGTGCTTATTATATTTATCATAAAAAGTTATTATAATAACTGTCTTCAATCATGTGAGGAAAGGATTTGACTTACTCTGCATGGTGCCATTGGAAGACCTAAACAGAATTTTCAGAGAACAGATTTCTACTCATTGTAATGAAAAATGTCTAACAATTAGAGCTATCCAGTAGTGGAATGGGCTATCTCAAAAAGTAGTGAGTTTCGGGGCGGCGAGGTAGCACTGTGAATAGAGCACCAGCCCTGAAGTCAGGAGGACCTGAGTTCCAATCTGGCCTCAGACACTTAACACAAAAACTAGCTGTGTGACCTTGGGCAAGTCACTTAACTCCAACTGCCCTCTCCCCCACAAAAAAAGGCAAACAACAACAACAACAAAAAAAGTAGTGAGTTTCTCATATCAGTCAGTCAGTCAACAAGCATTTATTAAGTGCTTATTGTTGTGCCAGACAACAACAACAAAGTCTTGTATTCAAGGAGCATATTTCTCACTGGGGAGGTGACATGAAAATAACTAGGTATATCCAAGATATATACAGAGCAGAACAAACGTAACCTAAAAAGGAATAGCATTAGCAGCTAGAGAATCTTCAGTGGATATTGGATGACCACTTGTGAAAAATGTTGTGGAGGGAATTACCCTGAAGGTACAGGTTGAACTAGATAAACTCTGAAGTCATTTCCAGCCTGGAGATTCTCTACGAGTCTGTGATTCTACCACATTTGAGTGAGTACAAGATATCACTGGCTTAGGTGGCTGGAGGACAAAGTGAATGTTAAATATAACCATGGCAGGCCAAGGCTAATGAGCCTGATACAATGCAAATAGCTCTGGAATTAGACCTGGACCCATCCCTACTGGTTACTAACTGTGAAACCTTAGACAAATCCATTAGCTTCCTTTGGGACTCAGTTTCCTCATCCACAAAATATTGGACTAGTCTCCAAGGTCCCTTCCAGCTATGTCTATGATCATAGTTGGTTGATGATGCCAGGTCCTAAGCCAAGTTCCCAGGAACTTAACATAAGCACACAGTCAGAAAAATAATCCATTGCCAGCATCCTGAGGAAAGAAGCCCAACCTCCTATAATGATTTCCTTATTTGCTTCTTCTGTCTTATCTTTTATCTCCTCCTCAGGTCTTGATCTCCGAAGGACTGGGACAGTTTGCTCAAGATCCCAAGTTCATCGAAGTCACAACCCAAGAACTTGCTGATGCCTGTGATATGACAATAGAGGAAATGGAGAATGCAGCTGACAATATCCTCAGTGGTAGCAGCAAGCAAAGCCCCAATGGCAACCTATTACCTTTTATTAACTGCAGGGACCCGGGGCAGGACCAAGCAGGTGGTGAGGAGGAAGAGGGAGTGCCCAACCCCGAATGTCGAAAGAGTGAGGAGGACCTCCAGGACAGCAGGCTTTATATCAGCAGCCTGTAGTTGCTGGGGCTGTCACGATTCGGGGCTTTTTTAATTTGTTTCAATGTTCCTAATAGGTTCGTTTCAGAAGTGCCTCACTGTTCTCGTGACCTGGAGTTAACCGGAACAGCGTTCTTCATTCATTTCTGTTGGGATGAGAGACAGAGTTGGGTGGTGATGAGAGAGAGCTTTTCAGGGGAAAGAGAAGCAACAACCCCAGTCCACAGGTGTAGAGTGGTGAGGAGGTAGAAGAATAAGGGAGGGAAGAGGAAGAGAACAGGTAGCTGCCCCCTCCTTCCTTCAGGCCCTATACTAGAAAGGGACAGCTGCCTATTGTGCAAGAAGGATGATATCTGTTTCCAGTGGGCCGCCCTCACCAAAAGGACCCTGCATCAAATGGGTGTCTTTCAACTTTGCTTGTAAAAAAAATCATTTTTGCACATATTCTGTATGAATCTCACTGTCTCCATAGAGCCAGGGCCCTATGGATTTGGAAAAGGAAATGGCGGCATGACTTCTGCTGAAGATCCCAACACTTTGCCAAAGGGGGAGGAAGAAGAGGAAGAAAGATGGCGGGAGAAGCTTTTAGGAAGGGAAGCAGGGGGACAATAGGGGGAGAACATAGAGAGGTACCACTGTAGCTACAAGCCAAGATTTCCAGGTGATTGGGCAGGCAGGTCTGGCCATGCCCACCCCTTTAGGTTGGGGTCACATTGCCTGCACAAGCCACATAAAGCTCCGCACTAGCAGTGGTGCTGAGAAGTCAAGGCTTATAGGAGGTTGGCACTGCCCACCAATGTAGCTCACCTTACAAAGTAAGGTGGCACAGGGCTTCTGTGGAGTGCTCATTTGTTTTTGCCATTTTGATATTTTTCTTGGCAGCATGTTCCAGTTTCCATTTTTAATTTTGATTTCTGAGGGTTCAGGGAGGAGGGAGAGTGTTTACGGGGCTTTTAAGCCACCCACCTTATGATTTTCACTTTGGCAAATGTAAATCAGGTTTGGTTTCATTGTATTATTTAAACAGTTGTGTTCTTGTTTATTTTTGGTGATGTTGGGAGGAGGGGTTCTTTTTCCCCATTGAAGATTCATTAAGAAACTGTTATAGGAGAGTTTTACCAACATTTGTGTATGCCCAAGACTTTATTATTTTTTTTCTTTGGTAGTAACAGAAACCTGGGGGGCGGGGGTAGGGTGTTTTGTTCTATAATTTAAAGATAGTAGGCAGTGCACTCAATGTAATCTTGCACATGTGAGTGCTCGAGTTGGGTTCATTTTCAATTGGATATGTTCATGGATGCCAGAGATAGAGGTATGTATGTGTGTGTGTTGATGTGCCTAATAGGTTGAGCTGGGTGATACTGCATGGGTGTGTATGTGTATGTATGCGTGCATGCATGTGCAGTTCTCCACTCTTTGGTTTAGCCCTACAGGGAGATCTGATTCTGGGGCCATTTGAATGCAAAAACAAACCACTGTCTCTGTCTCTGAAAGGGAAATCAGTAACTCTCTGCATTTTCTGTTCCACAAGATATGCAAAAACAATGCAATAATATTAATTTTAACTACAGTTGTGAGTCATGTTGGCATTAAAACTGTATAGAGATGAAAAACAACAACAGTAATTTAAGGGGGGAAAAACAACCCAAGAAGGAGTTTTGCTTCGATATATATTCCATGTGATGTTTTATTGCATTGATAATGTTTCTGTTGAAGAAACCGTAATACTTGAATTCAGGTCAGTTTCAGTATTTTTCAAATATTTTTTTAAAACTGAATTGCAATTGTGCCAAGCAAATATAATGAATTGAATTAAGTTTGTTTTCGAATTCACTTCTTGTATATTTGGCTGCATGTAAAGTAAACCATTTTGTATTTGGAGCGTGATAAGCTTTCCCTGTGGACTCTTTAAATGCTTTTTTTTTTTTTTGACGTAATTGGGGAAGGGGAAAGACTTTTTTTTTTTTAACATGTACTATAAGCAAAAGCATTACTGGAGTAAGTTACTATTCTGTGGTTCTCAGCTGGATGGGTTGGAGATGACTGATTTTGCATATCTTGTGCTCTCTCTTCCCTTTCTCCCTCAAGAATGGTAGAGCTAGATAACTCAGTGTAGAACTCTGATTTCAGGAAACCAGGATCTTTTTCTTCCCATCTTCACATTCTCCAATTTTCTTCCTCTCTTCACATTCTCTGCTTGGATCCATCCAATTGATGCTTCTAAAATAGGCCATATCCTTCATGCTTGAGGAAGTCTGTTTGCCATAAGCCTGGCTTTTAATTCCATGATAGCTGAATTAATATCAGCACCATTCCCCACCCCCATTCGAGGATGTGGCTAACGTCTCTTTTAATTCCCTCAGCAGAAACTTTGCTTACCAGTTTCCTGGGCAAATTATATTAGAGAAATGAGGGCTAAGAATGCTGGGGAGTAGTTACTTAGTACAGTCACTCTGAGATCTCCCTCCTCTCAAGAAATTATGGTAATACCTTTGAGCAAGGCCTGGACTGTTGTCATTGCCTCCATCCTGAAGACTAAATTATTCTATCCCTCCTTATATTCCATACCAGAGAATTATTCTGGACTAATTCATATCACCAGGGAGTAACAAGAAGGGCCAATGGAGTTAGAGCAGGCAGAATTTAGAATGTCTTTGCAAGAAGGGACCATGCTAGAAGTATTTTGTTCTATGCCCTTTGACATCTGCCTGAAATGTATGTACTTTTATCTTTATATGTTTCCCAGCACTTTTGCCCAGTAGAAAGAAAGGGGCCAAATTAGGGATTATGAAGCTTGGTTCTTGAATCTTTTCCAGGCACCAGTTTCCTTTGGTCCTTCCTATATGGACAATGTAGGCTAGAAGTTGAAATTTGGAAAAGTTTGTTCTATGGAGACAATGAGTCTTCCTACGATGTAGGGCTCAAAAAGGATCTTAAAAGAATTAAGAATCATTTCCTGAGAAAGATATCCCTCTAGACAAAAATCTTCAGCTCAGTTTTTAGTACAAATTGAATCAGGAAAATAAGCTGATGGTATGAGTGCTTCTTCAGACTCATTTGAGCTTTCTGGTTGTTTTATTGACATAGGTCTTTGAGATATCCTACAACCACTACCCTGGAGTAACTTTTATTGGGATGTATGTTCTGATCAGGAGAGGAACTCATTAGGGCTTGATGTATTTTCCACACAATGGGTCCCTATATGAAAAAAATGGAGATCTTATAGTATTATGCTTATCCTTTCATGCTGTTTACTGATTTTCTTCTGAAATTCTCAGCCACATAACTAACTCAATATATTGTAACATGAGATAATTAGCTCATGTCAAATTATCCACACTCCCAAGTCTTCCCTAGAGAAAATACTTTCAAGAAAATCATAGTAACTCAAGTCTGTACCCTACAAGGCAGTGGCAATAATAATAATAATAATGATAATAATAATAATAATAATGTCCTACTGAATGCTTAAACTGCCCTAATGTTCAAAAAGAAGTTCTCCCTTTCTAGATCAATGGGTCTTTAGCCTGATTTCATGGTCTGCCAATTTTATACCAATCATGGTGGTTTGGTAAAATCTGCATACGTTCAAAAAGAAAACCAGAATGTTTAATTCTTCCCATATAGAATAGAAACTCTACTTGGATCCCAGGAACCAGATACCACCTTGCAGGGTACATTCACTAGCTTTTTGCACATTCATCTGGGATGGCAAAAGCAAGGCATTGGTTAAAGATGGTAAGAACTTAAAGAAGTATAGATTAAGTTGGTTCAGAAACCATGTGCTCTATTTTTACTTGCCCACTGTCTGATATCTTTCAGAAGGAGCCTATTTTCTTTCTAGACATTGGTTTGTGGCCTACTTCAGCGAGTGAAAGGAAAGATTCTTTTGTCATATTATGAATCAAAATCTTTTAAGTTACCTCCCTTAGCTAGCTGTTTCTACAAGATTTCTTTGGACTAAAAGCAAAAATGAAACTCATTGTTGTGATTTGAGTCTCATTGATGAATATTCCCTTAACTTGAATCATTAGGCCTTGCTGCCATACACTGCCAGCTCTGTCAAAATAACGAACATTCATTCCTTTAAGGAAACCAGGGTCTTTGTGATTCTGACGGAGGCATAAGACTACCAGGATCCTCTTTTCTCCCCTCTCTCCACCTATTTTATATTTCATCAGATGCTTAGGTTTCAAATTTCAAGTTCTTCTCTACAATGTTGCTGCCATTTCATCACCTTATGAGAGCTATCCTTTTCCCACAAGTCCCCTAAGTAAGAATACAAGGACAGCGGAAAAAATCCATCTCCTTCTGTCAGTTCTTTGTGAAAAATAAAGAGCACACCATTCCTTCTTTCGATCAGTCAGCAAACAGATATTAATCACCTATTGTGTGAAGAGCCCTGTACTAGGCTCTAGGAGTGATGCAGTTTAAATAAGTCATGGTCTCTGCCCTCATGGATCTTACAATTTTAAAAGGCTGGGGGTTGTTTTTAAAGAGACTAGTGGCTAAATATTATTCATCACCAGTAAGGACAGGACAAGAAAATATGAACAGACTAGGTTTAGGTTAGATTTAACGCAGAGTTGACTGGTAGGCAGAAGTTCAATCCTATAATAACATCAGGCAGTTAATCAGAAGTGATGTCATCTCCATTTCTGGAATTATGGAGAAGAGAGATCAATGTTATCCTAGACCCAGAGGTTCTTCTTAAATCAGATTCTGTAACTACAGTTCCAAAGAAAACTGATAGAGTCACAAATAGAATTTTTGGAGGCTATCTGATCCAGTCCCATTCTTTAAGGAAATTGTTTCTACTTAGAGACTTTGTACACATAGTACTAAGCCTGAGCAAAGAGCTCCTACCTCCTTTAGGAAGGGGAAAAGGTGAAAGGGAGTCATGTTCTCAGAAAGCCTTCTTTCTCAGTCTAATCACTGCACAGAAACCACTGGCATGGCTTTCTAAAGGCCTAAAGGGTCTCTTTGGGAGAGAAAAGAACTAAGAAAATATTTTCTTCTTGACTTGTCCTTTCATCCTTTCAGTGAGATCATACAATTTAGAAGGAAATAGACATATTTATATTGGTGCCATTATAATCTCTTTCTTCTGGGCTGTCCTCTTGATATTTCTAAAGGACCTCCCAGGCCCTTACATCAGATGTATTTCTTTCATTTTCTCCATCATGAATGGCAGGTGGGAAGAGAACTTGAATACATAGAATTTCCTGACACCTCAGATCTAGTTGTCCAACAGTTGCCTTTTTAGTGAGATATGGGGTAAAGGCAGCATCATGTTATGACTGAGAGTTAAATTTCTTTCTCTGTTCCCTAATCTGCTCCCTCATTTCTTCCCTATCCCCTTTTCCCAATCCTCACACGTACTACAGACAGAGATAAAAGAAGTAGCCTATACATGTTTTGCTTTGTTTTCTGATTTTCACTTCAACCTCTCCATAATGATATCACTGCCAACAATGACCAATGACAAATGCATTTTTAAAAATATGTCTTGATGTTTTTCAAGGCAATGTTTCTTTGCTTTGTTAAGACTAACACCAGCCTAGCAGATGGGTGGGTCTTCTGTGTTTCTGAGTTGTTTCAAAAAAAATGTTTGAGCTGCCAGTACATAGCACATCTACACAAAAATGATCTTGTGCAGGACTAAACATGGGCCAAAAGCCCAGCCAAAGCCCCAGACAGATAGAGATGACTTTGTGGTCCTGCTAGGACAGATGCTATATAAAGTGGCACACAGAGAAAACCAGAATATTGAAATAGCAAAGGTTGGTCAAAATGAATAAATACCTATGTTGAAAAATTCTTGTGCTGCTAAAAATCAAGTGATTTTTTTTCTCACCTCTTCTCTTAAGAAATCTGTGATTCATAAGAAATGAGGTGATCAAGGGGTCAAAGGCCAGTTGGGTTTTCTGGTATATTTGGATGATAGTTTTTTGTGTTTCTAAAAAAGAATGAAAATTGAACTTATTCAGACAGAGATCAATTCAACAATGGGAACTGAGAGGAGTGGAATTTTCTGTGAAAATTCTATGCTCCTCGACCCTCCAGTAAGACATAGATGGCCCAACCATGAATTAAGTAAAAACTTGAAGCATCATCTCAGCAAAACCAACCCCCTTCTTCTGGGGGGGGGTCATATAATGCTACCATTTTTCAAATCAAAATAGCTCAGCTTCCATAAGTCATCTAGATAGGGAAAGATAGCATTTAGAAGAATGTGTCATTTTTTCTTACTGATTCATCAACCGAAAATCAGGTGTACAACTCATATGCAGAAAAAAAAATAATTCCATAGGGCTTTCTACATAGAACATGTGTGGGTATTACATAAAGACAACTTCTATGAGAAGGAATATGATAGGCAGTGAACAGGTTGTTAGTGAGAGCTTTCATGCCAGGAGAATGTCTTTGGCATTTCTTTTCCTAAGAATATGAAAAGTCTTGGCAGTATAACAAGAAAGAAGGAGATTCAGAGGCACAGGAATGAAACAACTGGGTGATGAGAAAAGCTAAAAGCGGACTGGTTTCCCTCATCTGCAGGAAGTATTCCTTGAGTTTTCACTCAGGCAAAAAGGAAGCCAGGCTCTGATTTAGAGAGCTACGGCAAATATTAGAGGGGAACTGATCACTGGATCCTATGGTATACACCATTCACTAACTTCCCATTTTGAAAAGACTTCACCAAAGTTCTAAAACTTGAGAATCAAGGGCAAACAGTCCTGTCTAAAGGGCTCCCTCAGAAAGTCATCTTCATTGAACTGAATGCTACAAACTCTTTTCACCATCTGCATTAACAAAGACTTCTCGCCCCCAACCATATTTTGTGGCTTCATCTCCTTCCCTCTAGACTCAGACTCATATGTCTTGAGATTTTCCCTAGCTCACCCTCCACAACTAGCTGCCCTTCCCAGAACAAGGTGATGCTTTTCTCAAAACTTCTTGGGAAGAATATTCAATGGTATACAGCACCACATGTATGTATGACCATATTGGCAATTCATTCTTGCTGGTGGGGCTGTGCTAGTGGTGACTGAGAAAGAATGAAGAGGAAAATGCATACCTTCCTGGGACAGGAAACTAGGAGGGGGGCAGGACTTGGGGGAAGTCTTCCGGTTGGTCAAGCATCATATCATCTGTTGCAAATGCTAGTCTTGTGACTTTGTTGTTTCATTTTAATATCACAGAGTTGTTGAACAAAACCTCCCTTTGGAATAAACGGCGCCAGACCTATTCCTTGACTAATTTCCTCAGCCTTGACCAACCACCTTCTCCCCCCATGTCCACTCATATTCATGTCCCTAATCTCCCTTAACTCAGAGACATAAATAGTGCCTCTATTGTTACCACCACCCTATTACCAACTTCCATATACACCTTCACCCAATCCAGTCTCCATGATTTCACAGAAATGCTCCTGTAAATATTGCTGTACAGTTTGTCACTGTTATTAAAGCCTGTCATTAGAGGCCTCACCTGCCTCACCTTCTCACCCCGTGTGAAAGGCAAGGGAATCTGAAAAGGGCCAACCCTTTAAGGAAAGTTTCAGGGTCATCTCTGTGTGGGACACTATGTATATTCCTGTAAGATTGCATTTTTATCTAAGGAATGATGTTATTTAAAAAAAAAACAAAAACAAAAACCACAAAATTGCAAATAAATTTCTTAACAATGTCTAGATTGGTTTAATTGTATCTTAACTACTCCATGCCCCTCTCCTTCAACTCCTCTTTTACAGAGGCAATAAAAAAATAAAACCAAATCTATACTAAGGGAGGTGGGGAGAGAGGGAGGGCAACCCGGATACTTGGAATCCAAAAACAACCCAATGTCAACAAACAGTTTCCCATGAAACCTTGTCATCCTGCTCACAAGTAGCAAAATGAGTTTCTTTTTCTCTTCACTGAAAGACCCAAATCTAGTGAAGGTGCTAACAAGCAGGGAGTTAGTTGACCAAAGGCTGGTTAGGAGAAAGAAAACAAAGGGTATAGGTAAACCACAAAATGGAAGGTTCTCCCTTCAACCTTCCATAGTGCCCTACCTTGTGCTCTAGTCTAGGAACTAGAATTCAAAGTGACTGAAATTAAGTTTCCATTCAATTACTCTGAAGAAGAAAAAAAAATTGAGTGTGTGTGTGTGTGTGTGTGTATATATATATATATGTATGTATGTATGTATATGTATGTATGTATATACACATACACATATGTGTATATATGTACACATATATATGTATGTATGTGTGTATATATATACGCTTGTTTCTTAATTCTAAGAAGACCATAGAGCAGGTAAGCCCAAATGGTTGATTTTGAACTCAAAAATGGTCTATGGAAGCCAAAACCTGTCCCTCCCCAGTTCACTCTCAGTGTGCCCTGCCTTGCTGTCAATCCTTAATCTGCCTCAATATAATCGGAAGATTTGGGGGAAATTTTTTATGTATTTTCTCAGGGAAGCTAGGTGGCACAGGGAATAGAGCACCAACCCTGGAGTCAGGAGGACCTGAGTTCAAATCCAGCCTCAGACACTTAACACTTACTAGCTGTGTGACCTTGGGCAAGTCACTTAACCCCAATTGCCCTGCCTTAACCCCTCCAAAAAAAGATATATATACATATATACATATACATACATATATATTTTTTTTCTCCACAAAAACGTTTTCAGATAATTTTAGAGTCTTATCAAGCCAGTTCTTCATTTCAAATCTTCCTGACTGCATACTTCATCCTTAATTCTGAGATAATTTCTCCAGGGCATAAGGTTAATTTAAAGGGAAGGAGACCTATATTTGGAGGGTGGATATTTCGTTAGTAATTCAGGAGGCTAAAAGACTAGGGAGATGGAGGTGGCAGGACTGGCTGATGCCCAGAAAGACCTGAGGCTCTTATACCTGGAGCTTCTCCATTTAAAAAACAAAAAACTCTCTACATATGCCCACCATGACCAAAGTGGCTTCAGCGTGACTTGCTGTTTGGCAACAACACCCTCAACCCCCGTATTTTGCCTTTTTTCCCAATATTAATACTTATATGTTATAATTATAATAATTAATAAAACCTTGTTATCCATTTTAATCTGATTTCACCAGTATAAACATGTTGAATGATACAAGTAAAGGCTGTAATTTGCCCCAGATACTAAACCCTACCTAGAGGTGGCCCTTAAAAACAGATATGCAGGTCTGTTAATCTGGGCAAATTCTCAGCTCTGCTAGAAAGATGATTTTTTTTCATCTTTCATTAATTTAAGAATTAATAATCATAGCTCTCATTTCTGTGTGACTTACTGACTTAGGAAGCACTTTGCATATCTCTGATTTGAACCTTACCAAAAAAAAAGTCCTTTATGAAGTCGGATGTATTGGCCTAATTTTGTAGATGAGGACACTAAAGCACAGTAATTTAAATGACTTACCCAAGGTCACAGTGCTAGTAAGTGGAAATGCTGGGATTTAAATGCAAGTCTTCTGATTTCAGGGTCCTTTCTACTTTGTACGAGAAGTATCTGCCCCTTGCTAGCTTATCTAGTGCTTCCTCACTTCCGTCCTGGTATTTGGTCTCCATTTCCTTTTGGTCCCCAAGGAGAACCAGATAAACTCAATTTGAATAATCAAGGAATTAGGATGGACATGGCAGATGGATTTTGAGGAGTGCCGAACTTAAAGTCAGAAAGATCTGAGTTCAGATTCTTCCTCAGAAACTTACTCATTTCCTCATCTGTAAAATGGGGATATCCATTTTTTTTTTTAAACCAGGCCCTTTGATGGCCTTTAACAGAAACGGTTTTATTTAAAACTGGGATCCAGTGGATATCCAACCCACTTCACAGGATTGTTGTGAGAATCAAATAACATGTTCAGAGCTTTGCAAACCTTAAAAGCACTAAAATAACTAGCTAGTTATTATTAAAAAGGGCTTTGTCCACACTTTCAGCTAACGAACCTGGCTGACTGCCTTGTTTATATTAAACCATGTCAAAGGTCATGATGAAATGTTTACATACTAGTTGTCTCCTTTTGGGTCCTTGAATTACCTGTGGTGACATTTTTTTCCTACACAGCACGAGGGAACTTTTTATTAATAAGTGTGAAGAGTTAAATAGTGTCTCTAGATGGGCTGAGCAATCTTGTTTTGGAGGGGGTGGGGTGAGCTGCTGTAATCAAGAGAAAGAAGAGGGGATTGCCATTCATTTCATTCCCAGTCAACTGTATCATTGCCAGTGTAACCTGGAAAGCAGTTCGACAAATCTTGCTGGTACTAGCAGAACTCAGAGTGAGGCTGCCTCCAATGACAGGAAACAACTCGTTCTACTGGGAAGACCTCTGGGCAAACCATTCTTCACACTCATTACCAAGTGAGAGCAAACTGCCTGGGAATGAGCTAGATCAAGGCTGGTGTGATTCCCCTCTAACACGTACTCAAGCTCAAAGCCAAGCTCTTCTCCAGTGCTCACAAAATGGCACTGGAGCCAACAGAACTCTTCATTTGGAGGTTTAGCTCTGAGACTTGAGAAAAGAAACAGCCTAGTCTGAGACATCTTCATCATTCACTACTAAATCCCAGGCCACACTCTCCCTGATAGCACCCCTCCATCCCTGCCCCCTGTACCCTAGAGAATCACAGGAGCTAAAATTCCAACCTGAAATGACCCTAGATTTTCTAGATCAGACTCTTTATTTTACAGATGAGGATACTGAGACCCAGAGAGGGATCATAGGGAAGTGACCTTGGAGGCCATGTAGTCCAATCCCTTCATTTTATAGATAAGAATACCAAGGACCAGAGAGAACAAATGATTTGTACAAGGTCTTGGCTTACATAAAGGGGCTGAGCTGAGAATTAAACCCAAGCATTCTGCTTCCATTCTGCTTTTTTTTTCCATTGAACCTTGTTTTTTTCTAGGAAAGAGGAAAGGGAAGGGACTAGGCCAAGTTCAAATGGATATTAAGTAAAAGTGAGTCCTCTAACTCTAAATACTCCTTTCAGATTTTCTAGAAAGGTAATTTCCCTGTCTTCACTACTGCCAGTCCCTGGCCTGTGGGGAAGCCAGATTTTCCAGTGTTCTTGCTCTAAAAATGGTCAAAAATTCTTCTTTACCTAATTTAATTGACACATGGTAAGGTTTTTGGTTTAAAAAAAAACATATTCCGTAATTAAAAGTCACATAAAATAAATAGAACAACAATGACTTATGGTGGTTTTACACCACAGGACCCTATCATGCATTTCTTCTTTATGTTAGGTTGCTTAAGCCTTGAGGCCTAGTGACACTTCTCAAGAATTTCTAGATTTTAGATTTAACAAGCCTGTATTAAGAACCTATGATGAGCCAGGTGCTATACCTCACAACAACTCTGGGAAGTAGTTGCTGTGCTATTATTTTCCCCAATTTATAGAAGAGGAAACTGAGGTAAACAGAGATAAATGACTTGAAAGGGTCATACAGTTGGTAGGTGTTTTAATTCCCATTTGAATTCAGTTCTTCCTGCTCCAAGTGTAGAGCTCTATTCAATCATCCACCAAGCTGCCTTACTTTGTCAGCCACAGGGGCAAGCTAAAACTGAACTGAATCCTTAAGACCCCGGGCCAAAAAGTAGAATGTCCAGGGCTTCAGCCTACTTCTACCTTTTCCCTTACTCCTCTCCCTGGAAAAGTATTAAAAAAGAGTAGGTTAAATCACAGGCCTATACTAGGCAAACATCTAATTTCTCTGAGAAAAAGAAATCCACTATGGAATTCCAGCTCTCCTCAGGTCTTAATAATAGCTATTATTCTCCTTTGTTAGTCATTTCTAAGGCTCTTTTCTCCACATCTCTTTCATTGCAACCTTCTCTTTACCAAGCCATTCTGCCCTCATCTCAGGTACTAATGAATCATGGGATTATAGAATTTAGACCTGTATAGATAATAGGTGGAACTGGGATGATAGGCAGGCTGAGCTGTCAAATACCCACTGACCCAATGTATCTACTGACATACTCACTCCCCCTGTGAAAGCATCAGCCATTTCCCTGAAACAGCTTCTCTCCTTTCACCCACAAAATGAGGCCTGAAGTCAGGAAAGTTTGAGTTCAAATCACTCGCCAGCTGTGTGACTTTTAACAAACCGCTTTAATTTCTCCTTGTCTCAGTTTCCTCAACTATAAAATGGAAAGCAGATAACAGCACTTATATCCCAAGCTTGGTGTGAGGATCAAAAATGATAATATTTATAAAGCATTTAGCATAATGCTTGGCATATTAGTAGGCATTCTATAAATACTAGTTATCCTTCTTATTAAAAGGAGGCTAAGCTGACCCTGGAACCTGATGCAGCTTCCTTTCCCACCCTACTCTATCTCCCAGCCAATCTGGGGCAGGCCTACCTGATATCCCTGGGAATTGGTTGGCAGTTTCCTGGTCATGAAAGGGCATTAAAAAGTCCCAAGCACATGGACTCTGGGCCCCCTCAGTCTTGGGAGATTTGTGTTTCTATATGGAGATGGGATTGGCAGGGAGGGTGGGGGGGAGACCATGTCTGAAGAAATAAAACTGTATCTTTGTTAAATATCCTTACTGTGTTAGGGTAAAGTAAACCTCCTTGGGTTAACTCTTCAATGACTTGTGAGTGCCTCATTTTGTCCCATTCATAAAATCTGAATGAAAAGGGTTAGAAGTGCCGTTCCAAATCCCCCTCCCATCTTGTGGGCAGATATTCTCTAGCAGCTCAGTGCCCTGTATGGGCATGGCTTTGCCTTGCCAAGAAATTCACTCTCTCTCCCTTGGGGGGGGGGGGGCTTGGTTTTTTTTCCAAAATTTAATGTAGCAAATAGCTGCCGCCATGAAAAAGAGAGTAAAAATGCATCCATTTGGCTCCTTCCCTGTACCAGCTGCTGCTCTTACCTACAGAAAAGGATGGAATAGTATATTCAGGGGAACAAAAGGCACTCAAGCTGCCACCTGAAATGTCATACCTAAACATAATTAATGAAGAAAAGATAAATGAACAAAAGAGAAGGGATTGAGACATTCCTGGGGGCAGGTGGGGAGGGGGACAGGGAAAATATGCGTAGAACATTTGATTTGCAAAAAAAGAAACTTAAGAATTGCTATGGAAAAGAGAAAGGGATAAAAAAAACAAACTAAGAGGGATTATCAGGGATTGATTTTGGCTAGGGATTTTAAATACACAAGGGGATAAGGAAGTAAGCAGAATTTAAAGAAATAATAGAAATGAAATTGAAGTGCACTGTGGGCTAAACTTCACAGTCCCCTACAAGTGAATTAATCATGTATTTTGTGAGACAAAATTATAAAGTGGGGGAATGCATAAATGAGGAGAAAGAAGATGAAGGATAGAGGGGAATGAGTGATATACTCTTATTAAGTCCAGAGGAGAGACAGCAGAAAAGAGGAATCAAAGGTAGGAGAATAAAAGGAGAATAAAATATAACCCAGTGGTGGGTTATAATAATGGAGCATTCCCACGAGTGAAAAAAAAATGTATGACCATAAAAGGGTGGATGAAGACTTCACATAATGGATTTAATCTGTGGGTATTTGGAACACTAGAAAACTATCTTTTTAAGAGAGTATTGTGTGTGGCTCACTGACAACATCCTACTGCAGGAGAAGGAATATGTGAGCTCCTAGGGCAGCTGGCACTCAGAATAATGGGGAACATAGACCCAGAGATGAGATGGGGAAGGGAAGGGGTTAAATTATACTACACAATTTAAGACACAGGGCAATTGTTAGCATTGGGCACTACATCTATCCACATTGCTTTCCTCATGAACTGATACTTACTAAGAGGGAGAGAGGAAGAGAATGTCAATGACATAGAAATAAAATCAATGACATAGAAATCAGTTTAAAAAAAATAGAGCTGAAACCTGGTACTTAAGAAGATTTGCCTCCAAGAAGAATACAAAGAGACTAAAGAAGGCATAAAGATATAGACAATGAATCAGAGAATAAAATTTCAGGATAGACAATGAGGGAAGAGAATTAATAATAGAACAAAGTATTCTTAGGAAGGGCATAGATAAGAGAAAAGTAATTGCATAAGACAAAAGGGAGGAGAAGAGAGTGGATTTTGAACTAACCACTTAACTGACAGGGGTTGGGGAAAGGAGGAAAAGTGGGAAGAAAGAGATAAGTAAATAAATGAAAAAAAGAAAAAGAAACCAATGATTTGTAAAACCCACAAACTAGGTAAAGGTTAGTAAACAGGAAAGAGGAATAAAAAGCAGAAGAGAGCCCGTGGGAATAGGATTAAAACTAGTTTAAACACAATTAGCCATAGAGACAAAGTATTTATTTAGAAGTGCAAGGAAATTTCAAAAAAAAAAAACAGCACTTTTTTTTAATGCTAAAGACACAAAGAAAAAATGCAAATCTAACTCTCATAACTTTAAAAGTAAATGGACTAAATAATCCAATAAAATGTAAGAGAATGGCAGAATGCATTAGACCTTACAATGTATTAATTACAAGAAACACATCTAAGAAGCAACGGTCTACATAGAATAAAAGGGAGAGTATAAAATAAAATTCATTTTGCATCTGGTGAATCCAAAAAGCAGGAATTGTAGTCAGACTATTATAAAAGAAAAACCATAGAACAATAGATATAAACAAGGAATTGACATTATTCTTAAAGTAATAGTAAACTGAGCCAACATCAATGTTAAACATATGTGTGTGTGTGTGTGTGTATACCAAATGGCACAGAATCTAAATATGAATCAACTATGAGAGTACAGAGAAATTGCAAATAGTTCTAAGAATATAGAAATAACTAAACACATCATTAAAAGACCATAACATAAAATATAGCAACCAATACAGAGACCACAAGCAAAAGATATAGGGCGGCTAGGTGGCGCAGTGAATAGAGCGCCGGCCCTGGAATCAGAAGGACCTGAGTTCGGAGCCGGCCTCAGACACTTAATCCGCACAAACAAAAACCTAGCCGTGTAACCTTGGGCAAGTTACTTAACCCCAATTGCCCTAAAGGGGCGGCTAGGTGGCGCAGTGAGTAAGAGCGCGGGCCTCAGAGTTTGGACGACCCGAGATCAGATCCGGCCTCAGAAAAATGAGCACCCACGCATAAATAATGACTAGCCGTGTAACCTTGAGCAAGTTACTTAACCCCAATTGCTTTAAAAAAAAAAAAAAGATATAGACTTACTAGAGACAAATGATGGCTTCATCAACATTTCAGACTATAAAACAAGCTCACAAAAAACAACATTTCTATGTTGTAGAAGGCATGAATAGGAAAGGAAGTCCCATTCAAAATAGCTAAAAGGGATAAAATATTTAGGAATTGATCTACCAAAGCACATTCAATATTTTATAAATTTGACTACAAAATGCTTCTTAAAGAAGGAGCAAGTAAATAGCTGAAGAAATATTCAGTGTTTGTGGCTGGACTATGTCAATATAATAAAAATTATAAAACTACCATAGTTAATGTATAGATTTAATGCTACACCAATCAAACTACGAAAGGAATGCTTTTAAAAGTGAGATAAAATAATGACAAAGTTCATTTGAAGAAACAAAAGATCTAAAATGTTAAAGGAAATAATGAAAAAAGTAAGAATGAATGGGGAAACAATCACATATGCTAACTTCAAACAAAAATACAAAGCAGAAACTATTAAAAACCATTTGCCACTGCTTTTTAAAATAGAAAAGCAGATCAATGGAACAGACTAGATAAAGAAGGATTTTAAACAATTGAATTAAATAAGCCCAGGATTTGATAAACCTGAAAACATAAATTACCTAGAAAATAATTCCCATTTGATAAATATTTCTGGGATAACTGGAAAGGAGTCTAGCAGAAATTAGGCTTACAGAAGCTTCTTATAAATTCAAAACAAATATGTGACCCTAATGTTAAAAATAATACCATATATACTATAAACCACATTATGAATAACACCATGGAAAAATTGAAAGAGAATTCAATTTTTAACCAAATAAGAGATAGAGACATTTACAAAGAATAAAATAGATCATTTTGATTTCATGAAATTGAGAAGTTTTTGCACAAGCAGAATTAATACATCTAGGATAAGAATGGGAATAGTCAACTGGGGAAAAAATTTTTATCAAAAATATCTGATTAGGACTTTATATCCCCAGTGTTTATTGTGGTACTTAGCATATAGTATGTATTTAATAAATGTTTATTGATTGATAAGAATGCAAACTAATAAAAGTAGGAGACCAAAATCCATTTCCACAATAGATGTGAGAATTAATTATCAAAGATTATGAACAAAGAGTTCACAAAAAAGGAAGGGAAAGCATCATTTAAACAATCATTTATTAAGCACTTACCATGTGCCAGGCACTGTACTAATGCTTTACAAATGTTAACTCACTTGATAAGAATTACAAACTATTATTAGCCATATGAAGGAATTATCTAAATTACTAATAATTGGAGAAGTGCACATCAAAATAAAGATGGGCACACTAATCCATTGCCAGTGGAGTCATGGATTGGTCCAACCATTCTTGAAATCAGTTTGGAATTATGTAAAGAGAGTCCATATCCTTAATCAAGAGATTATACTGCTGAGCACATAAACCAAGGAGGTCAATGACAAAAAGTAAGTCCTACACCAAAATATTTAAAGTAGCACTTTTTATGTTAACAAAGAATTAGAATAAAAGTAAATGCCCATCAATAGGGGCACTTCTAAATCAACAAATCTTGGTACATGAATGTAATGGAATATTACTGTGCTCTGAGATTCAATGGATATAATTAATATAGAGAATAATGGAAAGATTTATATAAATTGATGCAAAGCAAAGTGATCAGAATGAAGAAAAAACATACACAATGGAAATGGAAAGAAGAAAAATCATAACCATAGCCATTGAAACAGAAACTGAATATTACAAATTTATAATAACCATGCTTGGTCCCAAAGAACAGATATGAGAAGTACCTCCTTCCATTTCTTTGCAGAGGTAAGAGAACATGGATGTATGGATGTGGAATGCTGCATATAACAACATACTTTTTTTATATTTTGCTTAATTTTGCAAAAGAGACAAGAGAGAGAAAAAGAGAACAATAAAAACCTCTCCATTCACTCAGTTTATTTCTTCTTCTTCTTCGTTGGTTTTTTTTTGGGGGGGGGTTGGGTTTGGTTTTGGGGGGGGTGCATTTTGGAGTGGGGAAGGCAAAGCAATCAGGATTAAGTGGCTTGCCCAAAGTCATACAGTTGATAAATGTGTCAAGTGTCTGAGGCCAAATTTGAACTCAGGTACTCCTGACTCCAGGACCAGTGCTCTATTCACTACACCACCTAGCCCCCCCTCACTTCTTAACTTATAGCCACATGTTGATCAAATAAGAGTGCTAAAAACACCAATCTTCCCATTCAGAGGCCCCTAGCAGTTTTCCTTCTTCCTCAAGTGAAAGTTAAGAGAGAGAATTTTTGTTTGTTCAAGACTTTTATATATGCTCCCACTTCTAGCTCAGTAGACAATTAAAAGGCTTTTCATCATCATGAAATAAACTGGCAAGAAACATAGGACACCTGTATGTGCTGTGAAGTAGAGAGGGGAAAGGTCCCTCTATCAAATCACGTATTTCCAGGTGCAGGTCCTCCAAGACTATGTGGACTGGTACCAGGCAGAGAATATTCTTCACGGTCTAAGGAATTGTGCTCCCCCCTTACACTAAAGTGCCTCAGGACTAATTTAACCTTTACACTATCTTTAAATTGAGGAGCTGCACCATACACTGTGGTATGCTGGACTTGGAATCAGGAAGACCTAGGTTCCAAATCAATTCTGCCCTTTGGTAGCTGTGAACATGGGCAAGGCATTTATTTAACCTCTGCAAGCCTCATTTTCCTTATCTGTAAAATTAGACTCTTGGGTCTCTTCTAGTCCTTATTCTATGATCTCATGGTCCATCACTAAAGCATCTGACTCCCTCATGGACCCCAAGGGGATGGACTCCTTAGCCTGATAGAAATCTGAATCTCTCTAAAGCAAATTCTTCCCTTCGATTTCCAGTTCAGGAGGAGTTAAGGGGAATTATTATGTTGTTCAGAATTATGCTAAATTCTCTTTCTTTCCTCCTCTCTATATTCTTCAATAAAGGCTATCCAAACCAACCACAACCCCTTGTTTTAGACCACAAGAAGTTTTAAACCCAAAACAATTGGGGAAACAGGAATCAGATTCTTGTCTACCTACCAGGATATATCTGTGTATTTGGGAATCCCTTATCTGGACACTCTGAGTTAATCCAATCAGTCAGAAAGCCTCTCAATTTCATCCTGCAGTTTTGATTGTTCCATCTAGTACCTATTGCTTACAAAACACTATACTGGTGGATATAAACACAGAAACAAAATGGTCCCAACACTCAAGGAACTTATATTCCACTGGAAGAACCCATGTACATTGCACTAGATAATACAAGACAATTTAAGGAAGGACAGAATATTATTACATGTTACAGAAATGCATACCTCATCCTGCTACCTCCGTCCATCACTTCTGTCAGGGTGCAGGCAGCATACTTCATCGTCAATCATTTGGAATCATAATTTTCATTGCATTGGTCAAAGTTCTCAATTCTTTCAAAGTTGTTTTCGTTATAATATTCTTTTTATATGAATTGTTATCATACTCCTGTTTATTTCACTCTGTATCAGTCCACATAAATCTTCCCAGTTTTTTCTGAACTCATTCATTTCAGCACCTTATAATTTTGCAATAACATTACATTATATTAATATATAATATTACACATAATATTATATATAGGATATATTAATATAATTTGTTTAGCCAGTCATTCCCCAATTGATGAACTTCTTCTAAGTTTCCAGTAATATTCCTGAGTCACAGTGTAGTGACTTTGGGGGCATAGTTTCACACTGCTTTCCAGAATGACTAGACCAGTTCACAACTCAAAGCAGCCCCTCCAACAAATATCATTTACCTTTTTAAAAAAATCATCCATTAGGGGCGGCTAGGTGGTGCAGTGAGTAGAGCGTCGGCCCTGGAGTCAGAAGGACCTGAGTTCAGTTCCGGCCTCAGACACTTAATGCACACACAAACAAAAAAACCTAGTTGTGTGACCTTGGGCAAGTTACTTAACCCCAAATGCCCTCCAAAAAGCAAAAAAAAAAATCATCCATGGACAATCTGATGGTTGTAAAGTGGAACCTTGGATTTGTTTTAAATATTTGTCTAATTATTAGTGATTCTGAGCATTTTTTTTCACATGGTTGTTGGTAGCTTGAATATCTTCTTTTGAAAACTGCCTGTTCATATCCCTTGATCCTTTATCTATTTGGGCATAGTTCTTGTTCTTAGAAGTTTAATCAGTTAATTAAGTATCTTGACTGTCAGACCTTTATCAGAGTAACTTCCGGCAAAGATTTTTCTCTTCCTCATTTACCTGTTTGCCTTTTAATTTGAATTACATTGACTTTACTTATGAAAAAACTTTTTAAATTTATGTAATCAGGAGTGGCTAGGTGACGCAGTAAATAGAACACCAGTCCTGGAGTCAGAAGGACTTGAGTTCAAATCCAGCCTCAGACACTTGACACACTTACTAGCCATGTGACCTTGGGCAAGTCACTTAACCTCAATTGGTCTGCCTTCCCCCTCCAAAAAAAAGCAAAAAAAAAAAAATTATGTAATCAAATTTATCCATTAACTTCTGTGTCTCTAAAGTCCCTTATTTGGTTATGAACTCTTCTACTATCTGTAGATCCAAAAGATTTCTTTTTCCCTTGTTTCTCTAATCTATTGATCATCTCTCCATTTATGTCTAAGTTATATAACCATTTGGAATTTATCTTGGCAGATAGCATAAGATGTGAAACTATGCTTAATTTTTCCTAGATTACTTTTTTTTTTTTTTTTGCTTTTTGGAGGGCAATTGGGGTTAAGTAATTTGCCCAAGGTCACATGGCTAGGTTTTTGTTTGTGTGTGTGTTAAGTGTCTGAAGCCAGATCTGAACTCAGGTCCTTCTGACTCCAGGGCCAGCGCTCTACTCACTGCACCACCTAGCCCACTGGATTACTTTCCAAGTTTTCCAGAAGTTATTGTCAAATAGTAAGACTTTTCATAACTTGTTGATATGATCATAGGGTTTTATTTTTGCTATTAATATGGTTTATTATGCTTATGGTTTTTCTTACATTGAGTTGACCCTGCATTTGGGAGTTAAATGCAATCAGTTTATAATGTATATTCATTTTAATATGTGGTTGTAGACTATTTGCTAATATTTTATTTAAAATTTTTGCATTAATATTCGTTATGAATACAGTTCTAATTTTGGGAATTATCATTTGGGATATGGCATACAAGCCTTTTATTTTATTTTATTTTATTTCAGTTTTTGGCATAATTTTCAGATAGTCCTAGGATTTTTAGGTTATTTCTCTCTGACCTCCTGTCAGTTGTTTTTGATATTACATTCTTTTCCTTTTCTTTTTTTTTTAACCTTTTGATTTCGTTTTAATATTTCTCATTGTCTCGTCAAGTCATTGTTTACTTTGTGGCCTATTCAAATTTGTAGTTCAATTCTTGGTTAAGGTCTGCCATTACTTGTTCTAAGGTATTAATTGGTGGGGGGGTGGCATTCTTTCTTCCCTAGCTAGTCCATTTTATATCTCTTATTTCATTTCTCCCAAGTATTCCTCTAGTCTTTCATGGCTAGGACATTTTTTTCTATGAAAATCTATAGAGCTATTCCCTTCTTCTGTGTTTTTCCCTTGGAAGTCTCTCCATCTTGGGGAAGCTAGGTGGTGCAGTGAATAGAGCACTGGCCCTAGAGTCAGGAAGACCTCAGTTCAAATCTGGCCTAAGACACTTAACACAAAAACTAGCTGTGTGACTTTGGGCAAGTCTCTTAACCCCAATTGCCCTGCCCTCCCCCCTCCAAAAAAAGCAACCAAAAAAAAAAAAAGGAGTTCTCTCAATCTTGTGTTTGACATTCTTATCTCTTTACATAGATCTCCAGACTCAGTTTCTGAGTTGGGGTTTGTGCTTGGGTAAAATTGCTGTGGATGACATGGACAAGCCCTGTTTGGACCTGAGTGCAGTAGTTAAGACTAGACCACATGGGGCAGCTAGGTGGCACAGTGGCTAGAGCACCAGTTCTGGAATCAGGAGGATCTGAGTCCAAATCTGGTCTCAGACATTTGACACTTACTAGTTGTGTGACCCTGAGCAAGTCACTTAATCCCGTTGCCTCACCAAAAAAAAAAAGACTACACCCCACATTCTTCAGGAATTCTTTGGCCTTGTGTCCTGCTGTGGGTCATATCCAGACCTCCTGGATGCTGACTTGGGCCAGATCTGTCTGAATACTGCTCTAGGCCTATCTCCTTCTGAACCTGGGCTCCTGGGTTTCCCTGGACTAAATGCTATTTTTACCCCTGGGTTTGGACTGAAAACTCCCTACTATGATTCTCTGAACCTTCCACCTACCCTCACAGTCTGGGTTTCCATAAGATTCTGACCATTCTTTATCATTGTTTGTTCTGATGCATTGTTTTATTGGGCTCTACTTGGGTGTTTATGGGGAATCTAGGCTCTTCTAGTCCCTAAGATGCCACTCTCTCACCACAATTTTCTGTTTATTATGTTCAAGAAACAGTGCAAATGTATTGGAGATAAAAAAAAAATGAAAAACTGTCCCTACACTCAAAAACTAGACATTCTTCTGGAAGAAGGTAGGGCATTTAATATATAAACAGATAAATTAAAATATTTCACAAATACATAATGTACTAAATAAACAGATAAATACAATAATTGTGGATAGGATGAGAAGCTTGGAGTCAGTAAGGTGAATCAGGTGTGATGAATAGAGCACTGGACCTAGAATCAGGAAGACTTGAATTTAAACTCCATCATATACTAGCTAGGGCACATCTCAGTTTTCTCATCTGTAAAATGGGAAGACTAATAGCACCTATGTCCCAGGGTTGTTGTTAGGATCAAATAAGTTAACATGTATAAAATACTTTGCAAACCTTAAAACACCACATAGGGGCAACTAGGTGGCACAGTGAATAGAGCACCGACCCTGGAGTCAGGAAGACCTGAGTTCGAATCCAGCCTCAGACACTTAACACTTGCTAGCCATGTGACCTTGAGCAAGTCACTTAACCCTAATTGCCCTGCCTTCCCCCCTCCAAAAAGAAAAAAAAAGAAAAAACACCATATAGTTGCTAGCTATTTTAATAACAACAACAATAATAATTTTAACACTAATAATGAGGAGTATCAGGAAAGACTTTCCCTAGGAGATAGGTGGTACTTGCACTGAGCTTTGAATGATAAAAGAGTAATTCCAAGAGTGGAGGACAACATGGCCAGGTCACCAGCATTCAGGGAGCAGCATGTAGGTCATTTTGACCAGAATACAAAGTTTGAGGGGAAAATGTGAAATAAACTTGGAAAGTTATACTGGATGTATAAAAGAGTCTTGCCTTCTAACTTGAAGAGTTTATACTTTTATCTCAGAGACAACAGGGAACCCCTGAACATTTTTGAGCACTTCAACTCAATAAACATATATTAAGTACTTATAAATATAGTGTGTCAGAGACTGTTCTACGTGCTGGGTATACACATGAGAAAAAAAGATAGTCTCTGACCTCAAGAAATTTATAATCTAACAAACAAGAGGAAGATGGAAAGTGAAACCACAAAGATGGAAAATGAAGAATGGAGAAGTCCAGATCCCAGCCCTCTACTAAGGAAAGCTTTGGGAGGAATTCGTCACTCCACCCTCTAGCCTTCAATCAGAAGAGAGAGGATGCTCAGGGAGGTGAGATTGAGTAGTCATGGCTGAGTTAACTGGTGTGATAATGATAAGATTTCAAGGGATCAGCATGTTCCTTGGAGTTCAAACCAAACTGAGTTGCAGATGAAAAGTAGAAAGTAGAGAGCAGTCAGAACCCAGCCATCTAATCTTGGGAGCTAGGAAGATTATTTGAATAGCCCTGCAAAGGATTGTAGAGATTGAGGATCCTTTTGTTTCTAAAGTGGAAAAAAATCTGATGGCATTGGGCATAGCAATCAACGAAGAGCATCATAAAAAGTAAAACTAACTAGATCATAGCAAGCAAAAAACAAATGGCTACTGAATAATTTTAGCATATGTCAAAATCAATTCCAATTAAAACAGATATTTATCTGTTTGAAGTCAATTCTGTACATTTAAACCATGCCAGATGTATTCTTATCAGGCTCTAGACAACATATTAATGCAATTAATGCAACCTAAGATTTCATTAGCTTTTTTGGGTACCACATCATACTGTAGGTTCAGAAGTGGCTATAAAAAGGATTAGAACAGCCTGCCTGGAGGCCAAAGGTCCCTGGACCCTCTCTCCCTGTATTGGCTACTCCCTTATCCCTGCTTTAGAAAAATGCATTCCCCACCTTGGCATCTTCTCTTTCCTATAAAGCAAGCCAGGGGAAATTTTCTTGCAAGGTGCCCACCCACTAGACTGCAGTTTCCATTGCTGCCCACTACCTTATTTTAGAAGGGATCTAGAATGTAAAGTTACAGCAAGAAGAAATTAATCTTTCATGAACTCAAGTTTAGGAAGGCAGGATTTTAGTTCTGATAAGTATGATCAGCTGGCACTATCAGCTATCATAGGGGCAGATAGATCAACAGGTTATAGAAGATTAAGGCTATCTGACCTGTGACTAGAATAACTTAGATATCCCAGGTGAAACTGGCAAAACAACTACACACAAGTTGCTAGATAATGTTCTCTTTGCATGAAATTACATTTATTGATTGATACACATATTAATTGCTGAATGTTATTAATTTATTATTTTGGATATATTGTTTTGCTTTGTTAACTATGCTTAATTTATTGTTAGCAAATTAATGACTATTTTGCATAGCCTATCAGTGTTATTATTGCATGAATGCAACAATCATTCTGGCTGCCTTGAAAGGTCCTAGGTCATTGGGAGATCCCAAGAATTGTATACCTTCCCAACTCAGAAAAAGAGAAAACTACCTCAGAACTGGAATCGAAATGGAATACCCTCAAAACCCTCTCCTAGAACTTTAAATCTTCTGGAGAGGGAATAATACTAATTATGGGACTGGATTACAAACTACATGTTGGACAAAAACCCTTGTTCGATTCAGAAAAGGCTTTGATTCAGAAAACCTCCTCAAATCACTAAAAGCACTATTCAGGATTTGACCTTTGGCCAGACAAACTCCAGAAGTGTTGCTAAAAACAATAAATATCAAAATTTGGAGGAGGATCTAAGAGTTAGGTTGAAACCTCCCATATGATTCAGGTGCTTTGATTAGGTGAGAACACTTTTTGATTGAATCAAAAAAGGGGAAGGGGGTGCTATACCACTTCTTCAGTCAGTCAAAGCCTTGTGTGATTGACACCCAAAGCAATTTGTATAAAAGGGAGAAGCTATCCCAGAATTTTAGGGGGAGGAAATGAGAGGGGAGAAGTGTTCAATAAGGGAAAGAGACTCTGGGTATCTATATTCAAAAAATTTGAACAAAAATGGAACACAGGGAAGAGTGTATATGACCTACAATCTTCTCCAAGAAGAGGACCTGGGGGCGGCTAGGTGGCACAGTGAGTAGAGCACCAGCCCTGGAGTCAGGAGGACCTAAGTTCAGATCCGGCCTCAGACACTTAACACAAAAATTAGCCATGTGACCTTGGGCAAGTTGCTTAACCCCAATCGACCTCCAAAAAAAAAAAAACAAGAAAAGGACCTAGAGGAAGTCCCAAGAAATGGTCGTTTTTCCCCAACTTTGCCTCCCAGTCGATTATAAAATTTAAAGATGAAAAGGACTTTAAAAATCATCCAATTTAACTTCATTTTACAGATAGAGAAACTGGATTACCAAAAGATGGAATGCACTAGATCAGCAATACCTTCACATTCTGTTTCTGAATTTAGGGGACATCATCTGATATGACTAATACCATTTGCCCTAGTCTAAAGATATGACTTATCTTATGGAATAAAGGTGTCATCCTAGAATCAAAAATATTAGAATATTAAGAAACCCGAGAGATCATCTGATCTAACTCCCTCATTTTATAGAAACAAGAGGCACGGCGGCCAAGTGGCTTATCCAAAGTATATTTTTGGTCAGTTATTCAGTTAGTGAATAAACATTTATTCAGCTCTTACTATGTGCCAGGCCCTGTGCTAAGCACTCAAGATACAAAGAAAAAAAAAAGTTCCTGTTTTTAAGGAACTGTCTAATAGGAAGGCAACATGCAAAACAGCCATGTTTATAGACAAGCTACAGCATGTTTATAAACAAGGACAAATTGGAAATAATAAATAGAGAAATTTTACTAAAATTAAAGGAGAATTGGGAAGGACCTCCTTTAGAAAGTGGGATATTACTTGGGCCTTGAAGGAAGCCAGGGAATCCAGGAGGCAGAGATGAGCAGGGAGAGTGTTCCAAGTATGAAAGTCAGCCAGTGAAAATGCCTGGAGCCAAGTGTAACACCAGCGTGATACCCATAGCAGCTGCTGTGAATATGCATATGTATTTCTAGGGTAAATTCACAAAATATAATAAACTTTCTTCCTCAAAGGCAAAACCAAAGTATTTATTTGGAACATCACTATTAGGATATCAGGAAGTAAGATTTAGCAAGGTACTCATCACTAATCCAGAGAGTGCCAACATCTTAAGCATGCTTTCTGTCAGGCCTCCCCACAAACAAGCTCCCCTAGGCAAATTCCTCCCTCTGCCCTCTTCTCTGCCTCTCCTGCTCTGTTTCAGTCATTCCCTTGGGCAAGCTCCTTCTACCCAGGGCTCCACATGACTCAGGCTATATCACAACTATGAGCTGGGCCAGAGTTCAAAGCAGGTCACATACGCTTATTAATGAGCAGGGAAGATCTTCTTATTCCATTAACATTACACCAAGAAATGGAATGTCTTGTTCAAGAAACTCCCAGGAGACCTGTTTCACTGTTACACCTACATGGTATAGGGAGACAACAGATAGGTATAAGAAGGCTAGAAGGGGTGGAACAGATTATAAATGACTTTGAATGTCAAACAGAGGAGGGAGCCACTGGAGTTGATAGGGTGACATAGTCAGACCTACATTTTAGGAAGATCACTTTGACAAAAGAGTAAAGGATGGGACAGAGTAAAGAGAGACATGTGGCAGGCTGATCAATCAGCAGACTATTGCAATAGTTCAGGTCTGTGGTGATGAGGGCCTGCACCATGGTAGTGGACATGTCAGAGAAGAAAAGGGGTATATATAAGAGATGTTACAAAAATAAAATTCAACAGATCTTAACAACAGATTGGATATAGGGTGTGAGAGTGAGTGAGAAGTCAAAGCTTACATGTAGATTGTCAACCTCAGTGACGGAGAAGATGGTGGGGTTCTCAAAAGTGATAAAGACATTAGGAAGAGGGGAAGGTTTGGGGGTAAAGAAGGCATAGTCAGAGAGAAATATCACAGAGAAGAGGGTGATCCCTTCAGAACAGAGTGGTAGATTGAGGGAGTAGAATGAAGCACATACATACAACAAGTGAATGCATTTTGCTTGATTATGCATATCTGATATAAGGAATTTATTTTTCTTTTCTCTTTATTCAGTTGGGTGGGCAAATGGGAAGGAGAGAAAATATATTTCTGTCAGGTTTTTTTGTTTGTTTTTTAATAGAGAGTTTGCAGGTACTGATGTGAAATGTTGCATGAACTTGCACAATGATGAGACCAATGCACTGTTATTTTTGTATAATTGTTTTCCTTTATTAAAAGAAATGTTCATTTAAAAAAAGATGATCAACAGTGTCAAATGCCAAGGTCAAGGAGAGGTCAAGAAGGATGAGGACTGAGAAAAGGCTATTATATTTGGCAATTAAGAGATGATTAGTAGCTTTGGAGAGAGTAATTTCTTTCCAATAAAGAGAGTTAAGAGAATAGGTAGAAAGAAAATCGAGGTATTTATTGTACACAGCCTTCTCAAGGAACTTAGACACAAAAGAGAAATATGTGATGATGATTAGCAGGTATGGATGGATAAAGTGAGGGTTTTTTTACTTTTTTGAGGTAATTTGGGGTTAACTGAGTAGGAGTAAAGGCAAGTAATATCTGGAGTGAACCAAGGCTGAGAGAGACTTGGCAGAGCAGTATGGGCAGTACAATAAAAGGGCAAGCAACTCAAGATGAAAATGTAAAGTTGAACTAGATCAAATAGGAGTCAAGATGGAGTGTAGTTAGTGCAGGGGTGAGGGGGAAAGACTTGAGGAACTGAGGGATAAGAAGGTCCAGTGTGGATGAAGAACAGGTTCTGGGGTTGCAAAAGCAGAGGGAGAGGTGGAATGACAATAGATTGTGCTCAGATCAGGGTCAAGGTCAAGATCACATCTTTGTGTGTAGCCATCATGATTAAAATTAGTAAGTTAAGGAGCTATGAGCCTAGGGTGGTTGAGGGAGAATTAACCTGGATGTTGAAGTGACAGCCAATAAAGAAATCCAGTCCTTCTAACTTCAGCTCTAGCCTTCTTACATATCACTTTGCCCTTCTCTGAGATGGCTGACTATAAGGCAAATCCCCTTTTTCCACTGAATTCAATCATAGAATTAGAGATATGTCTCCATAAAAAATATATCCAAAAGACTTAACTGAAATATTTTGGAGGGGGAGGAGTTAACTGGTGGCCAGTCCCAAGAACTCTGTACCAGCTGAAAAGTCTTAACTGTATTTTCTCCAATTACTCCCTTCTCCTCTACTCCTAACTTTGTATCTTCCCCAATTCCCTATCTCCTCTCCCCAAAAAGCACAGGAATTTCTCATGTAATCAAGGTTCCCTAGTTTTCCATTTATATTTTCTGTGGACTTTTAAAATTCATCTTTTTTAGGTAGATATTTAAATTAGCCAGCTACTTAATTAACTTGAATTTAAGCTGTATTTTCCCCCAAATATAGCAAGTATAAAACCTGAGTTTTATGCTTGGTGTGATTTTTCAAAGAATAGCCATATGTACTCTTCCTTTCAAAGAGATCTCCACATAATCTATAAAAAACTTGAGACTAGACAGCTATCTCACATCTCACCTACAGTTACTTCTATAAAATGAAAGAGGACCATAGGTCTAGAGTTGGAAGAAGCCTCAGGAGCCTCTTCATTTAACAGATCAGAAAGTGGAGGAACAGAGAACATAACTGACTTGCCTAGGGGCAGAAATAGTCCCAAATGATGGAAACTTACAGGGAGGCAGAATTTGGTTCAATGGAAGGAAAACCCTTCTGATAAATTAGAACTACTCAAAGATGGAATGGGCTCCCCCATAAAAGTCATTTCCCTATCACTGACAATCTTTTAGCAGAAGCTCATCGTGCTTTTAGGGTGGAGTAGTGGGCAGTGTTAGATTATGTAATAACTATAATGTGAGAATTGGTTGATGAGATCCCAGTCCTTAGAGCAAGCAAAAATATGCTCTGCCCATTTCAACCCACCTGGAGGTATGATGATCCTGTTTCCACAAACGTGTAATGTGGAGGGGGGAAAGGAGAGGGCACTTCCTGGATTCACTTTGCAGTGTGTATGTGTGTGTGTGTGTGTGTGTGTGTGTGTGTATGTGTATTTATACGTACACACTTATTTTATACACACACACATACATATATATGTAAGTATTTACATATTTACTTCAAGGCAACAAAAGACCTACTAATTGGCTTGCTGAGCTGCAATTGAGTGTGCCTACGAACGGATGAACAAATTCCATCTTTCCTGGTGGTGAGCTAGGGGGGAAATGCTGTAGGCCTCCAGGTGGAGAGAGAAGAAGTAACAGCAGCAGAAGTGGCAGCAACCCCTACCTAATGTCAACTGCTCTATTCCATCATCTGGTTGCTGTGTGGCTGTGAATGCTTGACATTGCTGTTTTTCTGTCTCCTTTTTTATATTTATCCTTTTTTGGCCTTAGGTAAAGTAGTTTCGTTGATGGAATGGACCAACTTCAGAAAGTAAGAAGAGCAACCAGAGGTTCAGCAACTGGAATCCTTAACAGAATTTGCCAATAGTTACAGCAGCCAAGTCCAGAGAGGAACTAGCCCTGAGGCTGGAACTCAGCACCAGAAAAAATTGTTTGGATAGCTTAAACATGATGTTCTGCCAGCAAGGGAATGAGTCATCTGTTGGTTTGGCCATAACCAGAAATGAGCTCAGTAGGAGAAAATGTTGGTGTCACGATTTTAAGTCTCAGTCCACTCTCTCCAGTGTTCATGAACTAAAGAGTGATCAACTGGTCAAAACTATATCAAGGCAGGAACCACTGGTTAGCCACTGTTGAGCTCATAACTGGTAAATTTATATTAGGACAATCATCATGAATTATATTATATTGAGGAAATTAACTGGTGATGACACAGGGGAGTATAACAGACTGCAGAAACCTCTAATTCCTTTTATGGCTCTGAAGTGGGCATTAGACTTGTTTTGGAGACCTAACCTAGTCAGAGTGTGCCAGGGTTTGTTGGGAAGGTGAACCCAGAGCCTTTATAATCTACATAATAGATTACATTTAACTCCTAAAGTTTTTTTTTTTTTATTAAAAGCAATTGGGGTTAAGTAACTTGCTCAAGGTTACATGGCTAGTCATTATTTGTGTGTGGGTGCTCATTTTCTGAGGCCGGTTTCGATCCTGGGTCATCCCAACTCCGAGGCTGGTGATCTTACACTCCTAAAAGTTTACAACACATTTTTCTCTCAGCAATCCTGTGAGGGTGATACAAAAGTATTATTATGCCAACTCCAAAGATGATGAAATTGATTCTTAAAAGAGACAGAATTGCCCATTGTCACACAGATAAGGTTGTAGTCAGAATTCCAACCCAGGTCTCCCATCTCTGAGTTCAGCTTGCCATCCTACCTCCAACAGAATGCCCTTCAATGTTAACATTCCTCCAAAGTCAAAGGAGTCAACAAATAAATGAGGAATATATTTGACACTTTCTCCAAGTTGGAAGTCTGCTACTTCAAACTTATGTTAAAACAAAGGATGTATTGTGGTGAAATAGAGGCCAAAGTGAGGAAAGAAGGGCTAAAACACCACAATACTTTTCAAAAGCCTAAGTTATTATAATTTATTCTTTTCCCACCCCAGGTCTCTAACAGAAATGGAAAATTTTCTTGATCTTTCTCTCAGAAGAGTAGCTGAGAGTATACTTCTGAGTTGCTTCTCCCCATATCCTCTTGGTTTTTTTGTTCTAATCTTTGATTTTGTTGGAATAGGAGCCTCCAAATGAGGAAATTTCCTCTACCAATTCATGGCAGTTACAAGTCTGCAACTTCTGGTCTTAGTGAGTTCCCTGAGGTACTAAGGACTTAAGCACCTTATCTGGGATCACAGGGCCAGGATGTGTAAGAAACAGAACTTAAACCTAGAGCCTCTCTATCCCCTACATCACACTACACTCTCTAAACAAATAAATAATGAGGGATTGAGGGGATTCTGGCGGGGGAGCAATTGGGGTTAAGTGACTTGCCAAAGATCACACAGTAAGTATCTGAGGCCAGGTTTTAACTCAGATCCTCCTGACTCCAGGGTTGGTGCTATATTCACTGAACCACCTAGCTGCCCCCTTGAGTTCTTAAAAAAAATATCTTGGACTAACATCCCATTAGTAATTTCAGTATTTATAGTAGAAGCAGGGCAGTATGGGGAAAATAAAAGGCACCCCTAATAGCCTGATAATTTCTGTCTGGCCACTGGAGACAATAATGACTTTTTATTTTATTTTATTTTATTTTGAAAAAGAAAGCAAAAACCACTGATAGGAAGAGGCCTTGCAGCGAACACAATGCTTTTAGAAACCAAAACTCCTTGGCATAAGGGGAGTGAGGCTGAGACAGTAGTATCCATCACCCAACCTCAGTCTATCCATGTTCTATGTGATTGACTTTGTATAATCCCTGCCTTTATTAAGTAGTAATGGGCACTGTAAAGAAAGAATGCCAAACAGAAGATAACGATCATGATAGAGAAAGTGATCAGGGTATAAATAGACATGCGTTTTTCAAAGGTACCCCTCACCAGGCACATATAGTGGACAGGACACATGTCTGTATTACAGTCAATGAGAGAGCCATTCACCAGGGGCAGGTGCCTGTATGTAAGGATCCACAGAAATATTGTCTGGAAAGTGAGCTGTAGCAAGAAGTAGAAGAGGTATAAGCCCAGCAACATCTTTTCCTGGTAAACACTCAGTACATTTTTCTTCTGGTATGAGGTGGTCTCCTGTATTCCCACCATAGAGCCCAACTCCAATTCACTGGTTGATTCCATCACCTTCATTTTGCTTTGCCTGGGTAGAATCTGAACAATGAAGAACTCCATGAGGAAAAAGGTGGCCAGGAACATAAACAAAAAGAAATGCCAAAGGCCTACCACAGCCATGTTAAAATGTCTCTCAAAGCATTGCATCTGGCAGAGCGAGGAGATATTGCCTTGGCACCAAAAGTCATTGTTGATTGTAGCCCAGGGCATCTGAACTACATATATCACCACCCCATAAACCCCAAGAAAGCCAAACCACAATAGTCGCCCACTATGGTAGTCATTTCCATCACCAGCCACAGAGAGAAAAGTAGGAATCACTCCGGTTACTGTTGATGTAGCCATCTCCTCAAGATGCCAAGATCAATGATGAAGGTGTCGAGTCATCAAACAGGATTCTAACAGCAGCTCAGCAATGGAAGAGAAGAAGGGAGGAGAAGGAAGGATCAGAAGACACCAACAGAGCCCGCCTCAGTTTCACTTATTTTTACCTGCCCCCCCACTCCACCCTCAAAAAAGCAACATTTAGGTTTCCTGACATGAAACGTGCTATTCACTACCTTCTTCACTTCCCAACTGGTGGTCCAATAGAGAATAAAATTGATTAGCTTTCCAAGGTCTGTGTCCAATGCTGGACTTCTCTTAGAATCCCTCACATTATACCCTACCTTTGTCTCACCTCCCCTACTAAATGATAGGTTCATTGAGAATAAGTTCTAAATTTTATCCACCTTTATTTGTATCTCCCATCAGCACGTAGCCCAGTGCCTTTCATACAGGAATGGATCAGCAAATGCTTATTCAATCTATTATGAATGAGCTCTTCTTGTGAGTTATCTCCTCCACCAGAAATCACGAGACATGAAAACATTCTTTCTTTCCAGATCTAGGGGAAGATAAATATCAAATTCCCACTTGCTTCTTCTTGTCTAAGCACTCAACTCCCATGATTCTCCTTCCTGACGATTCACCTACTGCTTTGTGTCACATAAAGAAAATGCTTCTCTGTTTAAAATCTAGTTTGTGTGTCCTCTTTATGTACGTGTGCAGCATTTGTCGTATTATTTTGCTTGCATAAAATGAGAGTTGGACTAGAAAATCTCCAAAGATCACTGCTGGCTCTGAGTATATGATCAGATAAGATATTTGTAAAAAAAAAAGAAAAACTTTTCAAACCTTAAAATGCCATATAAATGCTAGCTATTATTACCTGTTAGCTTTGATCCCATGACCAATTTGATCAATTGTTTCCTTCCTTGGACCAGAATATTTGACTTTGTTTGTATAGTTAAATACTTAATACTTTTTTGTTCACTGTAAAAAGTGGCCCAGTCATTACTGACATTATGGGGTTAAATAGATACATATTAACATCATTCATTCAGGAAGCATTTATCAGCATTTATCCTACTGGTTCACATATAGGCTTACTTCCCACCTGCAGGGGAAAAAGAAATTTGACTTGTATTAATCCTAAATGTGACCTATAATTTTACTTTTAGTAGAAAGAAAAGAACAATGAAAAAGATTAAGACAAAGAAGATCAATTACCATAAAATGGATAAAAACATTTTTATTTTAATTCAAATAAATTTTAATATTTACAGTTAATATGTTTTTGTATAATAATTTTCCTTTCAAACAGATTTCATTTTTAAGGCATAGCTTATACTGGAGATGAAGTTATATTCAAACTAAAATGGCATTGGGTACCTAAGCTACATATATGTGTATGTATGTATATATGTGTGTATGTAATATGTACATATACATATTATTATTATTATGTGTGCACACACATATACACATACGTCATGCAAAGCACTGTGTTGATCTCTGTGACGAAACCAAAGACGTGGTCCTTGCCCTCACAGAGTTTACAGTAAGAGCGAAGATAAAATATGTACTCAAAATAGTATTATAGAAGGTATAATGGGTTTAATAAGACAGGTAGATCAAGGTAGAGATTTCCATCAGATTATTGAAATGTGGGTGTGGAATCATCCTATAAAGATGATAGTTGAAGCTGTGGGGGTGGATGGAGTCTCCAAGGAAAGCTAACACAGGATCAATGATGTAGTCAGACTGTGACCTCTTATATAGAAGGATTTCAAACATACTATAAGTCTCTCTCTCAAAAAAAATGTACCCATCCTAACTTCCTGATAGCTCTCAAAGAGGCTTCAAATTCCCAATAGTTGAGGCATTAATAGACCATAAAGGAAATGTCTCCAAAAGTTCACTGTTAAAATGTATACATATAACAGATAACCTCAGGGTTCTTCCTTGGTCTTCTCTCATATTTATCAGATTAGATAACTCTTATCTGCTGTGATACAGCACAACTGTGTTTATTTAGAGGCAAAGTGTGGAGAGAAAAATCTGAGAAGCTGACCAGAGACAGTAGATCTGGATAGTGTCTGCAGTGTCCTGAGGACAAGACATATAAGGGAGTGTCTTTAGGATACCTAGAGGATTGCCCAAACTGGGGGCACAGATGCTGGGAGGCATATGAAGTAACAAAGACAAACCTCATTCACTTAACAATTTTGCCCAAAGTCAGACCTTTAAAATGTGAGGCCAATGAGAGAATCGGGAGAGAAAGGGGAATGGCATGTGTCTTAGCTAGAAGAAAAAAGGACAAGAAAAGGGGAAAGCTCCCTCACTCTCACCTGGCAACTGAGAAAAAGGAATTGATTTCCAGATTTCTTGTGTCTTTTCTGTCCCTCATACAAAGGACTACTGAAGCTCTAGGTATCAGTTCATTGAAAACTAGATTGCCTCCCAAACCCTGTATTCTGATCATAACTGTCAAGTTCCAGGATAAATTTGGGATTGGAGGGAGGAGGGTATCCATCTCACCTGTATCTTTTGCTTTTTCCCAACAGCCCTCTTTTTTTGATTTCCCAGTTTAGATCCTGATTCTATCCCACCACCACCAACTGCCCACTTTCTTAGAACTTTCCATTCTATAGTCTTCAGATTCAGCTAGAGATATCATTGGCTGAGAGAACTCTCCATCTCCCATGTGCCCAACCAATCAGCATCCTTTGAGGATTACAGGTGTTGAAAAAGGAGTCATGCTAGATTAAGATGAAGGAGATCTCTATGTCTCACATAGTTTAAAGAAAAGGTTTTATGAGATCTAGGAAGGGCATCCTAGGGCAGAATAATGTTTCTTTTGAGATTCTCAACTGGGCACTCAATGCTGCTAGGCAATTCTTTTGTGCCTGCCTTATCAACTCTATCCCACTCTCCACAGTAGCTCTTCTGAGCCTTTTTCATCCCTCCTCAAACCTCCCATGACTTCCTCTCCATCTCCCCCCTCAATTGAGAATCTTGACTCTTATTTTACTGAAAAAACTAAAGCCATTTGCAAGAACTCCCTCTTTTCCTCTTCTCATTTCTTACTACTCAGATGCTTTCTGCCACTGTCTCCTCCTTTATTCCTATATCACATGAAGAAATGGCCCTGCTCCTTGCCAAGTGAAATCCCTCCACCTGTACCAGTGATTCCATTCTACTCCACCTCCTCCACCAGACTGCTCCCTCTATCATCCTCTCTCACTTATCTTCAATTGCTCTCTGTCTACAGTCTCCTTCCCTACTGCCTACAAATATGCCTATGTCTCCCCCATTCTGAAAAACCCTTACTTGATCCTTCCATCTCTGTTAATTCTCATCCTATATCTCTTCTGCCCCTTGTGGTAAACTCCTTGAAAAGGCAAACTACAATAGGTACCTCCACTTTCTCTCTCCTCACTCTCTTCTTAGCCTTTTACAATCTGGCTTCCAACAGAAAACTACATTTTCCAAAGTGAATGGTCTTTTGGCTGCCAAATCCAAAGGTCTTTTCTCAGTCCTCACTCTTCTTGACCTCTCCTCAGTCTTTGACACTGTTAATCATCCTCTACTTCTTGATACTCTAAGTTTTTGTGACACTGCTCTCTTCTGGTTCTCCTCCCACCTATCTGACCATTCCTTCTTAGTCTATTTTGCTGAATCCTCCTCCAGATCATGCTTTTCTAACCCTCAGGGTTCTGGCCTGAGCCTTCTTCTCTTTTCCCTCGATACCACTTCACTTGGTGATTTCATCAGTTCCTATGGATTTAATTATAATCCCTATGCCGATAATTCTTAAATCTCTCTACTAATCTCCAATTTTGCATCTCCAGCTACCTTTCAGACAGTTCAAACTGGGATTTCAGTAGACACTTTAAAGTCAAAATTGAACTTAGTATCTTTCCTCCTAAACGCCCCCACCACCTCCTACCTTCCCTATTATTGTTCAGGACAACATCATTCTCCTAGTTTCCCACGCCCACAACCTAGGTCTCCTAACCAGGGCTTAGAACAGTGTATGGCATATAATAGGCACTTAATAAATGCTTAATGATTGGCCAGCTGAGGATCCTTGATGTTCCCTCTCTCTAATCCTGATCACTTTTGTCAGGGTTGTTGCACTTTGGCTAAAAACTAATTGGTTATGAACTGGTCCCACATGGTATCATAGTCAGGATTTTAGTCCATACAAGAAAAACACCTGTCCAGCCTACATGGGAAGCACAAGAAAAACAAATGTCCTACTGGACACCCCTCAGAACATAACACAGTTTTTTAGAATTATCAAACACTCCTCCATCTCCTCAGTGGATTGTACCAAACTAAAAAAGTTTTAAATATTTTAGAAAGCATAAAAGAATGGAATCTTATCAAGATGGGGGAGGAGGAATGGAGAGTTTCAGAGGACATTGAAAAGGCCTCTAAACTGATGTAAAGTAAGTAGAACTAGGAGAACAATTTGTACAATGATAACAATGTTATGGAGAAAAACAACTTTGAAAGACATTAGAAATCTGATCAATCCCATGATAAACTATTAGTCCAAAAGAATAAAGATGAAATATGCCACTAACATCCTGACAAAGAAGTGTTGAACTTCAAATGCAGAAAGCGTTATACATACACTTCAGACAGGAACAGTATGGACAAATTTGTTTTACTGAGCTATACTGTTATGTACTAAGATCAATAAATAGACAAATAAATAGTCAAACCAACAAGAGAAAAACATTAACTGAAGTCAAGAGAAGACCCAGTTAGTTGAAGATTCCAATAAAACATCAAAAGATTTAACAAAGAGATATTTGTCTATACCTGATTTCTGCCAGACTGCTTTGAAGTTTTCCCTAAAGTTTTTGTCAAATAGTGACCCCTTACCCAGTAGCTGCATTTTTTTAGATTTATAAATCAAACACTAGACTACTATATTCTGTGCTTCTGAATGTGGTGTATCTAATCTATTTCACTATTTAAGGCACAAGTTGTCTCCCTCACTCATTCCCCACACTTCACTAGAAAAACTCACCATCTGACACAGATACACACACACACACACACACACACACACACACACACACACACACACTTTTTGCCCTATATGTCCAAATTCATCATGTAAGGCATTCATGGCTATTGATAGCAGTATATTTTGGGTAGCACCAACTGTTTCCTGGTTCCATATGTGTCATCAGTCACAGTCCAATAACAGCACTTCATTGCACAGCTCCAATTTCTGCCATTGCTTGAGCAACAAGGAGACTTCTGCAATCTGAAACTTTAGATAAGTAAGATCATTGCCCTATTTTTTGACTTGCGATTTTTCTTAGTCCTTCATCATCCATTGGTTCTTGCCTCTAGTCATTTGCAGACAACTATAGCAAGCAAGATTTGTCAATGTCACAAGATTTACATATGTACTTGGCATAGTCTCTGGTAAAAGTCCCAAGTTCTTAATCTATACCTCCACCCAGCACCTCAAAGTGCAGTTTGCTCTCATATTTTCTTCTGGTATCACCACAGTTCTAGTCTTCAATGGAATTCTGGACAAAGAGTCTGCATCCACATTAGTCTCACCATGCCTATAGCATATGCTGAAATTATAAATGGCCAGTGCTGCTACCAACATCTGGCAAGGAGAATCCAACTTGGAACTGATCAAGATATGTCAATGAATTGTTATCGATATATACATATACATAGTCTGAATTTCTCTGTGATGGTCCACTTCAGAGTTAAGAACTCAAGCTTATAGACAGGGTAGAGACCCACTGTCAATCAAACTTCTGTTAGCAAATGCAATTAGTCTCTAGTGACTATTGCTTTCTTTGTATAGGACAGCTCCCAAACCTTCCAGGCTGGCATCTGTGTAACAAACAAAAAGTTGGGTTTTCATAAGCCAATGCTAGTGAGAGGGTAAGTCAGTTAATTAAGTCCTTAAAGGTTTTTTCACCTTTGAGCCACACAGTATTAGAGGAAAAAAGGATTATAGGGTCTTCTGACCACCCACCCCACCCCCTAAACATCATAGCGAAAGTTTATATATAGTCATGCTAGGAAACATCTAAACTTGCCTCTATGAAGTTGTCCATTGCCTTTGTAGCTCTCCCCCTTAGGCTATCTGTCATTTTCATCACTTTGTCTGGCTCAAGTGTTTTTCAGCGTTCAGTTTGTCTGTTCCATCCAAGTCTCCCAGTATTTTTCTGTTGGGGAACATGGTTCAGGTCCAGAGAAAATGTCAATTTGGGTCAAATTGTGGGAAACAAAAGGAAGGAATTTTTTATTTCTGAAAAGGATTAAAAATGGCTCCCAGCTTTGAGTGATAGCAGAATGTAAGTCAGAGGTGATTGGTTCTAATCAGAGAGCAGAAGCAGGCTTCTGATCAGGTAAAAGTTCAGAAGCTTATATGCATGCTTAAGGAGCAGTTTGAAAGGGACATGAAGTGAGAGGTTCAGGAGGTTGCATCTAGCCAATGGCATCTGGGACAACTAGGTAGCTCAGTGAATAGAGCACCAGCCCTGGAGTTGGGAGGACCTTAGTTTAAATCTGGCCTCAGACACTTAACACTTACTAGCTGTGTGACCTTGGGCAAGTCACTTAACCTCAATTGCCCTGCCTTCTCCCCTCCAAAAAGATGAAAGATGAAAAAAAAATTTTTTTTTAAAAAGGCTGGCATTTAACTAAGCATTCAGACAAGTCTCCATTCTCCAATCTCTCCAATTCATTCTCCATTCAGGAGAATGAACTGACAGCGCAGTGCTCAGAGCCAAGCCCAGGTCTGCGGTTTTAGCCCCAGGGCAGCCGGGCCTTCAGCCAGCTGGAGGGACCCCAGAACACCACCAATTGTGGCGATTCCAGAATTATCAGCACAGATATGCCTAGGACAAAGTGAGAGGTTAGTGCCCTATGGACTTTGGGACCAGTATTTGGGGAACACGTGGCTGCCTCCCCTGGGGGCAAAAAGCTGCTGAAGAAACAGCTGCACAGAAGCCATTTTGCAGTGTCAGTAGTGGCTCTAGCTCCTGGTCTGCGAACTGTAGGGAGATCCAGCAATCAGTCTGGGGTTTAATCTCTCTTGCTTTAAACTGCCTGGATCTGGATTGTGGTCTGGGGGGGGAGTTTGGGGTGGGTATCCAACTTGCCAGAGTGGGTGGAGGCTTTACAGAGGCCACCCAACTGGCGGAAGTTGTGAAGACCCCACATTTGGGCGGAAGTTCCCCTGTCTGGTGGCAGAGTCCTACTGTGGCAACAAGCCCAAAAAATCAAGTAATTAAGTGGCAACATGCCTAGGCAAATGAAACAAAATAAGCAGAAAAGTTCAACATTGGACTCCTATTTTAGGGGCAAAGAGGCTCAAAGCATGGAGGAGGACTGTGAGGTCAGAACTCCTGCACCAAAAGCCCCAAATGAAAATATAAGCTGGCTACAGGCCATTGAGGACCTTAAGAAGCAGATAAGAGAAGTGGGGGAGAATTTGGGAAGAGAAATGAAAAAGATGCAAGAAAAGTATGAAATGACAGTCAACAGCCTGACTGAGGAAAACAACACCTTAAAAAATGGCAAAAAAGGCTCAGAAAGGCAATGAGGAGAAGAATGCCTTAAAAAGTCAAATTTGCCAGATGGAAAAAGGATCTAAAAGCTCACTGAGGAGATTCATTCCTTCAGAGTTAGACTGGAGCAAATGGAAGCTAGTGACTTTATGAGAAATCAAGATACTATTAAACAGATCCAAACAAATGAAAGAATAGAAGGCAATGTGAAATATCTCATAGGAAAAACCACTGACCTGGAAAATAGATCCAGGAGAGACAATTTAAAAATTATTGGACTACCTGAAAGCCATGATCAAAGAAAGAACCTAGAAATCACCCTTCAAGAAATTCTCAAGGAAAATTGCCCTGATGTTTTAGACCCAGAGGGCAAAATAGAGGTTGAAAGAATCCACCAATCACCTCCTGAAAAAGATCCCAGAAAGAAAACTCCCGGGAATATTATAGCCAGGTTCCAGAATCCCCAGATCAAGGAGAAAATACCACAAGTAGCCAGGAAGAAACAATTTCAATATTGTGGAAACCCAATCAGAATAGCCCAGGACCTGGCAGCTTCTACACTGAGGGATCAAAGGGCATGGAATATGATATTCCAGAGGGCAAAAGAGCTGGGAATGAACCCAAGGGTCACCTACCCAGCAAAACTGAGTATCTTGTTTCAGGGGAAAATATGGTCATTCAGTGGAATAGAGGACTTTCAAGCATTCTTGATGAAAAACCAGAGTTGAATAGAAAATTTGACATTCAGACACAAGAAGCAAGAGATGCATGAGAAGGTAATCAGGGAAAAGAAATCAAAAGGAACTTATCAAAGTTGGACTATTTACATTCCTACATGGAAAAACAATAACTGTGTTTGATGAAACCTTTCTCATTATGAAAATAATTGAAGAAGGGTACATGGCATATGTTCACAGGTATACATGGATAGAGGGCACAGGTTGAATTTGATGGGAAGGGATGAGTCTTTTTTTTTTTGGAGGGCAATTGGGATTGGGTGACTTGCCTGGGGTCACACGGCTGGGTTTTTGTTTGTCTGTTGGGTGTCTGGGGCCGGATCCGAGCTCGGGTCCTTCTGACTCCAGGCCCAGCACTCTGCTCACTGCGCCACCTAGCTGCCTCAAGGAAGGGATGATTCTTAAGGGGTGAAGTCAAGAGGTGAGAGAGGAAAGTGGCAAGAGGAGATGGAGAGAGACAGGGTAGGGTAAACTATCTCATGTAGAAGAGGCAAGGGGAAGTAGTTGCAGGGGAGGGGAAGAACAGGAAGGCAAAAATGCAAAAGCATATTCTCATTGAAGTTGGCTCAAGGAGAGAATCACATACATACTAAATGGAATATCTTACCTTCACTCACTCTCCTGAATAGGGGAAAGGAGGATGAGAGGGGGGATGATGGAGGGGAGGGCATTCTGGGGGGAGGGGAGATTGGAAGTACCCACTATCAAAGAGGGACAGGATCAAAGCAGGGAATGGACCAGTTGGGAGGTGAGATGGGTGGGAGGGAAATATATGCAGTCTTTTACAATATATCTACTATGGTAATGTTTTGCATAGATATACATGTACAACACATACTGAATTGCTTATCTTCTCAGAGGGAGTGGGTGACAAGGGAGAAGGGGAATGGATCTGAAAATCGAAGTTTTAAAATTAAATGTTTCATAAGATGTCCAGGCAGTGGGGCTCAGAGATTCACCTTGCCCTAATGGCAAAGTCGAAGGGAGTATGGGAGAAGATATGGGAGAGAGCAGATTGGATGAGGGGATATCTAGTGGGACTGCTATTCTGGGGTGGTGGGTAGGGAAAAAATGGGGGGAAAACGTAACTCATAATCTGGTGGAAATGAATGATGTAAACCAGAAGTTAATAAAGCATTTGTTTAATTAAAAAAAAAAAGGCTGGCATTTAACTAAGCATTCAGACAAGTCTCCATTCTCCAATCTCTCCAATTCATTCTCCATTCAGGAGGTATTCATTCACCAGGAATGTAGAATAATTGACTAAAATAAAATGAGAACCTTTCTGGTTTCACAAGTATTGGTTTTTTGTTTAGACTGAGCATATTTCTCACACGACAATAGCTGTATAACACAGTGGTTATGTCTTCTGCCTTGCTTATAGATGAATTGGAATTCCTGGGTTTAACTGTGATATTCAGTCTCTCTGTAGGAATGTCTCCTTTGATTAGAAAGGATCCTACCTATTTAAGCAATTTCTTCTATTCAGAGAGTAGACAAATCTGAAATTCCTAGGCATAACTCAATTCCTCTGTTATATTTCTGTGGTCAAAACTCTCATGCAGGACTAGAAAAACTTTCTGAGTTATATAATTTGCCTTAACATCAGCAGTCTTTTTTCCCCCTTTTGGAGGGCAATTGAGGTTAAGTAACTTGCCCAAGGTCACACGGCTAGGTTTTTGTTTGTGTGTGTGTTAAGTGTCTGAGGCCGGATCCGAATTCAGGTCCTTCTGACTCCAGGGCCGACGCTCTACTCACTGCGCCACCTAGCCGCCCCAACATCAGCAGTGTTAATAGTACACTCTTCCAATTTTTTCACTTTTCTAACCAATATCCTTAAAACATCATTCTTTTGAGATTCACTCCTAATATTTAGAGATCTCTATACTTTTCAACTGCAAAAGCAAGATAGTACTGCTGTACCCTGAAAACGCAAGCAACACCCAAGTAACAATTTAGAATTGGACACTATTATATGCCATGTTGGCTGATCAGGCCCCACCATCCCAGGTCTTACAGCAGCCCCAGGTAAAACCTCAGCTTTTAAAGTGAGGTCATGCAGCCAATGGTTAGGTATTACATAAGCAAAAACTTGCAGAGGCCAAAAACAGTGATTGGTCGGCACACACCTTGAAATTCCCGCTGGCACCAAGTCTCCCTGACCCGGAAGCCTGCCCACCTCTGTGCAGGTGAGCTGATTGGAAAAGGGAGGAGACCCAGTGGGAGAGGGTGGAGCTGACCCAGCAGTCTGCTCACTTCCCTGAGGTTGGGGGATGGGGAAAACCAGGTACAAGAGTACATCTCAATTATCTCAGCTCCCATATTTTCTAACGATTGCTCCATGAGTGCCTACATTAATGATACACAAATACTAATGCAATTAACAAATGTGCTGTGTTGCATGAATTTTCTTTGGGTCTAGGCTAGGCAATCTATTGTCAATAAACATCTCTGATATATTCCCCTAGCAAAGAATACAGACAACTGCAGTTTATTTGTACATTGCAGTGTGACAATCATCATCAGTAGGTGATGGATGTGTCTGATAACTCAGCAGATGGCAGATATATATGTATGTGCATGTATATGTGTGTGTACTATATATATATATATATGTATATATATATATATGTATATATATATATATATATATATATATATATATAGACATAGCGCACCTGCACAAGTACCTCTGTGTGTGTGTGTTTTCCCCTCTAAACAAAAAAATAAAAGAGAAAATGTGTTTCTTCTAGATTAGTTTGGTTTGCAGGTAGGAAAAGGTGCTTATTACAACAAAAGAGGATGCTTAAATTTTTACAAAGGAAAGAATTTGTTAGTATATTCATTTACATTTGGACGAGCCTTCTTTATCAGCCAGTCAATAAGCATTTATTAAGCACTTTATCAGATAACAAAAAGAAAGGGTGCTTCAGCAGAAAACTAAGTCCTCTTTTTGTAAAGTGAGTAAAAGAAGGGGAAATATTGAAGGACAGAAACACTGCAGTAAGCTATCCCTGCTTAGCCCCCAACTACCCCCCACACATACACACACACATATACAAAAGACAAATACAGAACAAAATGGAGTTCACTATGTCAGTTATTAATAGACCACTTTTTACTCTTTTTTTAAAAAATACCCTTTTTTCAACAACATATCACAGCAACAGCAACATTATTGGATAATATAGTATGTTTAAATAATATAAAGAGTACAACAAAAGACATGAATGAATTCAAATCATGTAAACAATAACAATGACTTTTTAATATATCAACATGTAACAATTAATTATACATCCAGTAGCATTCAGACTTTTATGAAATAGATGATAACAATAAATTCAGCAATTGCATAAGAGTATCCACCAGTTTGGATAAGCTTGTCACACCTTAATAAATAAATGAAAAAATAAACAAATAAATAAAGCAAATATATAATAGGAAAAAATATATAATAGGAATAATAAAATAATAGGAATAATAAATATATATAAATATATAAAAATATATAATAGGAAAAAAATTCCTATCTGAATTCATTCCACAATCCCAGCCAGAAAAAGTACAAATAAATACAATGGAACTGATAGAATTGAAGGGTGGGATTTTTAATGGCAATTCAAAGCTTGAGGCTTTTGAGTTTAAAAGGTATATTCAAGGACTTCCATTAAATGCTTCTACTGAAGCATCTCAGAATTACAGAGAAAGGAAATTGTCCCACCTTCTAGAAAAACTAGCAAAATCCATATTTTTGGCAAAAAATAAGCAACCAGAAATGATATTCCTATACACAGAGCTCCCACATGTAACAAGTCTGCCCTTCTATGTAATATGGGATTCCCCAATATGTTGTTATACTTTTTTTCCAGTGGTAGAATAGAAGTAAAGAAACTAAATGTTTGTTAATTGCATGGCGAAGGGGGGAAGCAGATTTAATTTTTAAAAAGAAGTTTTGCCTTTATATCTCACTCAATCTCCCTTTTTTCTCTCTGGAAAGGTTACTTTACAAAATGACAATTTACTTCTCAGTCCCTGCACAGACTCCTCATAGAATGATAAAGGGCAGTTGACCAAGATTCCATTGCCCCTTAAAGACATAGTATGATGTACTAGATAGGGTACTAGACTTGGATTCAGGAAGATCCCAGTTCAAATTTCATCTTTTACATTTTACTGCGTGACCTTTGATGAGTCACTTAACCTGTCTGTGCCTCGGTTTTCTCATCTATAAAAATGGAAGTATTATACTCAATGGCTTCTTAGATCCTTTTCATTCTAAATCTATGATCTTATGCTTTTATGAGTATCTATAGTTTCTGAGGAAGAGGCTGCTGAAGCTGGTTATATGTAAATAAGGTAAATACATTGTAGTTAAGGAGGTAGGATACTTGTAGGTGGGAGATCAGGAAAGGCACAGGGTAGAAGGTGGTGCTTAAAATCCATCTTGAAGGAAATAAAGGATTCTGTCACTTGGAAGTGTGGGAAACAATGGGAGGAATTTTGTTTCCACATAATTAAAAGTGCTCCTATCTTTGAGTGATAGTAGAATATGGATCAGAGATGACTAGCTCTAATCAGAGCTGTGATCTAGCACCCTCAGGCTTTTGATAAGGTAAGAAGGCTAGAGGCTTGTAGGAATGCTTGATGAGTCGTTTGAGGGGAGCAAGATGTGAGCAGTTCAGGAGGTTGCACCTAGCCAATGAAGAACAAGACAGGAAATTCTAATGGAAGTAGTATAAAAGGGCTTGAATTTGTCTGAGTCGACATACTCTACTTAAGGAAGCTACCCATGTATTCAGAAAGAATAAATGTAAAATAAATAATAAAAAACTTCCTGGCTTCCCAACGAATATCATTTATTCCTAGACTGAGCATTCTAACAATTGGGGGCTCATCCAGGATTTATATAGCATCAGAAAAAAGGAAGTTTCCTGTGGACAAAGGGGAGGTACCCCCACTGGTGTTCAATGGGCCCAAGTGTCCACAAGTTAGAACTTCCCTTTTTTGGACTGCTAAATTCCCAGAACTATTTTTGGAATGTTGTTAACCCAGGAGCGTAAGTAAAAAGATAATGAATGAGAAATTAAACAGCCAGAAACTGCAAGTCAGGGTTGAGCTAAACAGGAAGATTTGGTATCTAACGTACTGTTTTGTCAAGTCTTAGATTCTAGGTTGATAAGTAAGGTTTGCCTAGAATGGAAAGGAGCTCTTAAATTTGGGTACCTGGGGAGGATAGGATTCCTCCTCTGAGCATTATCTCCGAAAAGCCCGTTAGGAGAAATGCTGTTTAGGTTAACCTGGAAACTCTCCCTACCCCTGTCTGTTCCTGAGAGGACCTTCAGAGGAAGGGAACAGAGAGGAAGGAGAGTGAAAGTGAGGAGGGAAAAAGAAAAAAATATTCTAAATTAGTTTATTTCCTTAAAAGAGAAGATCTGTATTGCTTTGTCTGTATTTGTTTTGTGTGTTTCCGTGTGGAGTGAGTGAGTGTCTATGTGTGATCTGACAACCTGTAAAGTTTAAAATGCAGCCAGCCAGCAAGAGCAGCAAGGGCTGGACTTTTCCTTGGAATTCTGTTCTCTCTCTCTCTCTCTCTCTCTCTCTCTCTCTCTCTCTCTCTCTCTCTCTCTCTCTCTCTTTCTCTCTCTCTCTCTCTCTCTCTCTCTCTCTCTCTCTCTCTCCTCTCTCTCTCTCTCTCTCTCTCTCTCTCTCTCTCTCTCTCTCTCTCTCTCTCTCTCTCTCTTTCTCTTTCTCTCTCTCCCCCCTCCCCCTCCCATCCCTACATTGTAGCAGCATCAGAAGACCAAACACATGGGAAAAAGAGAAAGTAGTTGATATGGAGAGAAAAAGCAAGTTAAAGAGGGTAAGAGAAGTATCTAAGGTTTAAAAGGCTTTAATCAAAGTTCACCAGAGGGACAAGTAGATTGAAGGAAAGGCAAGAGAGGAGTGTGAGTAGAAAGGAAGGTATAATCTGTTTGCACGAACAATGTAAAATGCTTAGGAACTTTGTGGAAAATTATGGGCGCGGGGATCCTCTTTAAACTCAGCTCTGGCCAAGTTTTGAATGTGAAGAGGGAGAAAAGAAAGAAAAAGGAAGTGGGGGAAATCTTTTTCCCTCAAATCACTGGAAGGTAGGTTGATTAGCATCTGACCATTTCCTGCCTCACCTAAAAGAAAAGTCTTTGTGTAACAAGACACAACCTAAAGGTAATTGAATTTATTCTGGCCATATTTGGAAATGTAAAAAGTGAAATATGTTACTCCTAATTTAAGGCTTGAGATAGGTTAGAATTTTATTATACTATTTGGCACTAAAAAAGTAATTTTTTTTGCTTGTAGTGGAGAGTGGAGGAGACAGACACCTGAAAATCAATATATATAAGTTCTCTTCCTGTATATCAAAAGGGACTGACAGGCCAGAAGTCATTCACAAAGGCAAGGCCTTAGCCACATGGCAGCTTCAGCCCCTGGCCTGAAGACTGTAGGGGGAACAAGCAACCAGTCTGAGGGGTAATCACTCTTGCTTTAACCTGCTTAGATCTGTATTACAGTCTAGGGTGGAGGTCCTGGCGTGTGTGACCAGCTTGCCAGAGTGTGTGGAGGCTTCAGAGAGGGCACCCAACTAATACCTATGGCAGCTGAGAAAACCCCAGTGTTTGGGACAGAAGCTCCCCTGGCTGGTGGCAGAGTCCTACTGTGGCAAAAAGCCTAGGAGTCAAGTGATTGAGTGGCAACATGTCCAGGCAAAGGAAGCAAAGCAAACAGAAAATTCCAACATTAGACTCCTATTTTGGTGACAAAAAGGATCAAAGCATGGAACAGGAGGAAGAAAATGAAATCAGAACTCCTGCACCAGAAGCTTCAAAGAAAAATACAAGCTGGCTACAGGCCATAGAGGACCTTACAAAGCAGATAAGAGAAGTGGAGGAAAAATTGGGAAGAGAAATGAGAATGATGCAAGAAAATTATGAAATGAGAGTCAACAGCCTGACTGAGGAAAATAACACCTTAAAAAATAGACTAACTCAAATGGCAAAAGAGGCTCAAAAAAGCAAGGAGGAGAAGAATGCCTTAAAAAGCTGAATTTGCCAGATGGAAAAAGAATCTCAAAAGCTCACTGAAGAGAATTATTCCTTCAGAATTAGATTGGAGCAAATGGAAGCTAATGACTTTAGGAGAAATCAAGATGCTGTTAAACAGATCCAAACAAATGAAAGAATAGAAGACAATGTGAAATATCTCATGGGAAAAACCACTGACCTGGAAAATAGATCCAGGAGAGATAATTTAAAAATTATTGGACTACTTGAAAACCATGATCAAAGAAAAAATCTAGAAATCATCCTCCAAGAAATTCTCAAGGAAAACTGCCCTGACATTTTAGAACCAGAGGGCAAAATAGAGGTTGAAAGAATCCACCAATCACCTCCTGAAAAAGATCCCAAAAAGAAAACTCCCAGGAATATTATAGCCAGGTTCCAGAATTCCCAGATCAAGGAGAGAATATTCCAAGCAGCCAGGAAGAAACAATTTCAATATTGTGGAAACACAATCAGGATAACACAAGATCTGGCAGCTTCTACACTGAGGGATAGAGGACTTGCAAGTATTCTTGATGAAAAAACCAGAGTTGAGTAGAAAATTTGACATTCCAATACAAGAAGCAAGAGAAGCATGAGAAGGTAAATAGGGAAAAGAAATCATAAGGAACTTATCAAAGTTGAACTATTTACATTCCTACATGGAAAAACAATAATTGTAACTGATGAAACTTTTCTCAGTATGAAAATAGTTGAAGGGAATAGAAATATATATATATATATGTGTGTGTGTGTGTGTGTGTGTGTGTGTGTGTGTGTGTGTATGTCTGTATCAGAGGGAATATAGGCATATGTATACATATGTGAATATGTGTATATATGTTTACAGGTATACATAGATAGAGGGCACAGGATCAATTTAATAGGAAGAGATGATACTTAAAAGGTGAAATTAAGAGGTGAGAGAGGAATATAATGAGAGGAGATGAGGAGAGACAGAATGGGACAAACTATCTCATATAGAAGAGGCAAGGGGAAATGGGTACAATGGAGGGGAAGAACAGGAAGGCAAAAGGGAATGGTTCAACCTTATTCTCTTTGAATTTGGCTCAGGGAGGGAATGACATAAACACTAAATAGGGTATCTCACCCTACAGGAGAGTAGGGGGGAAGGGGATAAGAGAGGGGATGATGGAAGGGAGGGCAGGCTAGGGGGGGAGGGAAGTTAGAAGCACCCACTTTTGAAAATGAACAGGATCAAAGTAGAGAATAGAACAAGTGGGAGGTGGAATAGGAGGGAGGGAAATATAGCCAGTCTTTTACAATATATCTACTATGGTAAAGTTTTGCATTAGCTATACATGTACAACCTATACTGAATTGCTTATCTTCCCAGTAAGGGTGGGTGACAAGGGAGGAAGGGAATGAATCTGGAATTCAAAGTTTTAAAATCAAATGTTTAAATATATATACTATTATTAATTCTATTTTACATGTAATTGGGAAATAAGATATACAGGCACTGGGACATAGAGATCCACCATGCCCTACTGCAAAAGTAGAAGGGGGTATGGGAGAAGATATGGGAGAGAGCAGATTAGAGGAGGGGATATCCTGTGGGACTATTATTTGGGGGCGGTGGGTAGGGTAAAAACAGGGAGAACATTTGTAACTCAAAATCTGGGGGAAATGAATGATGTAAATCAGAAGTTAATAAAGCATTTGAAAAAAATTTAATTTTAAAAATTTATGAAAAAAAAGATTTTGAGGTTAAAGCTTTTTTAGCATTCCCCAGAGGTTTTGAGAGTGAATAAGGAATTGAATAAGGAATTTGAAGCAGTGTCCTCACAGCCTCCTCATTCTCCATCTTTTTCTGTCAAAGCCCAGTCCTTCTTTGGAGGAGCTTGTAAGATCTAATCTAAATGGGTCTATTCTTACTCACAGAAATGCCCAAACAGGTCTGGGAAATTGCTAATTCCTCCCTATTGTTGAGTGATGGAGATCAATGTCTCTTTGATCAGGATCCCGTGACTTAAGATACTACTCAAGACCTCATTTTAATATAGCCCACTTCCTAGCATGTAGGCCCATCAAGGTTGATTTGCATCCCTTGAGAATGCTTACCCTCTGAAGGGCATATGTGTTACAATTGCCATTTGGGAAGATTGGTAACTAAGCTATTTGGAGTTATTGTTTAAATCAAGTATTTACAAAAGCATGTTTGTAAAGGAAAAATTGGTAATTACACAAAGACTTTAAAAGACCTCTGGTAATTTTGTCAATTATGTATAGGAGGTTTTGTGATATTCAAACTTACTGTGAATTTTCTGAAATTTTTAGGTGGGACCCTGAGATTTGGGGAGTTCAGGTGAATTGCCTAAAGAATCCAAGAGTTAGGTGGCTAGGTGGTACAGTGAATAGAGCACTGGCCCTGGAGTCAGGAGGACCTGAGTTCTGATCCAGCCTTACTTAACACTTGCTAGCCATGTGACCATGTGACCTAATCACTTAACCCCAATTACCCTGCCCTTCCCCCTCCAAAAAAGAAAAAATAAAGAATTCTAGGGTTTTTCTATTTACCAGAGATCAGATTAATAAGAGAGCTTCACCATTCCCCACCTGTAAGAAGGGAAGGAGGAGGGTGAGGCAACAGTTACAATAAGGGCCCCTAAGGCTAGGAAGCCTTGCAGCTCTTACTAGGGGGCAGTGGAGTTGGAGACTGGCTCTTAAAGTCAACAAATTGATTTCTAGTAACTGGTCTTTAGTACAAATTTGGAATTTAAGACATGAATCCTGGTAAGGTTTTTGATTAATGAAATTTGCCATCTGATGTATAAAGTTTCTAAGACTATAGCAGATTATGTTTTAAAATCAATAAACCACCATCTGGCGAAAAGCCAAAAGGCAACCCTGGCCTCAACCTGGAATGGAATCCTTCTAGCTCAGTTTCCCCATTATGTTCTTTGAAGAGAAATGTTTTCCACCTGACTATTCCTGAGTCTCGCTATAAGGTGGATATGATACTTTATCCAATTCTTTATCCAATCAGGTCCCTGCTTTTCATCTTTATGACACATTCTGGTAATCAATAAAAAGACTGGGCATAATGCATGTACATGAAATCTTGCTGTTTTCAATCAATTAATTGGATAAATTGGTACTCTTATATAGTCTTGTGAAAGATAAAGTCCATGGAATAGAACATTAATAATTAGATAAAGGAAAAGAAATATCCCATAGACTAAAGCTGGGGTACATTTAAAGTTCAAAGTGATGTAAGAGCAATTGGGTATTAATACAATTAACTGAATTAATTACTGGGACTAAATCAGAGACATCTTCAGTTTGGGGAAAAGAATTTTAGTGCAAGTTTCTTGGAGGTGACTTGTGGAATACTTCTGTTTTGATTTGAATTCATTTTATGATATCTCATTCTTTCAGATTAAGCATGGTCAGAGAAAGATAGAGAAGCTTGGGAAACAGATGCAAATCTATTAAAGCAATAACTTATGATCTCAATGGGAGATTTGATTTTATGAACTAGAGCAAGTGTAGAAATGCATGCAGGCTACTTAAGGGTCACTTTAAGGATGTTCTTTAATCAAAGTAAGGTTATAATCATGTATGAAGCTGATTATTGGAGCTTGCTATTTAAGATTTGATGGGACTATTAACTAACTGTTTTTCAGAGTCTCACTCCAGGTGTGAATATCAAGAAAGACTATCTGAGCCACTGATTCATGAGGCCAGCAACCCAGCAAGGATGCATCTATGAATTGCAGAGGGGAGGTTGAGGGAACAACTTTTCCTCGTGTGCTGAGGTAAGACTATAGCAGATTATGTTTTAAACTCATTAATTTAATTTCCTCATTGACACCTGGCAGTCTTTGGGACTGGCTTAATAATGCAGTTTGCAGTTTGACATACCTTCTGCCTGGAATTGGCATGGTGTTGGGGAAATGTTATTCCCTTGCTTTAGTTATATTCCTACTATCTTAAGGGCAAATTTCTATAATCAAAAGTTTTATAAGCATAATAACAAATCTATTAAATAATTGATTCTGGAACATCTTAAGTGACAATATTTGAACCCCAAAAAGGACCAAAGACTAAACTAATCAATCTGACTGCATTGCTTTGCTCTAAGAATGCCCTTTCCTATATCAGCAACTTCAAAGACCAGATAGGGCTGAATAGTGGAACTTCTCTTAACTCTCCTAGAGGCATGTGCTATTCGTGGGAGGCTTGAGTATACTGGGCTTATGTCAGTCAGTCAGAACATGTTTTGTGTCTGTGTGCAACACATATCTGCTAACTTTAAGGGAATAAATTATATAAATGTATTTCACCTAGCCTGTTTGCCTCCTTTAGCCAAACTTTCAGGTCGACATAGGTGACTATAAGATTGAGGTATTAGGCTTAGGATTTTAGCCCAAACAACAACTAACTAGTTAGCCTTTATATCTGTTACTAGTATATATTCCTGTATAAAGCAGGGTCCTTTAATTCTTTGTAATAGTATGGAGATGATTAGATCAAGGACTTGTGAGAATATTATTTTGTTACTTAGTTAATATCATACTTATCTCAGTTTCATTACCGTGGTTTGTAGTCTATCTTGTAAATGCTTTGAGAAGAGCATTACATGACCAGAAGTTGGAATTGTTGATATGTACTGTGTTAAAATTGATTATTTAATGTATTTATGTATGTGCTGGAGCCTGTTATTAATTCCTTAGTGAAAGCTCATCCTTCTGGCGGAGGAATTAATAATGAATTAACGTAAAGTATAAGAAACTGGGTTCTAATGTGAGTTTCGTGAACATGACAATTGGCAAAGGTTCCAATTTTGATTTTGTAAGAATGATAAGGGTGTAAGGTTTAGGAATGGTAATTTAAAATTGTTCCAAGATCACTTTTGTAGGAGAATGGACATAAAAAAGCAAATTTCTACAAGAAGATGGCTGAGATGGAGCGACAAGGACCAGAGAACTCTGTCAGATGATGTCCCATCCACCACGCCCCCAGCTCTGTGAGAAGAGACTTTTGAATTTTAAAGGGAGAATTGATAGTTTATTGTTATTTTCCTTTGGGTCTCTGTTTCAGTACTCATAAAGGGGACTGCCCCCTTGTAATTTGTCGATGCATCAATCTTACTTAAAGGGGAGATGGATAAGGGGAAGAATTCATATGAGAAAGAGAGTCATGGAGTATTAAAGGTATGGAAACAAAAATTTGAATAAAAGAAAAGAAGAGGAATTGTGGGAAATTATGGGAGGAATTTTGTTTCCACATAACTAAAAGTTCTCCTATCTTTGAATGATAGCAGAATGTGGGTCAGAGGTGGTTCTAATCAGAGCTGTGATCCAGCAGGGCGAGGCTTCTGATCTGGTAGGGGACTAGAGGCTTGTATGCATGCTTGATGAGCTTTTTGAGGGAAGCATGACATGGGCAGTTCAGGAGGTTGCACGTAGCCAATAGAGAACAAGGTGGAAAATTCTAAAAGGGCTCATATTTGTCTGAGTTGGCATACTCCATTGAGGGAGCTATACATTTAATCAAAAAGAATAAATGTGAAGTAAATGTAATGAAAACCTTCCTGGCTTCCCAACAAATATTATTTATTCCTAGACTAAGCATATTTCTAACAGAAGTGAGGAAAAGAGGAAGTACATTCTAGTTCTGGAGGATAGCCACTGCAAAGGCACAGAGGTAGGAAATGCAACTATCTAAAGTTTATATTCTAAACTCATTTCACAATCCAGGTCAGCAAAAGCATAGACAAATGTAAACAATGGACATGATAGAATTGAAGGCCAGTTTGACCGAATTGGATGTTGGGGGGGGGGGGTAGTTATTAATCATGAGGCCTAAAAGATATGTTGGGGTCAAGTTATAAAGGTCTTTCCATGCCAAACTGAGGGGCTTATATTTTATCCTAACAACAAGAAGAAGCCACTACAATTTATTGAGTAGGTGGATCACACGGACAGTTCTATGCATAAGGAAAATCATCTTGACAGTTAAATAGAAGATTATATTTCAATGGGATAAAGATTTGAGGCCAATTAAAGACCTTTGCAATAATTCATGTAAGAAATGATGAGAGCCTGAACTAAAGGGGTAGTTATGCAAGTAGAGATCTCATGGTCAGATAGAAGACATGAAAATGGAAAATGCTGGAGGGGCTGACAGTAACATGCTATTGGTAGAAGCTGTAAATTGGTCTAATAATTCCAGAACGTAAAGTGGAATTTTACTCCAAAATCAATAAGCTGAATATAACACTCACCACTATTACTTAGGCAGGTTGTACAGTTTTTATAAAGGATAGTCCCTCTGAAGGCGATATAACTCCTGACTGGAAGGAGAATGCTGAGGCAAGACTATATGTACCTGAATAAATAGAGAAGGTATTTCCTGAGATGAGTGGAGGACTTCAAAAAAGATCAATCTAAGGATGCAAGGCACAAATTTTGAGTGACCAGCAGCAGCGCTTAGAGCTGTAGATATGTAGGAGAAATTGGCCCCCCTATTACACCTCTAAACTTCCAGGGTCTGCAACTCTGAAGACTGCTAAGAGCAGACTTCCCTTTAGCTAGATAGTTCCCTCTCCTGGTCTGAGCTGGAATATTATCTCATTCCCAGACAAAAAGCCCATTTACTATTCTGTATTCTTTGATCTGTTCTGATACATAAAACTTCCACATATGTTTCATATGTTTATTGTTTGCTTGAATAAATGTGTTTACTCACAGAGGGAGAGATGAGTATCTGAGTATTATACTAAAGGGGTAATTCCTGTCTTTCAGTCTTTTTCCTGCCAGCCTTGAGGTTTAAGGATGATTCTCTGAGCTCTAAGGGATCTATGAAGAGCATTGATACTAGGCCCCCAAAATACTGTCTGAGTATGAGCCATGTCTCCCTATTGACTTGTGTTTTGGTGTCTCTGAAGATGGAGAGACTGCACAAATTCACAACCAGTATATCTCTCAGATGAGAGAGAAGCTAAAGGAATCTTGACATCTAGTGATAATTTAAACCTATACAGACACTAAAATAATTACACAAAAATATGATGCACAAGTTTGTTATCAAGACCTTCAACAAGGTGATAGAGCAGGCTGAAAAATCTTGGTGTTCATGATATGTACAACTGACTGTGTTGATAGAAAGCCACTCCATATTTAGTAGTGGAGGAAGGAGGCATTATGCCTATTTAGTAAATTGCCCCAGAGGCTAGTTGGCACTGGGCCCTACAAAGTCTATCCACCACAATCACTTATTGGTAATAAGTGAGTTGAACTCCCTGTTGAGCAAGTTGAGATTAATGGACATTCTCCTTATTTGATCTCTAAAGAGACTCTAAAACAGTCACGCAAAGTTAGCCTGACCTGAACAAAGGCTAAGAAATAGATATTTCAAATGAAGAAGACTTTGTAGACTGTATCTCAAGAAATAATAAAACTCCTTGTGGTCTGGGCCCTCTATAAACTCAGGTTTAGAAAGATAGGACTTTAGCTCTAATAAGGAACGTGATCAGTGTTTGTCATCAACTAGCAATAGTATAAGGGCAGAGAGACGTCAGCAGGTTACAGAAGAAAAACGGCAGATTGCCAGATTAAACTAGAGAAGCAATTATAAATGTAGCCAGACAATAATGCCAGTGCTTACCCAGGCAACGTACTTCTTACTCAAAATTATACTTATTGACTGATGCACACGTTAATTGCTAAATGTTCCTGGTTTTTTTCTCTTTTGTACATGAATTTTGTAATGTAATATTAGTATCATAATAAATATGTATTTTTTAAATAAATTTATTTTAATAAATATATTTATACTTTCTAATATATTATATTATAAGTACAACATTATAATAAAATGTAGCAAATACTTTTATTTTGTATTTGCATCATACATATGTTTCATAGTTTGATACTATGTATAATTTGTTGTTGGTAAATTAATCTGACTATTTTACATAGCCTACAAATGTTATTATCACATGAATGTAGCAGTCATTCTGGCAAGGCTTGGACAGGTTGCCTGGGATGCCTAGGTCACTGAAGATCCTGGGAATTGTGTTTCTTTTCAGCTCAGGAAAAGAAAAGGCTATCTGAGGATTGGACCTAGAAGGTCTCCTTCCTACCACTCCACCTCCCAGCTGGAGTTTAAATCTTCCAGAGAGGCAGAATGTTATTTATTGGATTGGATGACAAACTTCCACAAAGACTCTTCTTCAAATCAGATAATGCAAATGAACTTTACCAAACAAAATCTAGTAGATTTGCTAAGAAAAACAAATATTAAAGTTAGAGGGAAAATGTAAAAGTGGAGCTAAAACCAGCCTAACTAGAATTGAATCTGAGCAGGATCTGTATACCTCCTCAATAAATCAAAGCTATGGTGTGAGAGACTAGGTCAACACCTCCAAGCTATATGTATAAAAGAAAGAATTTAAGAACCAGAGGAAGAGATTATGAATATCTGGGAATTATACTAAACTCCTGTCTTCCAGTCTTTTTCCTGCCAGTATTGAGGTTTAAGAATGATTCTCTGAGCTCTAGGGTATCTATGGAGGGATATATAATGGTATTTGAAGATCTTCCCTGCCCCTTAATAAGCCTAAGGCAATTTGAAGACCTTCCTTGCTTCAAAGATCTTCCCTTCTTCCTCTTTGGGCTTGCTACTCATACACTATAGGGAGATGGCAAGTAAATGCTTTCCCAGATAACATAGTACATTTTGTCTCTTCCTCCTTGGGCTGGGTGGTCTGACTAAGTGGCTTATGGAGATGGTATTGGCACCCACAGGGGACTAACTTGCTATTCTCAGAGAAAGGTCCCAACCAGAAGCCATGACTATTTGTAGGAAACTTTGGTCTTGCCCTTTTAGGACATGAATGCGAGAAATGGGCATCATTGCAAAGGAGGGATCAAAGTTAGACTTGGAGAGGACATCCTGACCCTTGAGGGTTAGGGCACTGAAATGTGCCCCCAACTACCAAGAAAGGGGACATCTCTGTTCTTGAAGATCATACCTTCATCTTTACACTTTGTGATAAAGAACGGTTCTGCTCAGGTGGACCTGATAACCTCTAGAAAACCCTTTTTAGCCTGAAAACTTATTTTTGTATGCATTAAATCCCTAACCCCTCAAAAAAAAAAGATATTCCCTGCCCCCTAATAGGCCAAATGTAATCACATGGAGCCTGTGTTGAGAGGAGCTTGCTGAAGAGTGGAACAGAGCCCACAGAAAGCTGGGAGTCAGAGCAGCTAGATGGTGGGAGAGAGAGGACGCACCCAGGGAGACAGCTAGGTTTGTGAGTGTTTGTTTGTGGGAAGGCTAAAGGATGGCATAGCTTCATGCTGTGCTATGGTGTATTAACTTCTTTGCTATTATGATGGATTTGACTTTCTGGTGTTGGGATTTGCTTTTCTGGTGTCTGAATAAATGTTTTGCTTCTGTCTTCTCTATGGAGAGTCTGTTATAGTTTGTGATTAAGAACTATGCTGGCATATTTACCATCACCATCAGCACTGTGAATATTGCATTGGTGCTACAGGATGTCATTCTCCTGCTACTGAGGTGCAATCTATGAGCTCATGACCTTCTAGACAAGCCCATTCTAAGATGGATCCAGGTCTTGTTTTTGTCTTCTCTCTTTTGGCCAAGGCCTCATAAGATATCGAAAGGAAACTGGCATCTTTCCCCTTTTCTGGATACCCAAATAACTGGGTATCACCTACCAGAGCAGTTGCAGAAGCAATAAAAGCAGGGGTATAACAGCCACCAGAGAAAGAGTCACCTACAAAGAGAAGAAACCACTGGGAAGAATTCACTTGGAGCTGATTGGGCTGTACTTGATGGAGGTGACATGGAAAATAGCTAAAAGCTATTGCAAATGTCCTCCTGAGACTTGCATACCAGTCTCTCAATTGATTGTAATCCTATGACTTTATTGATGTGTTGGTTAGTTTGTCTGAACCATTTTTTTTCTATCTTTTTATTCTTTGTTATAAGGGAAGGGGAAGGAATAAATCAGGAAACGATGATACAAAAACAAAAGTTATCAATTAAAAAAATGTTTTTAAGTGTACCAAACACACTAATAGTAGAGCTGTGAATATCATTTTATAAGCTGAAGGAAGGAGCATTTGGTGGTTGGCACCTTCCTATATACTTTTATCAGTTCCACATAGAAACAAAGGTGATTTGCAAAAATTGAATTTGATACAGCTGCCCTCTTGTGCCGGTCCTCTAGATGGTGAATATAAAGAAACATAGGAACAATCATTTTCTCTTTGGGTAAAACAAATTTAATATAGTTTCTATTTAGACGTCACAAGTAATCACATTATAAAGCAGTTTGACAAGTCATCATACAACCAACTTCACCATAATTAGAAAAAATTTTAAGTGAGAATCTTAATAAAAAGTGAAGATGAAATTCCCAGGACAGGGAATGGATTTATTTAGCTTAGTAATACTAATGATCATTAGAGACATTTTGTCTTTGAAATGTATTATCATTACAACTACTAGTGACCTTCCTCCTAATCTACCATTTATCTAACTATTTTGTTCATAATTATATTTATTCATATTCTATTTATGATGTATATATTTAAATGTGTATTTGTCTCTCCCATTATAATGCAATTTCCTTGTGAATAGAAATAGTTTTATTTTTTGTACTTGTATTCCCAGCACCTAGAACAGTACCTAGGATATAGCAGTTGCTTAATAAATGTTTTTTGATTGATTGACTACTAGTCTTTAGATATCCTGTGGTTATCTGAAAGGTTCATGTGTAAATACTCATATAAATTAATACACAACATTGGTAGGTAAAAGATGTGGGTGGCATAATGGATAGAAGATTGACCTTGAAACCTTGGACTCTGCCCTTAGGAAGCTAGTTTCTGATCATAGCTTTCAACTCATCTTATCCAGAATCTGGTTTCCATGTCACTTCCTAAACTTCAAAGTAGACTGCCCAGTTCCTATTTATATGTTATATTCCTTGATTAGAATGTAAGCTCCTTGCTTCCGGTGTTGGCGGCCCAAGCGGAGCAGCAGAAATGGCACCTCGCAAGGGGAAGGAAAAGAAGGAAGAGCAGGTCATCAGCCTTGGACCTCAAGTTGCAGAAGGAGAGAATGTGTTTGGTGTCTGCCATATCTTTGCTTCCTTCAACGACACCTTTGTCCATGTGACTGATCTCTCTGGCAAAGAAACCATCTGCCGAGTGACTGGTGGGATGAAGGTCAAGGCTGACAGAGACGAATCTTCTCCCTATGCTGCTATGTTGGCCGCTCAGGATGTTGCCCAGAGATGTAAAGAACTAGGCATCACTGCTCTTCACATCAAACTTCGGGCCACAGGGGGAAATAGGACTAAGACCCCTGGCCCTGGTGCTCAGTCAGCCCTGAGAGCCCTGGCACGTTCTGGAATGAAGATGGGAGGATTGAGGATGTCACTCCAATCCCCTCTGACAGTACTCGCAGAAAGGGTGGTCGCCGTGGTCGCCGTCTGTGAATATCGTTTGCTGGATTATTTTTGTCAATAAAAATGTCACAATGGTAAAAAAAAAAAAAAAAGAA